>LR989929.1:40623687-41156187 GCA_905146935.1 Scaeva pyrastri
TTTTTAACACGCTTATATTAGCTGCACTTGTATGTATGTATGTATGTATGTATGTATGTATGTATGTATGTATGTAACCGACACCTTTACACTCGATTTTGACCCACTTTACACGAACCGATTTTAATAAAATTTTGTACACAAAAAGCGGAAAATAATTTTTAATATAAGCTGAAAACAATAATGAACTAAAAATACAAGTGTTATTGTGAATAAGCGTGGGGTGCTCGATGTATGAAAAAAAAATATGGCCATGCGCCCAACGCTTTTTCACAATAATAACACTTGTATTTTTAGTTCATTATTGTTTGCAGCTTATATTAAAAATTATTTTCCGCTTTTTTAGTATGATGGGTTTTAAAAGCGTGTTTTTTAGTTTTTTCAAACTATATTTATTTTTTTAAACTATGTTTATTTCATAAAAGTATTTTGAAGGTGACTTATAAGGATTTTTAACCACCCACCCCACCGCATTTGATAAATCGCATTGATGGAATACGATTTGTTTTGTCGGAAGATCGATAAAAAAATATCCGATTTCAAACACATCGGAGAAAAATTTCTTCGGAACAAGTAGGTACCTACATCGAAAACGCTGATTGGAAGAATGAGCTACACCAAGACCAAGCCCCTTTAGTTTATTTATTTAATATATGTATATATTTTAGTTCCGTTTTCTACTCTTTATTGTCACAGTTTATGCAGCTATCCTATTAGACATCAATTGTCTTTGAAAAGATAACGTTATTCAAATAGTTACTTGACAAAAAAAAAATTGTTTTAAGCACATAAAATAGCTCGGCATTGGAAAAAGTTGATCGAGCGGGGGGAAACCAAAGTTAAATAATAATTACGCTTAAGCCAAACAAAATGCAATCTTATTAAGGTCAATAAACTGGGGTGGAAAAAGTTTTCCAGATTGAAATCTAACACCCGAAGAGTTAGAAGAAGAACTGTTTCTGGTAAACCTAGACTTATATGAGTCACCGGGGCCTACCACCACGCTGCGAGTGATGTTTTTTTGTAGAAGGCGGTCTATCTCGCCTCGTTTATCCTACCTCCTAAACAAGGCGAGATAGACCCCCCTTCACAATTTTAGAAAAAAATAATTAAATTAAATCTTCACTCATGCCATGTCAAGAAAAAATTTAAAGACAAAGTTTAGACCAAGTTTTTTCTTGAAAATTGTAAAAATGTTAAATTGGCTTTGTGTGATAAATGTAAAATTTGATCGGAGGTCATTATTCCGTACCTCAAGTCTAAGGTGATATTTTTTTCATTCAAAATTCTATGGGAATTTCACTTTTTGTACGTTTAATATTTTTTTCTATACAATCTCTATTATTAGTTATTGTAAATATTTTTGTTTATTCTAATAAAATGAATATTAAAAAAAAAAAATGCAATTATTTATTTTAATATTTTTCTCTCTAACTACACCATCTTTTATTATTTTTGAAATTGATTCTTATTAAGTAATAGGGCGCAAAAAAAAAAATTATAAAAAATATATGGAAAATATGGAAAATATGTTAAACAAAGAAATTAAATTTTGGTCGCTTATTTTAACAATATTTAGTAAATTGCGCACGTGAAAATCAGTAGAGTTCGTAGTGTCCTGGTAAGGTATCCGACTTAGACGTGAGGGGTCTTAAGCTCGTTTCCTGTCGCTGGGCACATTTATTTTTTTTTTTTTATCAAAAATGCATGGCCAGACTCAAAGTTTTGGTAAGGAAACGACAAACAAGAATTATATATAAGAAAAATTGTATTTTTTTTTGCATTTTTAAGCTAAAAATATCCAGTGTTAGTCTTTTAGTGTTTTCATTTTTTTTTTGTAACCGCATCCGTCGAGTATGGGTCATTTCTTATAAGATTAATAATGGTGAAACCAAAGATATTTTTGTTTATAAAAAGGCATTGGTTTGAAAAAATAAAAAAGAGGCTCAGTGTGACCCACATTGATAACTTTTCATTTATTTTGAAAATTTGGCAGTTATTGAAGATTTTGCATTGCACATCGTTTTTAACTTCCCATAGGGAGTTATTGTAATCGGTCCGATTTGTCAAATTGAAATTTTTGACAAATCTAGACGTTTTATGGTTCCTGGAATTTAAATTCGTCATTTGTAGAGAGATGTCTGTGTGTGTGTGTACGTACCTACGTTCGTACGTTCGAGACCCTTTTTTCCATAACGATATCTCGAGAATGAATAGAGGTATCGAATCGAATTAAATTTTGTTTGATAGGTTATAATTTCGAAAGATGCAGAAAGGACTTTTATAAAAATTTGTCGAGCGGTTTTTTCACCATAGCAGTTTAAAAAAAAAAAGTGAAAATTTTAGGTTGTTGCAAATATCTCAAGAACGGATGATGCTATTGACTTCAAATAAATTTTATTGTGTAGATAACAATGTAATACAGGTTTGGTATAAATTTGGAAATAGTTCAACATACCGTTATTTTTTAAAAAAGTAAAAACTAAAAAAAAATTTTTGGGAGTGCAAATATACAATGAAGGAAAAATGATATCATCTTCAAAATAATTTTTTTTCTATAGAAAATACTGTCCTTAACATCTGGTAAAATTTTCAAAAAAATTCAATTGACACTTTTTTTACAAAAAATAAATAAGTACAAAAAATTCTATGAAAAGTTGGTAAAAAGTGTGATCTGACTTGATTACCTCGAGAATGATCACCGATATTGACTTCATATTTATTTAAGTTTATACAAAATACAATTATGAATATATGCTACAATTTTGACAAATGTCGAATTGACAGTTTTTTTACGAATAATAAAAAACTAAAACCGAAATTTACAGAAAAGTGACAAAAATCGTTTTTCGACTTAAATATCATCACAACAAGCAATTGACTTCAAATGTATTTTATTTTCAACATAATGCATTTGTTAATACCTAAAAACAGGTAAAATATTGACGAATATTAAATTGACAGTTTTGTACAATAAATACAAAATGGGAAGTTATCAGTGTGGGTCGCACCCAGCCTCTTTTTTTTTATTAATTTAAATTTTACTCTAAATTTGCTTGCAAAAATAAATTGTATGCAACACAAAATGACGTTTTTGACAGCTCGTATTATGTAACAAAAATTCAAATGACAGATTTTTTTTAACAAAAATAAACAAAAACCAAAAAATTCTACTAAGAACAGATATAAAATTTTGTTTGATATTGGAAATATTATTTTTCAAAAACTTCAACTTTTTAAAGGCAACTATAATCTTTTAAAATTTTAAATAAATTATGCTCTATTATTTTTTGCGACTGTACATCACAGACCAAACGTCTCCTCAAGATTTATTTAATCAAATTTTGATAAGGTACTTAATATTTATACATTATATATAAAAATAAATGTGTGTTCCTGCTTTTTGTAGTTTGTAGGGAAAGTTCAAAAAGTGAGAAAAAAATATGGAAAAATGCAAGGAAGTCAGTAAAAAAACAAAATCTTAATTTTCACCTTTAATTTATTCTACTTGCAAAAAAAATTAATTTTATTGTCAGTTGATTGTCAAACTCAATTGGGGCGGGCCAAAGTTGTCCGGGTCCTCTAGTTTGATTATAAAATTTTGAACAAATGAAGAATTTTAATAAAGTGTTTTATCTATACGTCATTTACTAAAAAGCTGAGTTATGTTATGTATCAATTTTCTGAACCATCAAGTCAGCAAAAGTTAAACTACTTATGTATGTTTATCAACAAAAAAAAACCATAAAGCAAACCTGACGGCTCTAAATCTCCAACCCTTATCTTTATCGTCCTTATTTCTTGATTCATCAGGAAATGTATATTTATGTACTTTTTACTATTATGGCCTCAAGACAAATGTTAAACGCAAATAAAGGACATAGCCTAGATAAGCAAGCAAATCTACACATAAACACAATAAATTGTGTGTGTGGCTGTGAGCCTAATCGTCCATGTCTTTGAAGTTGGTTTCTAGCCTTTCCTACAGTCTTATCCTTAATGTAACCCGCAAGAATTGATTTAGCAGTTTCGTCAAAAGTTTCAATAATATAGAAAATAGAATCTACTCTGTCCAAAAAAAGTAATACATTTTTGCTATTTCCATCAAACTCTGGAATCTTTGTTATTAAATCTAAAGCTATTTTAAATTTTTCTGCTGGGCTTAACGTGTTCATTTTAATTAAGTTTTAACCTTCGGGTACTTACAGAGTAACGCTGACTTTGGCTCTACTAAAGATGAACAAGTACAGTTGACATAAACATCAGTGGCAATTGTTGTAACACTATATTTTTTAGTTACAGTCTCTTATTTTCCGTTCTTGTTTTTTTCCCTCGCTTTCGCTTGTTTTGTTTTTTTTGTTTTGTTACAGTTAGAGTATTTTTTATAGGTACAGTTTCTTCTTATTATTTTTTTTAATTTTGCTTTATTTTTTATATTAAAATAAATTGATTAGGTAGGTACTCTTGATTTCGTTTTAAAGTTTTTAATTATTTTTTTTTTCATTTGATCGATGTTTAAGAATTTGAACATTTAAGGCAATTATTATTTTTTTTTAATAGCCGATCGATTTTTTTTATAAGGAGCGTTAGCAACAATAATGAGTATTACTTTCGAAAAAAAAATTTGTAATCCTTTCTGAACTCTAAGAAAATATTGATTTTTTTTTCGATTGCGCCAATTATTTAGTAGGAGGAGGTTTGCTCTTATTTATAGTTAAATAATAAAACACAAGTTAATTTATTTGTAAGATTAACTAATTATATTTAATTGTTCATTTTATTAACTTCCCTTAGGGAGTTATTGTAATCGGTCCGATTTGTCAAATTGAAATTTTTGACAAATCTGGACGTTTTATGGTTCCTAGAATCTAAATTCGTCATTTGTAGAGAGATGTCTGTGTGTGTGTGTGTACGTACGTTCGTACGTTCGTACGTTCGTACGTTCGTAAGTTCGTACGTTCGTACGTATGTACGTTAGTACGTTCGAGATACCCTTTTTCGTTAACGATATCTCAAAAACCAGTAGAGATATCGATTCCAATTAAATTTTGTTCGATAGGTTATAACTTCAAAAGAAGCTGAAAGGACTTTTATAAAAATTTGTCTAACGGTTTTTCCACTATAGCAGTTTTTAAAAAAACTGAAAATTTTAGTTTGTCGCAAATATCTCAGGGACGAATAATGCTATTGACTTCAAATAAATTTAATTGGGTAGATTGCAATATAACACAGGTTTGGTGTAAATTTGAAAATAATTTAGCATACCGTTATTTTTTAAAAAGTAAAAACTAAAATTTTTTTTTGGCGCCGAAATATACAATGAAGGAAAAATTAAATCATCTTCAAAACATTTTTTTACTATGCTAAATGTAGTCTTCGACATCTGGTAAAATTTTTAAAAAAATTGAATTGACAGGTTTTTTACAAAAAATAAAAAAGTACAAAAAATTCTACCAAAAGTTGGTAAAAAATGTTTTTTGACTTGAATATTTCTAGAATGGGCAACGATATTGACTGCAAATTTATTTTAGCTTACACAAAATATAATTATTAATGTACGTTACAATTTTGACAAACAAAGGACTGACAGTTTTTCCACAAAAAATAAAAATGAATATGTCCAGAGTGGTAAATCATTTTAACTTCGGATCTTATTTAATTTTTGCATAATAGAATTGTCAACTTAGAATACATTTTAGACAAATTTCGAAATGACAGTTTATTTACTTAAATAAAAACTAAAACTGAAATGTACAGAAAAGTGTCGTTCGGCTTAAATATCATCACTACAAACAATGATATTGACTTCAAATGTACATATGGCCATGGCTTCGAGAAATGAAACCGAGTGGCATTTTTTTTTTAGAATTTAACGCTATTATGCTTTTTTTTTTGAGAGAATACATCTCATAGGAACGATCGATATCATTATCAACAGTATAAACATTTCTAGTTTGATCTAAGCCACAGTTAAAGTCAGGCTGTTGAGCTCTTTAAAAATGACCGGAAATTCAAGTGCTCGTAAAAAGGTAATTTATATAATTTTTAATAATTTATTTTTTTTTTTAATACACTTAAGTTTTCAAGAAAAGATCTTACCTTACCTGAATATCTCATTTTTTTGTCAAAAAAGAAGTTTCAAGTTTGTAAATTTTAAATAACCAAATTCTTGTAATTCGTGTAACGTTATAAGACAAAATTCCTTACAAGTGTTTTTACTTTTCATATGAAAGTTTTAGAAATTGAATTTTTTGAATTTTATTGAGTATTTTGTATTTATTTTAAGACTTTCTTGGACTTCAAATATATTAGTGAACTGTCTTGATTCTTTATTTATATGCCAAATTATTTATCTGCTTCAAATTTGACGAAGAAAAATTAATTTTAAAGGAAATTTTAAAAATATTTTACCTGCTTTTCTTAAAAAAACACAACATTTACTGTAAAGGACTATAACTTCTTACAGGGTTGTCCAATTTCTTTGATTTTGGTTTTAATGGATTAAGCATCGAAAGCTACCCTACCTACCTGGACCACCACCCACCCTCCCCCCTTAAAATACGATTTTACAAAAATGGGAATTTTGGAGAAGTTTTTGTTGTGTCGATTCCAATCATAAAATTTCTTAAATCAATTGTTTTGGACCTTTCGGTTATATTTTGGCTTTTTTATCAGCCCATTTACGTTATAACAAAAAATGAAGTACTTTATGGTAAATAAATTATTTTTTTATATAAATTTGTTTTCTTGTTTATACTTTACTAGAATTTTTTCTTTCAGTCATATTTTCACCAATTTTCACACAAGAATTCGGAAGGTAACGTTATAAGACTTTTTTCTGTAACGTTATAAGACACACATTTGACCTCGAATAACACATACAAACATAACTTTTTCTTAAACAAAAAATGGTAAACTGTTAATTGGAATTTTATCTCAATTCTCTAAAAGAAAAAAAATTAATTAGCACACCAATTTCGCAGAGTTTTGTAAATATGTCCAGTAACCTCAACAGCTACTTCCAAAAAAATGTAACGTTATCAGCCAATTCGGAGGGGAATATTTAAAAATCTAAAAGAGATAATTAAAAATTTTTTTCTACAAAAATTAGATTTTGAAGAGATCTTTCAGACGTATGTTTAAAAATCAGATTAGCATTGCAGTTTTTCTAGTAATAAGGAAAAAACACGTACAATGTAACGTTATAAGACGGAAGCCATGACCAGAATCACAGAAATTGTGTGTTTTTTAAACGGCACATTTGAAAAAAGAACAGGACATACCAAAAGAAGGTAAGGTACATAACGTTAATAGCAATATTATTAATAGGTTGTTTTTTTTAACATGACCTTCAAGAACCTATACAAACTTTTGTCGAAAACTGTTCTCTCACTTGTCACATAAACATTCCCATGAATAGCAAAAACGTCTCTGAGGCTCAATATTTGCATTCAAATTGAAATTTTGCATTTTACTTAAATTTATCACTTTAAATTGAGAAGATGATATGCAGAAAAATGCTCATAAAAATAAAAGAAAAATAACGCAACGAAGGTATGTACAAAAAAGTTGCGCACAAAAACTCAAGCTGCTTTATTTTCACTTACCTACCCTCCTACCCAATCCATGCCTTGGAACTGTTAAACTTGAAAACAGAAAAATAAAATTAAAATAGAATAAAGGGAAAATATACTTCGAAATAACTTGAAATTATCCAAGGTACCAGTGTAAGGCTTGCCTAGTGTCTCCGAATATTGAACCTCGATATATGTATGTAGGTAAAATTACATATTATATCTTATAAGTTCTAACAAATTTTTTTTTGTTCGACTTCATATCTACCTATATTTCGTAAGTTACAATCTTTTCTTATCTGCTGGCCAAGAAAAGTATCTTACCTTTAGTTGTACGATGCGTAGTGTATAAAGCTCCGATTCAACTTGACCTGCTAGGAAATTAACATTGCACTTGGAGTTTACAACTGCTTCGGAAAGAACCATGGCCATGGAAATGGATATCGTGCTCTATTGGCCGAGATTGCAATTCTTCTTCTTTTTCGAGTCTTTATCCTTTCTATCGCCCGACAGTGCTATATATATATATTATATTGTTTTAAGTTTCTATTGACATAATAACTGAAGCACTTAAGTGACTGAAGGACATTAACCGTAAGAATATAGCGGTGCTGTGCAAATCGCGGTGGCGGAGTGGCTTAGTCGTCGAATAGCCGCAACACACAAATACCCATACAAAGATAAGCTGCCAAATGAAAAATAGGAGTGGGTAGGGTACCAATATTTGAAAAGAACGGAATGTTTTAACAACTATCGTCCTCATCGTTCGGTGGAATAGTTTTAAAAGTTACTATGTATCAAACCAAAGGGAAGAAAATTTACCAGAACTGTGTGTGAGGTCTGGCAGTAGAGATAGAAGGAGATTCAAAAGGATAGTGAAATTCCCAGCGCAGTGTTGCTTTGGCGCTGGTTTTAGTTTTGAAAGTGGCTACGGAATCGGAATGCAACTTTTTTGGTCATATTTTGTTTGTTTTTTCTTGTTTGGTCGGTTAAAGGACATTCCCGAGAAAGGTATATTTATTTTAAATTCACTAGATTTCTGATTGCAGCTATAGTGGAATAAACAGAGGGAACAGAACATGCCTCGACTCTTGGTGGAGTTCATTGGTCTCAGTGATTCATGGCAAACATTTTAAAAACTCCACTTTGCGGATCATCAGTTATATTGAATAGAGCTAATCTTCTGTATTTAGTTTCGTTGAGGGTATGATATGGATTATTTGCAGGAAATTCTTTTCCTGAGTTGATTTCAATTAGAAATTGTTATGTTGTTGTTGTTTTTTTTTTCCTTGAACTCTGTGAGTTTAAGAAATAAGTAAATTTGAGCAATCTTACATTATAAAAGAAAAAGTTTAAGTATATGTTTTCATTAATGATTTTAGACGATTTTTAACTTCCCATAGGGAGTTATTGTAATCGGTCCGATTTGTCAAATTGAAATTTTTGACAAATCTGGATGTTTTATGGTTCCTAGAATCTAAATTCGTCATATGTAGACGTTAACGATATCTCAAAAATGAATAAATATATCGACTCGAATTAAATTTTATTTAATAGGTTATAACTTCGAAAGATGCAGAGAGGACTTTTATAAAAAAAAACATTTTAGTGGGTTGCAAATATCTAAGGAACGGATGATGCTATTGACTTCAAATAAATTTTATTGCGTAGATAACAATTTAATACAGGTTTGGTATAAATTTGGAAATAGTTTAAAATAGCTACCATTATTTTCAAAAAAAAGTAAAAACTAAAAAAAAAATTTGGAGCCCAAATATACAATGAAGGAAAAGTGATATCATCTTCAAAATAATTTTTTACTGTTGAAAATACTGTCTTTAACATCAGGTAAAATATTCGAAAAAATTCAATTGACAGTTTTTTTACAAAAAAAAAAACTAGTGTGCTTTAGACCACACAACTGAAGTAAAACTTCTTTATCTCCATCCATATGTATGCATATTTGTATATGTATATGTTTATATATGTATTTATGTACATACATATGTATATGTATATACATATACATATACATATTTTCTACAAACTTTTAAAATTTTATACAAATATTTAAATTTGTTATCGGTTTTTATTGATAAATTTATATTCTTGTATAATTTTTTTATTTATTTATTATTTTCATGAGCGCATACACTGTTCTCTCTTGCTCCTACAGTTTAATGCAGGCAATAGGCCTGTATAGGCCTAACTCCAATAAATTCGTCTCAATTTTTGTACATGATCTCTAGTAAGATTTTCATCATCAATTTCCACTGGATTAATGTCATGTTCAATCATAATGCCACAAATTATTTGTAATGGTGAACCGCTACAATTAATAAGTATTTATTTATTTACGTTTTAGTAAAATTTTATGTTATCATATCATGGAAGGAAAAAATAGACAAGAAAAAAGGAACGCACTCACTTTTGTAATTCAATATCAGTTATCAGGTCTCACTAGGTAATAGAGTCAGAAAGAAAGAAAATATGCGCGCGCACCTCTCTCTCTCTTGTCCCTACAGAAACATACAAAACGTAACTCCCTCTCTATCTTCACTAACATGTAACTCCATATCACTCTCTTTCAACTTCCGTTAGCATCACACTTTTCGTAACGCATTCGCCAGTTTACTCCCCAAGCCAAGCCTAAAGCAGTTTTACTTCAAAAATTCAAAAAATGTATATGATTTAATAAATAAATAAAAAACATTGCATTCAGAACCAATAAAGGTACCATGGATGCATTACTCCACATAGACTACACCGTGTCAAACATACTATCATCTCAAAGTCGCTGTACAATCATTTCAATAGACTTCGAAGGAGCCTTCGAAAGAATCTATACACACACATTAATTCAACAACTGATAAAATGGAAACTTGGTTCGAAAATTATCAATTTCATTAATATTTTTCTTACACACCGTAAATTCAGAACGAAGGTTAACAACGAGTATTCTACACCTGGAGTTATTGACAACGGTGATACTTTTCATTATCGCATTCAACAATATCAGCAATATTGTTAATGCTGAAAAAAACGCCATGTCTGAATATCGTTAAATATTTTGAAGCAAACAATCAATGTTCACACAAATGCAGTTCTAAATGTTATACGTGCATTAATTTTATCAAAAATATACGGATACTGTGATAAAAGCAAATTAAACAAAATAAAATCCTATTTGAACTCCTCATTAAGGATCGCAGTCGGTGCTTTCCGCACTACTCCCATATATAATCTTTTCGCCGAATCTGGTTTCGTACACCTGGAGGAACGAAGAGACCTACTTACGGCAAAACAAATACCAAAGTTATTAACCTCATATGGCTCCCCCTTACATACAGACTTCGTGGCAACGATCAGACAAAAAACCAAACCCAAGATAGAACATTCTATTCTCAAGACACACAAACAGCAAAAGAGCTCAACATTCCGCTCAAAATTATCAATACAAAGCCAGTATCTTTCCCACCACAGAAAAAATTGAAATCGTTTGGATTCCAGGACATGTTAACATTCCGGGAAACGAAGCAGCTGATCCTGATACTACACTAACTTAATCAATCCTTCTCGTTCCAGAATTCATCTTCCTAATAAACTCCAGAGGACAGAGCTTAGAGCAATCACAAGACGGCCATACCCATCTTACACATATCAATCTCATAGACAAGAAAGTAACCAACAACTTATGTACCTTTTGCAATAACCCAGAAAAAATGACAATAGAACACATCTTGAACACCTGTCCTAAATTCCAAACAACTGCCCTAGAAACCGACAACATCAATTTAATAAAAAATCCTAACTTAGAAAACTGTTTTTTAGTTTTAGCATTCTTAAAAAAAAATAATTTATTCACTAAAATATAAATGTACACTTAATCAAAATCATTTGTAAACTTTTTACCCATAAACAAGAGCGAAGGCTGATGGCTTATTTGTTAGTGCCTTAATGCTTAATTTTCTTGTAATTTTACATTGCATTAAATAAATTTATAATAATAATAATAAAAAACTGAAAAACAACAAATCACCATATATGTGTAGGTATGTCGTTTTAAATGGAACTTTCTTATTTATTTTGGAGTGCTGATAGCATTTTATTATTTCATTTAATTTCAATTTTGCAAGCAGCACTCAGACTTTCAGTTATTAACGCAGAACCATTTTAAACAAAAGTGTTTACAGCCAAGGAAATTTACAAATAATAAATAACAATGGTTTTAAAATAGCAATTTCAAATTCGCTTTAAGCAAACAAAATATCCATGCCACAGATAATCGTTCAAAGCTATTTCGAAATAAAGCATTCCTGAATACGTCATAACGATTACCAATAGATTAAGGCTAAAAACATCTGTAAAGAATCTTTAACCGACAACAATATTTAAACAAAGCACACTCATTAGTTAAAAAATCAACTTTTAATGTATGTAATGTACATTTATGTCGGCAGAAACATAACATCAATATTAAATTTTATTATTATTTTCTAAATTCAAATAAGACCTAATCTTAAAAGCAAATTTAATTGATATTAAGCTTATTTAATCTTGAGCACAATGGAAACATTCACCAAAAACACGAATGAATACGTTAAGATTCAAATACATATTTAAAAAAAACACACACACATTTACAAGTTGTTTTGTAGGATAACGACGACGACCGACGACACGTGCTCACTGCTCAGTTTTGTCAGGTGCTATTTATGGTTTATGACAAACAAATAAGAATTTTTTCGCCATTTGTTTTCAGAACCACCAACATCTTCTTATCTCAAGCAAAAGCTTGTGATATTTTACTTCTTGTACAGAAAAAAAATGTAATTAGTGAATGAAGTCTTCCAAACACGCAAAAGACCCAAAGATAAAAACAAAGAAGCTTTGGTGAAATACTAAAGGCTCAAAGAAACCACATCAGAAGAAAAGGGGTGCTATTGTTTACCACCAACTCTTACTCAGCTGACGACTCAAAGCCTTTTAGTCATACAACTTAATTCCAGCCTTTATTTGTGTATGAACAAATAAAAATCCCTTATAGAGAAAAATTTCTTCCAAAAAAGACAAAAAATTGTCTCCAAAAGAAATCTTCGCACAGAGCAAATGACGAAATTTCTTTTTGTTCTTCTTTAAGTAGACGAAAAATTTAATTAAAATTTATCTTAAAAGGAATATCTTTAAATATTTCTTTTTTCATCCTTTAGAATGTTATGAATGTTATGCCAACCTAAGCTGATGATGCTTCTTCCACTTCCACGGCTGGCTTTTCAGATTTTTATTTTTGTTTGAGTTCATATTTATTTTGAGCTTATAGCCATTAAGGGGTCCTTATATGTATGTTTGTACTCGTAGGTACTAATATGTACATAAATATATTGAAAACTATTTACCACATAATACGATAGAAAAAGAAAAACCATTAGGGTCGGAAATTTGGAATAATTTCAATCAGAAACCAAGTACAAATGCTCATGCACAAGCAAGTCCATCAATAGGTTTATACAATGCTCATGAAAGTTAAACTTATTCCAAACAAAATTTAGGTTATGACTTTTTTATTAGTTAAACTATTTTTCTTAGTAGCTCATTGAAATCATCAAAATTTAAATTGAGCACTAAAACTAGCACGAGTACGATAACTTTGGCGACAAGAAAATAATAACGGTTTTTGGAAGAGGGGCTCAATACAATCATTTTTTACTATGGGAGGGGGGTCTATCTCCCCCCGTTTAGGCGGTAGGGGCAATTTAAAATAAAAATGCTTTGAACGAACAAAGAGTTCTCAAAAACTAAGTTAATAGCTTTCGAAAAAACTAATTTAACAACTAAAACTTGCCCAAAAAATAGCTTAGATATAATTTTGAACAGTCATTTTTCAATTTTTTTATGAAAAACACAATTTTTTTTGATCTACAATGCGTTGCTCTAATTAATTCTCAATCAAAAACTGAAAACTATATGAATTTATCTCAAATAATTTTCGAGAAAATTGAAAATAATAATAATAATTTTCGAGAAAATTTAAAATTACTAAAATTAAATAATTAGGTGGACCTGCGCCGTGTCTGATCGGGTAACTGTTGACTGCCTATAACTTGGCATAGGCCAGCAGCGCAACTTTCAGGCACGACGAAGTGCTTACTTTACCTCCCCGTGGTGGTCCCCGGTAATTATTTTTGTATACCTATATACAAAAATAAGCTAAAATTGTAAGTGCGGAGCTCCCAGCTTTCTCTGGGATAGGTTACGGAGGTTAGCATTCTTCGTAACTGAATGAAATTGTGCTAACGAAACCGAAACTACGCCTCGGATAAGGATTGATCACACGTTGACGACTTTTGGCTATTGTACCCGGACAAAGATTGGTTTCTGGAATGTGAAGACGCTCCTGGAAGCAGGAAACGAAGGTCCTCACAACTCCAGATTCCTCCAACTAGAGAGAGAATTCATGCGGTATAGGTTGGATATCTTAGGGATTAGTGAAGTAAGATGGTTGGGATCGGGCAAGTACAAGTCTCCAACACGTAACACTGTGCTACTCTATTCTGGAAAAGCACCTGGAAGCGCTCGGGACGCTGGAGTTGGGCTGTTGCTAACCAAAACAGCTATCAATAGTCTAATTTCATGGGAGCCACTAGGTGAACGTATTATTAAGGCCAGATTCCGGAGTAGAGTACGCAACATCACCATCATACAGTGTTACGCCCCAACAGAACTCGCCCCGGATGAAGAGAAAAAAGGCTTTTACAGTCGGCTAAGTGCGGTATACAACAACACACCGCGCGGAGACATCATAATGGTAATGGGAGACTTGAATGCCAAGGTTGGCAACGACAACGAAGGGCTCAGGCACGTCATGGGAAAGCATGGAGTTGGTAGTTGCAATGACAATGGTGAGAGGTTTGTGGACTTCTGCAACGCTAACCGTCTTGTGATTGGCGGCACCATGTTTGAACATAAAACGTGCCACAAAATTAGCTGGGTGTCAACAGACAGACAAGCTTCTTCCAACCAAATTGATCACTTCGCGATCAGCCGTCGTCGGTTCAGAAGCAGTCTCTTAGATGTCAGGAATAGAAGATGTGCTGACATGGGGCTTGCCCGCGATCACCATCTTATGGTAGCTACCCTAAGATTACGTACAGCTGCAATTCGGAGATCGAATTCGAACACCAGAACGCCCAAGTTTAACACGGACAGACTAAAGGACCCTAACACTTGTAAACCCTGTAAACCCTGTAAACCCAGTAATGTAAAAAACCCTGAGAAATAAAGAGAAATGCCAGTTGGTGTTGAACGTTTGGAATAGACGGAGTGTTTTTATTTTTTTACAGCTCAGAAGTAGGATACCCAGAAAAGAAAAACGTAAAACTATTTTGATCTTGTGTTTTAGCACGTGGCTAAAATTTATTAAGTAAACAAACGAAAAACAAAAAAAAAACGAAAGTAAAAATTAAAATCTAACTAGGTAGGTAGAACCTACATAATATGTGAGTTGTTTTTTATCGGAAAGTCTTCATATATATCTAACGATCTTACGAATAATAAGTGAAAAGCGGTGAGTAAAGGATAGTTAAATAAGAAAAAAATTTAACGAAACACGAAAAACGTAAAAAAAAAAGAATAAAAAAAGAAGGTTCTAGTTGTTGGTTCTGCTTAGTCTTGATGAATGAAAAGAACATACAAAACATATAAATAGTAAAAAAAAAACGAATATAATATTTTAAAACGTGCTATTTGATTGAGTTGAAGTATATTATGTTTAAACAAAAAAATGCGAATTAGAAGAAAACGAAAAGAAACGTAACAACAAAAAAAAACGATCAAAAAAAAAAAAAACAATCCAAAGAAAAATCGATAAATAAACGATGTTTTAAATGCGAACAAAAGAAAAGAGATACTTATGTAAATAATAACATTAACGGTATAAAGCATGCTTTTATTTAGCCAAAAAAAAAGATAGTTTAGTTAAATTAGATGTAGCTTTGAGAACATGCAGCTGTCACTGCATTTCAATGTGTTAGGGGATGTCGATGTGGTATTTAACTACCCATAACCAAATAAAAATATACATAAGAGAACATAAACGAGAATAAAGTTTTGTTTGTATTTTATTTACTTTTCTTGTCTTTTGTATAGAATTGAGAAAGATGTTAAGAAGGAGAAAGAAGGTGTCTACTGAGACGGAAGAAGAGAGCATGAATCGCGTTGGCGATGATGTTGTTGTAAACGAACGAACAATCAAAACTATGACATCGAAATCTCTTAGAGAATGTTTGAAGAGACGGAAATTATCTTTAACGGGAAAAGTCAACGAATTGCGCGAAAGACTTTTAAGAGGAATTGACGATGGAGTAGGGGAAAACGAAACACTTACACACACAAGCACACAAGTTAACAAAAATGCTCACAAGAAAACTGAAACCGAAATGGAAAAGTTGCAACAGAAAATTAAAGAGTTGGAAAAAAAATGCGAGGAATATGAAATAAATTCAGCTGCAGCTGCTTCACCTTTAGGGAATGATAACAAAAAAGTATTCTGCAATCCAAGAGATGTTATAGAAGTTCTCCCAAATTTTGATCCTGGGGAGCAATTTGTGGGTCTTAGCGCAGCTCAATTTATGGAAAAGGTTATCTCATTGCAAGAAATGTATGAATGGAGTGATAGGTTAGTTCTTTTTTCTATGTCAGCTAAACTGAAGGGGGCTGCACGAATTTGGTATGATGGTCAAAGGGAACTCTTCCAGACAGTGGCCTCTTTTTCTAAAGCATTAAACGAAAGTTTTCCGTGTTCTCTAAATGAAGCTGACATACACTCTCAGCTATCTAACCGTTTTCGGCATGCTGGTGAAGACTTGGATACTTATTTTTTTTCAATGTGCGCTATGGGCACAAAAGCTAAACTTTCAGATTCTGCTATTTGCCAATATATAATAGCTGGCTTGAGAAATCCAACTATTGCAAATCTGTTGACTGGAGTTATTTTTCCATCGACGAATGATCTCCTTTTGAGAATAAAATCTTTTGAGAATATGAATATGCTACAAAATCAGGAAAAAGACCGTGGCTCATCGTCAATCCAAAGATTTGGAAAGGGTAATAATTTATTAGTTCCAAACCAAATAGTACAAACAGATAACCGTATATGCTTCAACTGCTCCGAACGTGGTCATATATCAATAAATTGTCCAAAGCCACCACGGCGATCTAGATGTGTAGACAGTGTTTTGTCAAGAAATCAGAAATAAATAATTCAGGTCGTCGGGTGAATTTAATAACTATCCCGGATGAGTATCATAAAATAGTTTCTATTAACGGAGAGTCAAAATTAGCTTTCATTGATTTTGGAAGTGAGTGTAGTATGATCAAACAAAACATTTTTCGTAATATGAAGGTAACCTCTATGCCTAGCCAGAACCAATTATTAGGTTTCGGTGGTGGATCATACCAATCATCCCAGAAAACTTTAGCTGAGGTTTCAATTGATGGGGTTACTGCAAATATTTATCTGCTTGTGGTTGATGATGCGTTACTTAAAACTGATGTTCTAATTGGAAGAGATTTTATTGATCAGAGTCATATTCGTGTTGTTAAAGAACATAACAGCTTAATCTTTGAGATAAAGCCACATCCAAAACAAGGTGAGCACGTACCAAAAAAGAAAGACGCTATATTAATGTCAGATATAAAGTACAATGACGAGCTTTCGCATGAGGAAGTAAAATCTCTTGTTAATTTATTAAATGAATTTCGACAATGCTTCGCGAAAGATTTATCTGAGATAGGATTATGTAACATGTCTGAATTTACAATTCAATTGAAATCGAACGCAATCATTAATAGGAAACCTTATCGACTAGCTTTTACGGAACGTGATAAAGTCAAAACGATCATAGATGATTTACTCAAAAATAAAATCATTCAAGAAAGTACATCAGAGTTTTCTTCTCCTCTTTTGTTAGTAAAAAAGAAGAACAATGAATTGAGACTTTGCGTTGACTATCGGCAACTTAATTCAATAACCGTAGGCCAACACTTCCCTATGCCAAATGCAGAAGAACAACTCGCACAACTTGCTTGATTTAAATATTTTATTTGCCTCGATTTCATTTCCGGATACTATCAAATACCAATTGAAAAGTCGTCAAGAAAATTCACGGCTTTTGCCACTAATGACAATCAATACGAATTTCTCCGAATGAGCTTTGGGCTGAAGAATGCTCCAGCCGAGTTTCAAAGCACAATGAATAAAATCAAGCAGCGAATCGGGGATAAATCTGTCTTGATTTATATAGACGATATAGTTCTTCCTTGCAAAACTGTTGGTGAAGGATTAAATAAGCTAAGAATTCTACTAGAAGTAATATTGGAGTACGGAATGACATTCAAACTAGGAAAATGTAGTTTTTTTCACACTGAGGTTGAAATGTTGGGTCATATTATTGCAGAGACGGGGGTTAAACCAGGATCAAAAACTAAAGCCATTTTTGACTACCCAGTACCACAAAACGTTCATGAAACTCGCCAATTTTTGGGATTAAGTGGGTATTTCCGTAGGTTTATCAAAGAGTATGCAATTTTAGCTGAGCCATTGACAGCATTGCTTCGTAAGGATTCTAGATTTGTATGGGGCAAGAAGGAAGATACAGCATTTCAACGTTTGAAAGATATACTCTGTCAAGATCCTGTGTTGGCAATTTATGACGTAAATGCCAGACATGAACTCCACACAGATGCTTCTTCCATTGGATTATCAGGGATTTTGATGCAAGAAGAAGGTAGAATGCTAAGACCCGTAAAATATTTTAGTCGTCAAACAAATGGGGGCGAAGAGGGCTATTCAAGTTTTGAGCTTGAAGTTCTTGCTATTGTGGAAAGCCTTGAACGTTTTCGCATATATGTCTTAGGTAAACACATAAATATTGTCACAGATTGTCAAGCTATTCAAACACTCAAAGTTAGTACACCCCTGAATAGAAGAATTGCGAGATGGTGGTTGCGTTTATCTGAATTTGATTTCACCATTGTGCATAGGCAAGGAAAACAAATGCAACATGTTGACGCCTTAAGTAGGTGCCCCGAGCTTATAAATGAAGACAATAAAACTACCAAAGTTTTAAAAATTACTATCAATGACGTAGATTGGGTGGTATCTCTACAAAATCAAGATCCAAAGTTAGTGGAAATCATTGAAAAACTCAAAACCAAAAGAAATGATACCGAAACGAAGCAACTGCAATTAGATTACACCTTTAAAAATAACAAGTTATTCAGAAACGTAAACGGAAACAAAATGTGGGTAGTTCCTGCCGGTGTTCGTTGGCAAATTGTTCGAAATTTCCACAATGAAAGGGGGCACTTTGGAGTGGAGAAAACATTGCAACAGATTTCATCATCGTTCTGGTTCCCTAGAATGCGTCAATATATTACAAAACACATACGTGCCTGTGTTGAATGCTGTTACAACAAGCGGCCTGGAGGGAAGAGGGAAGGTGAACTTCATATTTTTGACACCGTGCCAGTTCCATTCCATTGCATCCATTTGGACCATTTGGGCCCATTTCTCAAAAGCTCTTGTGGAAACCAGTACGTTATTGTACTCATTGACGCTTTTACTAAGTTTGTTTGGTTCAAGGCAGTACGGGATACGAAAACTTCTCACGTGATAAAATTTTTAAATGAATCCACTCTTATTTTCGGTTGCCCGACCAAAATTATAACTGACAGGGGTACATCATATACTTCTAATTTATTTGAAAAATACTGTGAAGAGAATATCATACAACACATTAAGAACGCGGTTCGAACGCCAAGGGCCAACGGCCAGGTGGAACGAATGAACAGAACGTTATTGAGTGCAATAACAACTATGACAAAGAAAGAAACTGGACGGGACTGGGACAAAACTTTACGTAACATACAGTGGACGATAAACAGTTCCACAAACAGCACCACAGGGAAAAGCCCAAACGAACTTTTATTTTATTTCAGACCTCGGGATATCTTGCAAAATAAGCTCCTTTTAGTTTTACAAGACATCGCAGAACTGGAACCAAATCCAGTAGCTATTAATCGCATAGAAGCATCAGAAAAAATAAAGGAACAAAAGATCAAGTGGAAACAGCGTTACGATCAACAGTATAAAAAGCCTATGTTATACAACAAAGATGACTTAGTCGTAATTGAGAACGAACCACCATCGACGGGCGAATCTCGTAAACTTGAGCCCAAATATAGAGGACCCTATATAATTTGTGCAGTATTACCGAACGATCGATACGTGGTTGAAGATATACCTGGAATGCAGAGATCAAGCAGATTTTACCGCTCAGTATATTCTTCGGACAAGATGAAACCGTGGTGTCAAATAAACCCTGATGTTGATGACCAGGTGGACGCAGACGAAACGAGGTCGTTTTCTTCACAGGATGGCCGAATGTAAACCCTGTAAACCCTGTAAACCCAGTAATGTAAAAAACCCTGAGAAATAAAGAGAAATGCCAGTTGGTGTTGAACGTTTGGAATAGACGGAGTGTTTTTATTTTTTACACACTCGACAACAACTCAGGGACCACCTTTCGCAACATATGAGATCAATCAGCAGCACTGGAACAGAATCCATAGAAAACCACTGGAGTGCTGTGAAAAATGCTCTCATATCAGGTGCTGAAAGAATAGTCGGTCGTGTGCAAGGAAGCCGTAACACCTGGCTTTCGGAAGAAACTTGGGCTAAGATCGACGAAAGAAAACACCTTAAAGCTCGTTTGGCAGCTGCGCACGGAGAAGATAGAAACGAGCTAGAATCCACTTACCGCATGAAGATGAAAGAGGTCCAGCGAAGTGTAAGACGTGATAAACGAAATCACACCAATGTTCTGGCCCTAAAAGCAGAAGAAGCCGCAAACAGGTGCGACAGCAGAACTCTCTATAGAATAACTAAAGAACTCGCTGGTGTGCAGAGTTCTAAACAACACCCGGTTAAAGATAGAGAGGGAAACCTGCTGATATCGGATGAGGATCAACTTAGAAGGTGGAAGGAGCATTTTGCTCTAGTCCTAAACCATGTTTTTGACAGTAACATGCAACTAACATCTCCTGAGTTGTCCGATGCAAACAAGTCCCGATTGCGCATCGCACCCACCAGTAAGGAAGAAGTATGTAACGCCATCAAAGCACTTAAGACCAACAAAGCGGTAGGACTTGACGGCATTCCTGCAGAATTGCTGCAAGCAGCACCAACAACATCAAGCGATCTGCTGCAACCGCTCATAGAGAAAGCGTGGGTCTCCGAATGCTTTCCCGAAGAGTGGAAAAAGGGAATGATTGTCAAGCTCCCAAAAAAAGGAGACTTGATGAAGTGTGAAAACTGGAGGGGTATCTGCGTTTTGCCTGCAGTTGCCAAAATAGTAGCAAAGATTGTTTTAGATCGCATTAAAGAACACCTCGAAGCATCGCTCGACGCTGAACAAGCAGGCTTCCGCACTGGGTCCTCCTGTATTGATCACATTAACACCTTGAGGATCATCATCGAACAGTGCGTCGAATATCGATCACCACTTCACCTGCTGTTCATTGATTTCGAGAAGGCTTTCGACAGCGTCAACAGGGAGTTTATCTGGCTTGCTTTACGGAGGAGGGGTATACCGGAGAAACTCATTGCTATTATTAAAGCGACTTATGATGGGTCCAAATGTCACGTCTTACACGGAGGTAGGTTGTCCGAAGAATTTGAAGTCCAAAGCGGGGTCAGACAGGGCTGCATACTGTCACCAATCCTGTTTTTATTGGTGATAAGTGATGTACTGCGGATGGCTTTGACAGGAAGCGGAGGAATAAGATGGACTCTGACAACTTACCTTAAACATCTCGACTACGCTGACGATGTTTGCTTGCTTTCCCATAAGATCATGGATCTCCATCAAATGGCAACAAGGGTGGAGAGAGAAGCAGCAGTCGTGGGGCTGAAAATCAATACGGGAAAAACAAAGATGTTCAGCCTCGGGAGCTCGCAATCATCCGCTCTGATGAACATTGGTCAACAAGCAGTAGAGAAAGTAGATAGCTTCCAATACCTTGGAAGTATCGTCTCTCCTGAAGGAGGAACAGAATTAGACATCGCCAGCCGCATCGGAAAAGCAAAGGCTGCGTTCGGGATGTTGTCCAATGTTTGGAGGAACAAATCTCTCAGCTTGAACACAAAGCTACGACTGTTCAACTCTAACGTCGAATCAGTTCTGCTATATGGCTGCAGCACCTGGAAAATAACAACCACAATAACCAGGAAACTGCAAACCTTCGTTAATAGGTGTCTTCGAAACATCTTACGGGTTTTCTGGCCTAATCGTATCTCCAACTATGACTTACATAGACGAACAGGAACCTATAGATATCATTATACGAAGGCGCAACTGGCAGTGGATTGGACACACGCTTCGAAAAGGTAATTACTGCATTGCAGGCCAAGCAATGCAGTGGAACCCACTCACACAAGAAGGAAGAAGAGTAGGTAGACCGAGAAGCACGTGGAGAAGAACAGTTGAGGAGGAATCTGCGAGACTGGGAAAGAGCTGGAGGGAGCTTAAATACATCGCTGGAAACCGCACACGATGGCGCGTAGGAGTAGTTGAGGCCCTATGTCCCGCTAGGGAACACCAACGGACTTCGTAGGTCTGAGGGCCTAAGTAAGTAAGTAAGTAAGTAAAATTACTTTTTAAGAGATTTTTGTTTTTTTCTCTTACTTAAATACGTACATACATAAATAGGTATACTTGAAATTTGAACATAGATTAGTGTTAGCTCTAGTATTATGGTGTATAAACTGTTAGGTATGTAAAGGGGGCATTCTACCCCCTGTAACCCCCATGCTTGCACACTATAGGATTTGGGGTAGGTGCAAGGCTGGGTGTATGCAAAGTTTCTTTTGAATTCAAGTAAGCTTTACTAAAAAAAATTAATTTTCATCAAATAAAATTAATTAAATTAAAAAACTATAAGGGCTTTACTTTAGATTACAGACCACCAAATTTGTACACCAAAATATTTTTATCATATCAGAATTTTAGGGTGAGGAAATAAGTTTAAACTATTTTAATTAATTATTATTAAAGTTTCTCATTTTCATACACAAAACTCATCGAGAACAACCACCATTTCTATTTTTTAACAGCTATGTGCATGTGTTTTGTTTAATTTTGGGAAATTTATTGATCCCGATTTCTCGAGTTTGTTTTTGGTACGAAGCTATGATATTTGCACTTTTTAGCTAGATGTCAAATTATATATGTATATACATTTTTTTGACACAGTATGTGCAATAATAATACTCTTATCCAATATAAAATAAAAAAGACTAATTTTTGAAATTTTCAAAATTTTTTTAATCGTATTTAGGGGGGTTTCCTCACCGTAATATTTTGAAGCTGTCCTGTAGAAATGCCCTCCTACCTATTAATTTTTTTTTTTTTTCAAAAGGGGGTGGTCTACATTTACATTTTATGACTTCTGTGTTCTGTCCATTGAATCGAAAAAATCATTAAACCCATTTCATAATTGCAAAACCACAGCAATAGCTACATTACATACATTTATGTACCTACATATAATATAATGCTCGTATAAATGAGGAAAACTTTTCTCATTCTATATACCTATTAGGTAAATATGTAGGTACTCAACGAAACAAAACAAATAAATAAAAACACAAAGGCTTTTATTAAAATAGGATGAACTATTATAATCTAGGCTAAAAAATACAATTCTTCTTTTCTGTATTCCATTCACGTAAGGTACATAACAAGAAAGTATTTGAAACGAGAATATGAATGTGTACCCCGACTTAACAGCTAAAATAATAAAATCGAGATCAACAACCTACATCAGATATCTTCAGACATCTTTCCTTTTTTGTTTTTTTCATAAAAGAAAACTAAAACAAAATTAAAAGAAAAGAAAACGAAACAAAACAAAACGAAACAGAAAAGCATAAAATTGGAATTAAAAAAATAGTAATAAAATAAAAATAGAAAAGGAAGCACAGTGAATAGTTGCTGATGAAAAAATAATGCTTCTTATAGGCATCGTCCTTTGGATTTACTTTGTGCTATTTTTTCTTTCTTTTTTTAAGTTTGAAGTATTTTTATTTCTCAATACATTGAGGCCTTAAATTAAAAATAAAAATTAAACCAAAGTTACTGGGTCGCCTTATTTATATGCGAATGAAGCGATTCATAAATTATTTAGAATATGCAACCACCTGCACTGCACATGTACAATGTTTTACACAAGACTCTCCACCTTTTTGTTTCAAGAAAAGTGCCTGTTGATTGAATTTTATTTATAAGGGTTTTCGAATGTTATTCGAAAGCTACAAATTAAGCTTTTCATGGATGTAGCAGCGTTACCACGATGGAATTAACGGAGTTCTTAAGTGGTCACCTACATCCAATGCGCAACGTTTAATTCTATTTCAACCCTTTGTTTGAATTACCCTTGAGCCTTCAGTCGACTGATTTGAGTTCCCTTTTTTAAGGTTTTAACGGACAGATGTATTCTATGAAATGTACAGGGGGGCCATTCCGTAATTTTTTAAACGGTTATCGTCAAAATGATAATTGTCGACGATATCGTCCAGGTGTTATGCATAAACAAAAGATAAGATTCTTAGAACTAACAAGTAAATTCTATCGATTTCATATTTGTTTGCCTACGTCGTAAATATCCACATCTACTCGATGTGTTTATTATAATGTGGATGACCACTTGAGATTAAAATACCATAAATATAGTTTGAAAAAAACTAAGAAACACGCTTTTAAAACCCATCATACTAAAAAATCGGAAAATAATTTTTAATATAAGCTGAAAACAATTTTGAACTAAAAATACAAGCAGCACAAGCAATTGCAAAAGTAGCAACTTTTCTTGGGTTGTAGCTACTCTTCCATTCTTCTAATAAAATTCTCCATCGACCCGCAGGTTGTATAAAAAAGTAATCGGTTATTGTAACATAAAATAAGAAAATTGCTCCGAAACATTTTAAACACAATTTGTCAATTCCAGAGATAACAATACAATATGTCAATTTAAAGTGGAAACTCAATCATTCAACTACTGCAGTCACCTACAAACTTTAAAATTAATTCAAGACGATACCAATTTAGCTATTGTCCAAACGCTATCTTTTTATTATCGACTTACGTGAATCACAAAAAGGCAACGCTATCGTTCAAACGATATCGTCTGCCGATAATCGAGTTACGAAATGAACTCCCAGCTAAATAAACTGATAGGTATAACTTGAAAAATAAAATAAAAATCGAATTAAATTTGCAACAACGAGTTTCTATTAGAATGGCATTTCAAATGTTATAAAGGTCTTTAGGCAACGAACTACATCTTTTATCAGTGGCACGAACGTTTCAGATGTGTCTGTGAGATCGTGAACGACGGTGAACGCAATTGCAGGATATCGACTTCGAAAACCCAAAAAAACATCACCAAAATCAAAGAATTGACTATCGTATACCGCAAATTGACGATTAGAGAGATAGCAGAGGACTGTGCATTGCTTTTGGATCCGTTCAAGACAAACAAATTGTTTTCATCTGTGTCGCTGCAAAGCTAGTGCCGAAATACATGAATTTCATGTAAAAAAGAGATATGTATAATTTTTAAGATCGAATTCGACCCAAAATTCTTAAAAGGATCATTATTGATTTACTTAACGTCAATATAAAAGATCATGTCAAACTACACTTAGAGGAAAGTTACTTCAATCTATATAATAACTAGAAGGCCCTGCAAACTTCGTCTTGCCCCAATTAAATGCAGAAACTCAAGCTATGGAAAAATATTGTTGTTGCTTATTTGATTTCCCATAATTTTTTTTTTTTTTCAAATGGCCCGGTGAATTTCGTAAGTTTAATGGATCGATTGGCAGGACAACCAAAGTTGTTGAAAATATCGGTTTCGTTGTAACCGCAGATTACTTCAATTTTTATGTACAACGTGGTCAATGTTTAATCCTAAAAAATACATTTTACCGGGGTAAAAATTAGTCTACGTGCTTTATAAGGCTATAATCTATCTCTGTGCCAAATTTCATTCTATATTATATTTCCAATATAACTATTTGATAATACGTAACGCTAACACCAAAAATTGGAAAAATAAAATTGACTGTATTCCGTTTCACTACAAAATAAATTTAACCTATGTGTAAGTTCACAAACGCATTACTGCAGTAATGATGCCCAAATGTTCAAAGTCAAACGTTCACAAACCCAGATTCTGGCATCACTTTTCTCGTCAACTGTTCATTATTGCAAAGTTTCATAAACTGATGCGCAAAAACTAAACAAAAAACCATCACTACGACAGCGTGATTAGTCGGCATCGCATCAGCAACAGCTGCATTAGCATCAGCATCGCAAAACAGCAGTAATGCCGATTCACTGCAGCAAAATTTGACGTTTGTGAACTTACACTATATTTCTGAAATAGAGCCATCTATTAAACGTTTGGACGTTTGACATAGCGCCATCTATTGAATTCTTAAC
This sequence comes from Scaeva pyrastri, assembly GCA_905146935.1. NCBI lineage: Eukaryota > Metazoa > Arthropoda > Insecta > Diptera > Syrphidae > Scaeva > Scaeva pyrastri. The sequence continues at coordinate 40,649,826 of LR989929.1, forward strand.
TTACTCAATCCAGTGCACAGATGTCGCTATCTGATAAAATCGTTTGGAGCTAACATATAATTGTGACTGTCAAATAATAACAGACAAATAATTAGCAATAAATTAAAATTGCGACTATAATTTGAGATTTAAACTATCCTATCCCTCAAGTTGGATCGAACTGCACATGGTGTGCGAATTTTATTATAATCGGTTAAGTGGTTTAGGAGTCCATTGAGGACAAACATTGTGACACGAGATTTATATATATTAAGATGATTACAACAATTAAGTACATATGGAGGTAATAGGTAGGTAGATAATATTTATATAAACCAAAACAAGCAAATAGAATAATTGAAGAAATTTTATTAATTTAAAAAGTACAACATATGTAATATAATTATTTTTCGAAGTGTTTGTGTCTATTTAAATGAACATTAAAATCAATATAATTTTAGACAAGGTTAGTCTAACACATCAAGTTCGGTCAGCGCATAGTTCACGCTGTGTTCATTTTCCCAAAGCTATATCTGAGGTGAGAGTAGGTACATATTTTCTTAAAACAAAGTGATACAATTATAGGGTTAATTAGAAAAGACCGTTGGAATTTCCCTATATTAATGAATGGGCTACCTTAATAGGATATAAAAAAGTGCGTCACTAGGATGAGGCCATTGCTACTAAAATAAGGTCCAAAAGCGGAGTATCAGCCAGTATTTCGACAGTCCGAAGGATAATAAGAAAAGATGGTACTATCCAGAGAAGAAAACTCAAAAAGAAACCTGTTATAAAGCAAGTACACAAGGAGCTGCGAATGACTTTGCAACAGAACATGTCTCTTGGAGCAGTCAATGGAAACGCGTTTGCTTTTCGGATGAAAAAAAGTTTAACCTTGACGGCCCTGATGGTTACAACTTTTATTTCCATGACTTAAGAAAAGAGAAACTAATTTTGGGAAGACAACACACCCGTACATCAGGTGTTATGGTGTGGGGATGGGTATGGCAAAATCGAGTTGGAGTTTCTTTCTACAACAATGAACGGAAACAGCTACAAATGCTTGTTGGAACGGTCATTTCCGAAGATGAAAAATATTTTTGGACCTCTGCTTTGGATTTTCCAACAAGACAATGCCCCCATCCACACTTCCAGGGTTGTCAAAAGCTGGATTTTATCAGAAAACGTAGAGCTTTTGCCATGGCCACCCTATTCACCGGACTTGAACATAATCGAAAACGTATGGGCATGGCTATCTCGAAAAGTTTATGAAGGCGGTAGACAATTTGAAGACAAGGACTCCTTAATTGAAGCTATCCGTGATGCCTGGGACGAGATTTCACTTGACTATTTAAAAAAACTTTATGATTTTATTCCAAACCGTCTAATACAGGTCATATCCTATACTATAGTTATCTACTTTATATGATAGATAAGATAAGATAAGATAAGATAAGATAAGATAAGATAAGATAAGATAAGATAAGATAAGATAAGATAAGATAAGATAAGATAAGATAAGATAAGATAAGATAAGATAAGATAAGATAAGATAAGATAAGATAAGATAAGATAAGATAAGATAAGATAAGATAAGATAAGATAAGATAAGATAAGATAAGATAAGATAAGATAAGATAAGATAAGATAAGATAAGATAAGATAAGATAAGATAAGATAAGATAAGATAAGATAAGATAAGATAAGATAAGATAAGATAAGATAAGATAAGATAAGATAAGATAAGATAAGATAAGATAAGATAAGATAAGATAAGATAAGATAAGATAAGATAAGATAAGATAAGATAAGATAAGATAAGATAAGATAAGATAAGATAAGATAAGATAAGATAAGATAAGATAAGATAAGATAAGATAAGATAAGATAAGATAAGATAAGATAAGATAAGATAAGATAAGATAAGATAAGATAAGATAAGATAAGATAAGATAAGATAAGATAAGATAAGATAAGATAAGATAAGATAAGATAAGATAAGATAAGATAAGATAAGATAAGATAAGATAAGATAAGATAAGATAAGATAAGATAAGATAAGATAAGATAAGATAAGATAAGATAAGATAAGATAAGATAAGATAAGATAAGATAAGATAAGATAAGATAAGATAAGATAAGATAAGATAAGATAAGATAAGATAAGATAAGATAAGATAAGATAAGATAAGATAAGATAAGATAAGATAAGATAAGATAAGATAAGATAAGATAAGATAAGATAAGATAAGATAAGATAAGATAAGATAAGATAAGATAAGATAAGATAAGATAAGATAAGATAAGATAAGATAAGATAAGATAAGATAAGATAAGATAAGATAAGATAAGATAAGATAAGATAAGATAAGATAAGATAAGATAAGATAAGATAAGATAAGATAAGATAAGATAAGATAAGATAAGATAAGATAAGATAAGATAAGATAAGATAAGATAAGATAAGATAAGATAAGATAAGATAAGATAAGATAAGATAAGATAAGATAAGATAAGATAAGATAAGATAAGATAAGATAAGATAAGATAAGATAAGATAAGATAAGATAAGATAAGATAAGATAAGATAAGATAAGATAAGATAAGATAAGATAAGATAAGATAAGATAAGATAAGATAAGATAAGATAAGATAAGATAAGATAAGATAAGATAAGATAAGATAAGATAAGATAAGATAAGATAAGATAAGATAAGATAAGATAAGATAAGATAAGATAAGATAAGATAAGATAAGATAAGATAAGATAAGATAAGATAAGATAAGATAAGATAAGATAAGATAAGATAAGATAAGATAAGATAAGATAAGATAAGATAAGATAAGATAAGATAAGATAAGATAAGATAAGATAAGATAAGATAAGATAAGATAAGATAAGATAAGATAAGATAAGATAAGATAAGATAAGATAAGATAAGATAAGATAAGATAAGATAAGATAAGATAAGATAAGATAAGATAAGATAAGATAAGATAAGATAAGATAAGATAAGATAAGATAAGATAAGATAAGATAAGATAAGATAAGATAAGATAAGATAAGATAAGATAAGATAAGATAAGATAAGATAAGATAAGATAAGATAAGATAAGATAAGATAAGATAAGATAAGATAAGATAAGATAAGATAAGATAAGATAAGATAAGATAAGATAAGATAAGATAAGATAAGATAAGATAAGATAAGATAAGATAAGATAAGATAAGATAAGATAAGATAAGATAAGATAAGATAAGATAAGATAAGATAAGATAAGATAAGATAAGATAAGATAAGATAAGATAAGATAAGATAAGATAAGATAAGATAAGATAAGATAAGATAAGATAAGATAAGATAAGATAAGATAAGATAAGATAAGATAAGATAAGATAAGATAAGATAAGATAAGATAAGATAAGATAAGATAAGATAAGATAAGATAAGATAAGATAAGATAAGATAAGATAAGATAAGATAAGATAAGATAAGATAAGATAAGATAAGATAAGATAAGATAAGATAAGATAATTTTCAATTACATTTTTAAAAAATCGTAATTATGCTAGTATTTAAAATTAAATTTGACAATAACATGTTTTAAGTTGTCTATCAGGTGAAAAAAAAATATATTTACTTTATTACAACAAAGCTAAGTGAGTTAACTACATTCATTTATTATAAGACTTCGATATTTAAGCGATTTGTTTAAGTAGTTGTATAGATTTTTATAATTTAAGTCGTTTAGGAAATTGAGGAATGTTGATCGGTCTATCATTTCGCTTCCTAGATATTTTTTGCGGTATCCTTTAAAAATGGGACAAACACCAACGAAGTGATACGTATTTTCTATAGCATCCAAATTGCATATGCCTACAGTATCATTACGAAAAGCTCTTGCGTTCAAGTTAAGAAGACCACATCTGGCTTTGAAGATAAGGTTTATCATGTCGCGAGGGTTGTTATCTACAAAGTAATTTGGGACTTCAGAGTAAAGAAGGTTGCAATATTCGTCATGGTATTGTGACTGGAGCGCCTTTTCTACGGAGTCAAACCAATTTTTTTTCGGATAGCTTTGTTAGTAGTACCTATTAGGTGCATACGATTTCATTCTGAGCATGGAGCTTCGAAACTGAAATCCATTTGAATTACTTGGAAAAGACCTAACCATTCCTGGGCCCAATAAAAATTATTCTGAATCATAATTTCAGATATAATTCGTGGAAGACGATTACGTGGCATTGACATTACTTTCCTTATGTAAACTAGGTGAACTTTTAATGTTGTAAGGAATGCTTTTGAGAGTCCGGTTTCAATATGAATCGCGTAGTTAGGAGTGTTGTCAGGCAATCCGAAGCATCTCTTTATGAAGAAACGTTTGAGTTTTTCAATTTGGTCGTACTCCTTTGTATCCCCACACCTGCGCGAGTTATAATACTCAAAATTATGCTAGGGTTTATTGTAATTCAATTAATTTTAACTTAAAATATATTATGTATTTTGTTTTTACAATTTAATTTTATTTCAATTATGATTTAAGGAACAATGTGTCATTCCTTGGCGACGACGACTGTACTAATTCTGCCTGCTTCGAATCATCGAAGCAAAAGAAAATCGTTATAAGAAGCTGGGCTTCCCTTCTCCGGTAGTTTGCTGCTGGATCTGCAAACAGCTTTTTAATCTCTCTTTTCACTATGTAGGTTGTAGGAATTGTTGGCTTGCCATGTCATGTGTTTGGCGCTATGCAAGTTGTGAATAGCAGAAGAGAAGATAAAATTGTCTTGTTGCTATGCGAGGTCTGCATAGGTTTTGTTGCATAGTTCAAGACTATAATGTTGCCGTTTGGTTAACAACAACGTACTTTGCTCGCGCAATAGTGCATTATTGTGTAAGTTCACAAACGTCAAATTTTGCTGCAGTGATTCGGCATCACTGCTTTTTTGCGATGCTGATACAGCTGTTGCTGATGCGATGCCGACTAATCACGCTGTCGTAGTGATGCTTTTTTGTTTATTTTTGCGCATCAGTTTATGAAACTTTGCAATAATGAACAGTTGACGAGAAAAGTGATGCCAGAATCTGCGTTTGTGAACGTTTGACTTTGAACATTTGGGCATCATTACTGCAGTGATGCGTTTGTGTACTTACACATTGATTTTGTGGCTGCATCATGCACTTTATATTTAGCAGAGTGTGTAACATATTTATTTCGGACAACTTTTGACCATGTCGAGTTTACAGAGTTTTTTGATGCAGCAAGACGTATTGATAAATGTTCAGGCCATGACATGTTATAAGTGAAGTCTATTACAGATGATCGTCTGCTTGACACAAAAGTGAACTCTCCATTTTTGTCACCAAAGCTTCTGCCATTAACAATGAACGCCCCTATATCTTCTAAGAACTTAAGAAATGTGTAGCGGTTTCTATCGGTTGTTGAATCCTTTGAACATCTTGAATCAGTGATTGGCTGGTGTGACACTGCTTGGATGTCAATGGAACCCATTGTGCCCATTCATGACATAAACATCAGCTAGTATAATATAAAGTTTTCCGACCCAAACTCATCAAAAAAAACCTGTTAAAATCACTCATCCAATGGTTGCAGTTTAGTTGGAGTTCGATAGAAGTTTAAGAAGTGTAGTTGATGCATAGATTCTATACTCTTACTGAATCCAAACAAACATCCACCACTGGCTCTACCAAAGTTTTGAGTTTTTGTTGCAGGAATCCATTGTAATTTGAAGTCTATGAAAAATTTTTCATAATTTTGTATTTGTTCTGATATAATAAAAGTTTTATATAAAAAATATAGTTTGAAAAAAACTAAAAAACACGCTTTTAAAACCCATCATACTAAAAAAGCGGAAAATAATTTTTAATATAAGCTGAAAACAATAATGAACTAAAAATACAAGTGTTATTGTGAAAAAGCGTTGGGCGCATTGGCCATATTTTTTTTTCATATATCGAGCACCCCACGCTTATTCACAATAACACTTGTATTTTTAGTTCATTATTGTTTTCAGCTTATATTAAAAATTATTTTCCGCTTTTTTAGTATGATGGGTTTTAAAAGCGTGTTTTTTAGTTTTTTCAAACTATATTTATTTTAAACTGTATTTATTTTCACAGATTTGATGTTTTTTTGTGATTTAAGAAAACATTGAAACACTTCATTGACCCATTTAGTTGATTGAAATTGTAAATGAAATTGGAATTATTTATTTATTATTTAAAATCTAGTAATTTTAATTAAAAAAAAAAGTCACCCATAGCTAGGATTTGATCCCACGACCCTTGACTCAAACTGCAACGTGACCGCGCCTTAACCAACTGAGCCACCGCAGCACTTAAAATGAGGGAGTCTATTAATATTTATAAGCGCATAATGAAATCAGGAAAAAGCAGGAGCTGTGGGATTAAAATATCTAATCCTGGTAATCCTGATAAGGATATTGAGATAAACTTATGAAATTATTGTTTTGCCACCGGTTCTTGATATGTGTACAAAATTTTATTAAAATCGGTTCGTGTAAAGTGGGTCAAAATCGAGTGTAAAGGTGTCGGTTACATACATACATACATACATACATACATACATACATACAAGTGAAGCTAATATAAGCGTGTTAAAAAGATTTGGAATTCAGAAATAAATTTAAAAAAGTTACATAATATTTATTATATATAAATATATTATATGCCTAGGTAAATCTAGGACAACCGAGTATGTGTCTTAGTAAGGAGATTTTCAATAAAAGTTTTATCGTCTAAATTAGAAGACTTAATTGTTCCTTCAGGGGTGCACTTGTAAAGTCTTTTTCCATCTACTATTAGAGTCCAACGTTTTATTTCAAGCCGGAGCCTGCTATCAACTTATATGTATGCATCAATTGCCTAAATTACTCGTATGTGCGAGTTTAAGGCACGAAAAACCGTTGAAACGGAAATTCGTAACCCCAATTTTCGGCAAAGAATGCACCAAATTGGATGCATCATTGATTAAACACCTCATATTGCAACGTGTCAGCCTCTGCGGACGCCCAGGGCATATTTTTGTCCCATTGGATTCTGGATCTTGAACAACACGGTCTGATCTTGATAATTTCCTAACAATTGCCCTTTAGCTTAGACCACTTGACCAAAAAGTTTGAATTTTGCATTTTTACGTATCGCTTAAATGTGTACCACGCTGCATTGTTGTTTTTTATTTAAAAAAACAAAATTGCATGAAGTTTCAGAGAGGTTTGCGTTCTGCGGTTACTTGATTAGTGATGCCATTCAATTTAAAAAATAGACAGGTGTCATTCCCATTTACCATTTTCTACAAAACGCATTTTTGCAGGTGCGGTTATATGCAAGGCACGTATGTATGAGTAGCAGTAGATCACAAATCTTTCGCCCAATTGTATACCTACTATACTATACTTAAAAGTCAATATGCACTTAGTTTAGTGTACCTACATACATTATATATGTATGAAATTTAAACCTGTTAAATTGAATTATAAAGTAAATCCAAATACTCAAAGTTTTTGAAGGCATGGCTTCATGAAAAAATGATCTAAATCGAAGATTCCTTCCTAATGTTGAATGAGTGCAATTTAAAAGAAGGTTGACAGGTTCCTAAATTTTATATTCTTATCCTTTCACAAAGGGGTATAATTTGATTTAGCTGATTATTTTTCAATAAAGAAAAGATGGTAAATACTCCATTTGGATGAGTACATTGAATTTACTTTAAACGATTGATTGCTATGAGATATTATAGATTTTATTCAAAAGTCAACCGACTTAAAGCTGATCTAACACCTCTGATTGATTGTTTTTACATACTTTCTTTTTAAATGGTAAATAGTTTTTGGATAGATGATAAATGACATAGCTCGTGATAAAGTTAGAAGCACATGGTCGTTTGGTCTCGTTTCTGTCACAAAAAAAGGACAATGTAATTCTTTTTGAGATATTACCAGTAAATGCTACGTTTCTTCACCAGCATAATAAAAGCTAACTATCATCAAAGCTGTCACATTCAGGTTTAGATATCCTTAATATCGAGATACCTCTATATGTCTTCAGGGAATCTCTCTCATAGATAGATGTATCTGGTATGCGTATCTGCAGAAAGATAAGTGAAAACTGAGCAATATTTTATTGCTAACTTAAGGGTACTTATGAAAGTTAACAAATGTTCCAAATGAATTCTTTCTCTACCCCAGACACAGCAACTCTAAGTGAATCCTTCGAGTACATAATGGACATCAGGAATCAATAATAGGAAAAAATCTTGATTAATATTTAATGTCCCAAAGAGTGTTTTCGATAAAGGGAAATTCTCGGTGTTGGTAAATTGATGGATAGTGCTGTGCATTTTTATAGGATTTCTTATATACAATGCTGTTGGTTGTAGCACGTAAAAAGAACATTAATTTTATCGCGTTTTTTGCCTTATAATTAATGTTATTTTCCGATTTTTGTGCATTGTATTTGTATTTGTTTGTAATTTTAAAATCTAGGGAATTTTAAATTTATTAAGATTTGTTGGAGTTTTGAAAGACCAGATTGACAGAATTGTTCAAAAAAGCATGGAAACGAACGTAGTGCACCTACCCGCAAAACCAGATACTGATATAAATTAAAAGACTACGTCTTAGTCGATGAAATCGGAAACACTCACACGATATCATCTAGAAACGCGAGAAAATGTGAAAACATATGTATGTATAAGAGAGTTGAGGGTTCACAAATACACATCACAGTAAATATGTTTCAGTGGTTTTAGTTTTTCATTTTGTGCAAGAAAAACTGTCGATATGATATCCCTTCACCTTTTTATTTTGTCTCAAATCTGAGACGACCTTACAAATTATAGACGCAAATACAACAACAAAAGCATAATAAAAAAAACATCACTTGTCTTGCCTTTGTCGTAGCACAAAGAAAAATATACCTGGCATCTGGGATGGAAGCATAGAAGAGTATACAAAAAAGCAAGCAACGAATCCACAAACAAAAATAAATAATCTCGAAAGGGGTAAAACGAATAGAAAAGAGTGACAGAGAGTAGAGAAACAAAATATTTCAGAAAGAGCTTTGATTTTGTAGGAAAAGATCTTATTTAAAGCTTTTAAAAATAAAGCTTTTTTCATTTCATAGGTCATTCTTCTCCATAAGGGTGAGACATCTATATATGATTACTAGAGGGCCCGGCAAACTTCGTCTTGCCCCAATTAAATGCAGAAACTCAAGCTATGGAAAAATATTGTTGTTGCTTATTTGATTTCCCATAATTTTTTTTTTTTCAAATGGCCCGGTGAATTTCGTAAGTTTAATGGATCGATTGGCAGGACAACCAAAGTTGTTGAAAATATCGGTTTCGTTGTAACCGCAGATTACTTCAATTTTTATGTACAACGTGGTCAATGTTTAATCCTAAAAAATACATTTTACCGGGGTAAAAATTAGTCTACGTGCTTTATAAGGCTATAATCTATCTCTGTGCCAAATTTCATTCTATATTATATTTCCAATATAACTATTTGATAATACGTAACGCTTACACCAAAAATTGGAAAAATAAAATTGACTGTATTCCGTTGCACTACAAAATAAATTTAACCTATGTGTAAGTTCACAAACGCATTACTGCAGTAATGATGCCCAAATGTTCAAAGTCAAACGTTCACAAACCCAGATTCTGGCATCACTTTTCTCGTCAACTGTTCATTATTGCAAAGTTTCATAAACTGATGCGAAAAAACTAAACAAAAAAGCATCACTGCGACAGCGTGATTAGTCGGCATCGCATCAGCAACAGCTGCATTAGCATCAGCATCGCAAAACAGCAGTAATGCCGATTCACTGCAGCAAAATTTGACGTTTGTGAACTTACACTATATTTCTGAAATAGAGCCATCTATTAAACGTTTGGACGTTTGACATAGCGCCATCTATTGAATTCTTAACTTACTCAATCCAGTGCACAGATGTCGCTATCTGATAAAATCGTTTGGAGCTAACATATAATTGTGACTGTCAAAAAATAACAGATAATTAGCAATAAATTAAAATTGCGACTATAATTTGAGATTTAAACTATCCTATCTCTCAAGTTGGATCGAACTGCACATGGTGTGCGAATTTTATTATAATCGGTTAAGTGGTTTAGGAGTCCATTGAGGACAAACATTGTGACACGAGATTTATATATATTAAGATTTGTGGTACAACCTTCCATCTTTTCACTCGGTGGAGAAAAGTGCATGCACATTAAACTGAAAATTTACATACCGCATGAAGATGAAGAAGGTTCATCGTGGTGTAAGACGTAAAAAACGCAATTACATCAACGTTTTGGATCTAGAAGCAGAAGAAGCAGCAGTAGGTGCGACAGCAGAGCCCTCTATAGGATAACCAATAATTTCACTGCTTTTTAGAGTTCAAAACAATACCTGGTTAAAGGTATTTATATGGTGCCCCGCTGATATCGGTATCTGGTAGCACTAAGGCCCATATTGAGATATTCTTGAATTCTTTATAATAAGTGTTTGGGTCAGTGATTTGCAGTCGGTGACAATTTAAAATCGAATTCCAGTGAAATAATTTGGTGAGATTTAGAGATATGGTTGAAGAAATCTCAGACACCTAATAAATTTTTCGGAGCTAAAAAACATTAACTTTGAAGTGTACTTTCGTTTAAATCAAATGAGAGTTTATTTGCTTTAAAAATAAGAGCACTATTCAAAGCGCAGTCTTGCTTTGACGACTAAAAAGCAACTGGTAGCAGGCTCATAAATGGATGCAAATATCATAGAGTTGCAGCTATGCACGATGTTGTAAAACCATTTATAGAGTTTTCAGAGTTAAAATGGACGTTTTACTTCAAAACACAGTGGCCCAAAATATTAAACAACCTATTGGTAAGTATGTTTACTTTGCTAATTCTTACGAACTGTCACAATTTGGACATGTTCGGATGCCCGTTTTTTAATAAAAAGGAGTTAGCAATTTACTAGTTGGCAAAAACGAAAAAAAGGGTTTAAATTTTGAAGTCGTTAGTAAATTGTTAAATATTTAGCAAATTGCTAGTTATTAATTAATATTAAGTCCTTAAACGGACCCATTAGTTGGAAATGTCCCAACCCAACTGTAAATTGGACAATCCCATGCTATCCAATAAGGAGGTTCGCATTATCAAATATGTACATATGACAAACATGCTTGATTGACTAGAATTTGAGAATGTGAACTCTACATCAAAAGGCTTGTCAAACATGCTTGATGAAAATCAACAATTTTTGATATTTCGGTGGTTTGACAAACATATTTGATAATGTGAACCCACGTTTGTCAAACGAGGAGGAAATTTTATTCCTAAAAAGTTTTCAATAAGTGTGGATTTATAACAAGAGAACAAATAAATAAAAATAAAGAGGTGAATGAGTTGAAGGAAGAATATTTTGGATGTCTGTATCCATTCTTTTGAGCATATTCTTTTTAACTTCCCATAGGGAGTTATTGTAATCGGTCCGATTTGTCAAATTGAAATTTTTGACAAATCTGGACGTTTTATGGTTCCTAGAATCTAAATTCGTCATTTGTAGAGAGATGTCCGTGTGTGTGTGTGTACGTACGTTCGTACGTTCGTACGTTCGTACGTTCAAGACCCTTTTTTCCATAACGATATCTCGAGAATGAATAGAGGTATCGAATCGAATTAAATTTTATTCGATAGGTTATAACTTCGAAATATGCAGAAAGGACTTTTATAAAAATTGGTCAAGCGGTTTTTTCACCATAGCAGTTTAAAAACAAAGTGAAAATTTTAGTTTGTTGCAAATATCTCAAGAACGGATAACGCTATTGACTTCAAATAAATTTTATTGTGTAGATAAGGATGTAATACAGGTTTGATATAAATTTGGAAATAGTTCAACATACCATTATTTTTTAAAAAAGTAAAAACTAAAAAAAAAATGTTTGGAGTGCAAATATACAATGAAGGAAAAATGATATCATCTTCAAAATAATTTTTAACTATAGGAAATACTGTCTTTAACATCTGGTAAAATTTTCAAAAAAATTCAATTGACAGTTTTTTTACAAAAACTAAATAAGTACAAAAAATTCTATGAAAAGTTGGTAAAAAGTGTGATCTGACTTGATTATCTCGAGAATGATCACCTATATTGACTTTATATTTATTTAAGTTTATACAAAATACAATTATGAATATATGCTACAATTTTGACAAATGTCGAATTGACAGTTTTTTTATGAAAAATAAAAAACTAAAACCGAAATTTACAGAAAAGTGACAAAAATCGTTTTTCGACTTAAATATCATCACAACAAGCAATTGACTTCAAATGTATTTTATTTTCAACATAATGCATTTGTTAATACCTAAAAACAGGTAAAATATTGACGAATATTAAATTGACAGTTTTGTACAATAAATACAAAATGGGAAGTTATCAGTGTGGGTCGCACCCAGCCTCTTTTTCTTTTATTTTTTCGCATTCGTTTTTCTTCCTGTTCATCTGTTTCTATAACAATGGAAGCTGTTACTTGTAAGCCCGCCATGACCGAAATTCTAAAAAGAAATAATGATGTTTGACAACATGTTTGACAATGAACGCTTAAGGCTTCAAACCATAAAATTATCATCAAGCAAATTTGTCATGCATATTTGATAGTGTGAACCCCGCTAATAAGATTAAAATACACATATGTTAAACACAGGTTTATTTTCGTATTCCATCATGCTGATGTATACATAGATTTCTCCAAAAAAAAGCATTTTTCTGCACAAAGACTTCAAATATTGCTAAAAATGGGTTTAGCAATTTGCTAAATCGTTTAAAATTTTGCGCCAGTGACTCTAAACAAGTTCTATTAGCAACGCAAAGTGATAAGACAGAAAATGTAAAAATTATTAAATGCTTTTTGGGGCACTTTGCACACTCACTTTGATGGAAAGTGCAAAGTCTTTGCAAAAATGTTCTTAGTGCAAAGTGAGAATTGCAATAGTGTGGAACAGAAACATTTATCACTTTGCCAAAAAATTTAATTAGATAAGTGCTGTCTTAAAGAACACTTTTGTTGACCTTTCACCTTAACCGTTTCCAAAATGTTCTACTTAATTAACATCGTCCTTATATTTAAGTTACTACGATTGTAAGCTTAGATCAAATTATTTAAAGCTTTAATTAAGCTGAATAAATGGGGTTTTGCTGCCCCCACCGAAATTAAATTAAGATGAAGCAGTCTTGTTATATATTTCGCTTTTTAAAGCAAATTGGTTCTTGAGCGTGAATAATTTGCAAAAAAAAAGTTGCATGATCTAACATTTATTTCAATAAGGAACTATCTTTGCATGCTCAAGTAGATACTATATAATTATGTGGTTAGAATATTTGTTGTTTCTATTAAATTTATTTGAAGGATAACGACGATTTACTACTAACTACTAATAATTTTATTTTTTTTTAATTTTATTTATTAATCTTAAGAACAAGTCTGAAAACAATTAGTTAAACTAAATGACTAACTTATATGTTCTTGGCTTACGGTCTCCCCACCTTTATCTCTAGAGAAGATAATGTTGGAAAGAGAATAATGTTTCCTATAATTATTATAGTATGTTCTGCATACGACAAGTGTTATTGTAAAGATCTCTTCTGTTAAGCTCTTAGTGAGTTAAGGTTAAATATTGGAGCAATGATCGTAAGATCATACTTTAATATAACAATACATGCTATACAATATACTTGTTAGTAATAAAGACACACAACTCATCCATACAATTGGTTATTGACATTTTATTCTTAGATATGCTTGTACTTGAATAGAAACGAAATTTATGTTTCCGAATGCTTAACGACTACACATACATACATACCATACATACATAAAAAACAAATATATGAGTGAGTTGAAAGTTTTGTTTTTTTCTCATTGTGTGTAAATATGTTTCAAATACGAATAAAAAATGAAGACATATTCACCTACATAATAGAGAACATCAACCACAGGCCAGAATACACAATAAATCAAGTAACTACCTACTCTCAACCGCAAAAAAAAAAAAAACAATTCAAAAAGCTCAACGAAACTAGTGCCAAAATTCTGTCAGAACAACACTGGATCAGTTTTTTAACTCAACCTTTTCAAAACTCCCGTACGACGACGTATGTATATAATATGTACGTGTACATTGTATGTACATATCTATAAACATTTCAGAATGTTTTATAGGAAGCCATCACAATTCACAACCATCCAGCATCCACCAAGAGCTATCGTAGCTATCAAATAAATAACTTAACATTAAATAAAATTATTTATTTGCGGACTATGGAAGATCGACGTTTTTCCATTAGTGTCATGTAGTACATTTCAAAACAAAAACTAAAAAAAAATATTCTGTTGCCTCGTAAATCTGAAATGAAAAAAAAAAAAATCAACATTTGACTGTTCACATAATCGGCATAAAGCACCTAAAAACGATTTCATAGCATATACTGCCCAAGGAGTAATGGGCAATTCGATCAATCTTTTTGCTGGTTCCAACTTTTAAGAAAGTTTATCTAAATACCAATTTAGTTTACCGTTTAAATATATACATACATATATACGTACATAAATAAGTATGTGTATATGATATTCAGTACGGTGCAAATAATTAACAAAGCACTTATTCATGTGATTGGTGATATAAAATGAAAACTATGTGTTTCCAAAGTACATACATATGTATTGTATGTATGTACATATATTGTACATACCTACTTAACACTTGGTATTTTTTGGGGAGAGTCGGATAACTAGGGCAAGATTTGATAGGTAACGGTTTCGAAAGGGTCAAAAACAAGCACTATTTACTACATATGAAATAGGGGCAATTTTAGAAAAAGTGCCTGAAATTTAATAAAACAAAATTAAAAACGAGGCTGGGTGCGACCCACACTGATAACTTCCCATTATGTATAATTTGAAAACTTGGGGTTCCTGATAATAATTGATTAACTTTTGATGTTAGTTAATAACAATTTTACCAATTTTTTTTAGAAATATTTGTAGTTCTGTATTTATTGTGAAAATTTCAATTTGATATTCGTCAATATTTTACCATTTTTTAGGTATTGGCAAATGTATTACGAGTAGGTTGAAAATAAAATATGTACATTTGAAGTCAATATCATTGTTTGTAGTGATGATATTTAAGCCGAACGACACTTTTCTGTAAATTTCAGTTTTAGTTTTTATTTTAGTAAATAAACTGTCATTTCGAAATTTGTCAAAAATGTATCATAAGTTGACAATTCTATTATGCAAAAATTAAATAAGATCCGAAGTTAAAATGATTTACCACTCTGGACATATTGAAGTCAATTAATTACTTTTGACATTTTTCGGCTAATTTTTGTTAAAGTTTTTTATTTTTTGTGGAAAAAACTGTCAGTCCTATATTTGTCAAATATTTAATATATTTTGAAGATGATTTCATTTTTCCTTCATTGTATATTTCGGCGCCAAAAAAAAATTTTTACTTTTTTAAAAATAAGGGTATGCTAAATTATTTTCAAATTTACACCAAACCTGTGTTATATTGCAATCTACCCAATTAAATTTATTTGAAGTCAATAGCGTTATTCGTTCCTGAGATATTTGCGACAAACTAAAATTTTCACTTTTTTTAAAAACTGCTATAGTGGAAAAACCGTTAGACAAATTTTTATAAAAGTCCTTTCAGCTTCTTTTGAATTTATAACCTATCGAACAAAATTTAATTGGAATCGATATCTCTACTGGTTCTTGAGATATCGTTAACGAAAAAGGGTATCTCGAACGTACGAACGTACGTACACACCGAACACAGACATCTCTCTACAAATGACGAATTTAGATTCTAGGAACCATAAAACGTACAGATTTGTCAAAAATTTCAATTTGACAAATCGGACCGATTACAATAACTCCCTATGGGAAGTTAATAACTACGGCAAAGCTTAAAATAAATACCGACTTTGAAATTCATAAATCTGATCTACAAACTTAAATTTAATTACTTATGTACATACATTTATCAATATTTTTTTAAATCTTGAACGCAAACGCAAAATTTTGATAAAAACATACAAAAAGTGAAATAAATATGTGAAATATGTAAATTTCAATAATCCAAATGGTTTTATGTCTTCCAGCATTTGAGTCGTTCTAAAATTAATTTTTATGAGATTTTTTTACGACTTTCTCGAAAACTATCAGACATAAATTCATATGGTTTTCATTTTTCGATTAGAAATTAACTAGAGCAATGGGTTCTTGTTTGAAGAATTTGTGTAGTTGATTTAAATTTTGAAAACTTACATTGAACGCTTTTTCTTATCAAATTATGGCTTTATAGTTATTTTTTTTTTTTCTAGAACTATGTATTTTGTTCACTTGATTTGAAAACAGGATGATAGATTAGAGTGTTGGCTTTAAGACAATTTATAATATATAATTATGTGTTTCCGTTATTTTAAACCAATTTATTTTCCGTTCACAGCATTTTTATTTTAAATTTCTACTTCCGCCTTAAAGTGGGTAGATAGACCCTCCCTTCCATTACAAAAATGATTGTTTTTGACCCTTCCATAAAAAACCGTTAATAAATATTGGCGACAATTATCGTTACTCGTGCCGATTTGCTAATTACAAATTATTTTGTTTACAATAGTAGTAATAAAGATATCTACCATATTTTTAAAACTTGTTTTTTTTATGTATAAGATTACATCAAAAATGTATATATATTATATATATATATATATATATATATATATATATATATATCAGGCACGAGGCGTGACTTTTTTGGAAGCGGAAGCACTTATGATTGAACTTAAATACAAAGTTTTTATCAAGATCATATTTCTTTTATTACACAAATGTAAAAGAAAATTTTATAAAATTCATTTAGTAAAATATTAAATTGAGTAATAAGTTAAAACTAATGTAAAATTAAATGTTAGTTTCATTTTTTAAGAAAATATCATTGATCACAAAACATTAGCATTAGCATTGTTGACAAAGCGATTGGCAAACACACAGATAAAAAACATAACAAGAAAAAGGAACACACAAGTGTTAAATAAACTTTTCAACCCCTATTTCAATGAATGAGAAGAAGCAAATAACTCATACCTCTCCTTTCCTGCTCTACTTTTCTTTACACAAATTTTCATAATGAGTTCACTCAATTCAATCTTCCCTTCTTATGTGAACACCAACAAATAAAAAAAAATTGCTTTGAACGAGATTGAGTGAGAGTTGAGAGTAGACGATATATCAGAATGCCTAGCCGGTATGCATTCCAAATATTTGTTTGCAAGCGCGAGTGTATAATGGAGTCATATTGTGCATTCCCCGTGGAATTGAAGTTTGAGTTTTTGTAGTTATAGTTTTGCATTGTTTTTCCTGAATGACTTTTATTATGAGATTTTATTAATTTACAGAAGAGATTAAATAAAATTCGATTAGGTCAGTTTCGAATTAAAATTTCTTTGCTTAAATCATATAATTTTTTGAATTGCTTACGGAAGCACTCATTCCACTCAATATATGGACGCTTCGTCCCTGGTACCTACATATATTATCGCAAACAAGTGAAAGAAAAAAAATCTTTGGACACATATCTTTTACTTTTCGATAAAGTGTCCATAAAAAATTTCACCTATTATAAACTCATTTTTAAATCTAGTTTATTTTAAATTCTTGGAAAAAATTTAACTTTTTTTGGTATCCTTTAATAATATACACTCGTATTTATCAAATTTTATGATTTGGTCTAATCTATGTGCTATAACACCTAAGTATTTAATATGTTCCACTTGTTCTTACTTTTATTGTCTATTTATACATTTATATTACACTGTGTTTTGAATATCATCACCTTCGTCTTATGAACATTCGTCTTTAGTTTATTCGCCTTAAATTAGATGCTATCGAGATCATCTTGTATCTGCTGAGTTAATGTTGATGCATGCTTAGATACTTACATATTCATATATAAAAGTTAAATAATAAAGGTCCAAGAATTGATATGATCGCAATAACAATGTAAAGTTTTAAAAGAATTAAGTTAAAAAAAAAACATTTTTTTGTGGATCTAATATCTTCGAACTAATCAACTAGGTACTCCGAACAATACCTTATTTTTCACATTATTTTTTACAACATGTAAAATTTTTTTACAAAAATTGAATTCGCAATTTTTTTTTTTTACAAAAAGTGCATACCTAACAACAAATATTTAACTAAGTACTGGTAAAAATTGTTTTTCACCTCGAATATTTTGAGAACGAGCAAACTTGATGCTTAAGCTTACTTTATTTTTACTACACTTAAAAGACGATTTTCAAAATATCCTAGAATTTTGTATCATCAATTGGTAAAATCAAAATCGAATACACAAAAAACTAACAACTTCGTAAAAATGTCCACGTTTTTTCCAAAAACCGTTAAGTTTTTACTGACACCATTGTGAAATTATTAGTGTAGCGGTGGGTCCTACCCCAGCCTATTTATCTAGAACTTGATAGGGCTGCCATTAAGATAAATATACGGGAAATATGAAGTATCTACCGGTTTTCGGGAAACAACCAAACATTTTGACTTGGATGGGTTTAAATGGAGACCGTTCACGCGAGACCATTGAAGAATCCTGTTGAGATCTTCATTTACTTCATAGGCAGCGTTTTCCACTAGACCCAAGGGAAAACTTTTACACAACCGGACATCATCTGCGTACATGTTAACCGACGAACTTAATAAAAACTTAGGCAAGTCATTAATGTACATTGTAAAAAATATTGGCCCAAGAATAGAGCCTTGTGGAACACCTGATAATAGTGGAAGGAAGTCTGATACGGAATTATTAGAAACGACTGCTTGAGATCTACAACTTAAGTAGGATGATATGAGTTTTGTGGACGATGAGGAAAAATTGAATTGGCTTTTAAGTTTGCGACAGAGAACATTGTGATTTACCATATCAAATGCCTTTGAAAAGTCAACTAAGATAAGAAAAGTTACTTGATCACATAATTGTTTTGCTTCAATCAGTGATAGCCGTGTGTTGATATTTTCAATAGATAATTTTAATTCGGTTACATCTTTGCTTTTTTATCAGTGATTTTTTTTTCGGAATCAGCTATCTGTGACGTAATCTTTGACGTGATAGCCTCGGTTTGTGTGTGCATAGATTTCTCAATTTTAGCAATCAATTCCATGGTGGAAGAGTTTTCTTCAAGAGCTTTTTTTTTTGCTATCTCTAGTCGTTTCGTTGTTGCCGGTGATTGTGATAGTGGTTGTGCTTTTGATGATGATGTTATTTTCGGATTAGATGGAGAAGGTGAATCGGAGGATCTTAATTTGCTTCGTGATCCCATTATGCTGGTATAGAGGGGAAATATTATGTGCAATATATGATGAAAGGTGAGTAAGACGGATACAGTTTTTATTGTTTTTTTTTTTGATTAAGGCTTGACAATTTGTATAGAAATTAAAATTTACTTATTTTGAAACCAATAAAAGATTATACCAAGTTGTTACAAAAACTTGTTCGGTAATTGTTTTATAGTTTAATATGCAACTTTGGGTACTTGGAACGGAAAATTCAACCACTTTAAATTCAACTCAGATGTCAACTTTGGAGTTTATTTCTTGGCGATATGGCAGGTTTATCAATTTTGGGCGAGAGTTACGTATACATCTTCTCACCCTATTCAACCACACAACCCAGATACTTTCAATAAGCCACTTGAAACCGAACCAACAACGACGCTCAGTTTTAATAGCATTCCCACATTCCTGAGCGATAACGTAAACAATGTCCGATAACATAAACATTGGTCCCCTACAAATCTTATAACATATACTTGGACAATGGACAATCTTCGATGTGACCAACAACCACCACTTCGGATAACATAAACATTGAACGATCTTCGATGCGAGGAATCAAGATCACACATCGAACATCATCACCATCTTAACCGCAGCTCCAGCAACCATCACTTACTTCTAGTTTCACCATCATCGTGTACAGTCAAAGATATTGTTCTTTTCTAATAAAGTTTATATTCTTTTTAAAAAGTGTTTTCTTTCTTCTTAAAAGTTATTTGGCGCAGTCGGTAGGATACTCAATGAGAACTATTAATGAATATAATAGTGACATACAGTCGCGACAAAATAAATAGCACACTTCTAGTAGAAATTTCTTCTAGGCTTTAAGCTACAAGTGCACTTTTGATACCGGTACTGCAAAGTATGGATTGTTCTGGGTTTCCAATGTAAATTAACGGGATATTATTTTTTTGCAATTATTTTATAAACAAAGTCAAATGTAAGTCAAATAGTAAAGAGAGTGCACTCGAGCCAAGGCATTTTAAATAGCACACTTTTTTAATTTATACAATTATTCTTACTTTTTTGAAGGTAAGTTAAAAAGATAAGAGTTTTTTTTTTAATTTACGTTATATTGCTTAAATTATAATGATAAAATGTAGTATGGGACGTGACAAACATTCAATAGAGGATTTCAGGCTACGAGTTCTCGATTTCAAGACAGAAGGTCACACTAACTCGGTTATCGCGCTTAAGTTGGAATGTTCCTGGAAAAAAACTTTTAAATGCCCTTCACGATTGCCAGGAAGTAGGTGCTAAAAACAAAATTCGCAAAAATCGATCCAGAAAAACCACCCCACGAACAGATATTGCCATCGCCCGCCTAAGCAAAGCTGATCCCTTCATGACTGCTCCCAAAATAAAAGATGGAATTGAACACGATCTTGGAGTTAATGTGTCAGTAAGCACAATTAATAATCGACTGCGTGAGAAAAAAATATTTGGAAGGATTTGCAGGAGAAAACCCCACGTTTCTAAGCGGAACCTTTTGCGTCGATTGAAATTTGCAAAGGAACACATTTCAAAACACCATAGTTGGTGAAAAAATGTCTTCTGGACCGATGAGTCTAAACTCAACGGCTTTGGATATGATGGTAAAAAATATGAACGACTTGGGATCAAGCAGGCACACATCCCAAAATAAGCAATATAGACGGTGAAGCATGGTAGAGGTGGAATTCTGGTTCAGGGGTGTTTTTCTTGGAAAGGAGTGGGTCCTCTCGATCGCATAGAGAGTATTATGGACCAAATATAGTATAAGGAGGTCCTTAAAGACACGATGCTGCCGTATGCTGAGGAGGCAATGCCACTGAAGTGGAAATTTCAGCAGTATAACGATCCGAAGCATACGACTAGGTCTGTGAAACAATGGTTATCTACCCAAAAAATCGATTAAATGGAAGGGCCAGCCCAGTCTCCAGATCTTAATCCTATTGAGAATTTATGGAATGAGGTAGACAAAACGATAAACAGATCAGCTACTTCAAATTTGGACAAATTTTGGGAGGAAGTTTAGCGAGCGTGGTATTCAGTACCTGTTGAACGATTCAGGAGTCTCATTTTGTCTATAAATGGCAGGTATGCAGCCGTAATTCAAAATAAGGGTTACCCGAAAAAGTATTGACGATCTTTCTGTAAATTATGATAAGTTTTTTGTTGCTTATTTATTTTTCTTGTTATTATTAATGAAGTGTGCTATTTATTTTGTCCTAGTATTATTTGAACTATTTACATTATTTTGTTGTTTTTTTTTCCTATGGATTCAACATAGATTATTTTTTCTATAAAATGAAAATTACCTTTGTTTTTAGCTATTTATAAATAAAACAACTTTTCAGGCAGAAGAAAATGCAAACATTTTTCATTTAAAAAGACTTTTAATACATGTGCTATTTATTTTGTCGCCACTGTATGAGATCCAGTGATACGAACGCAATTCGCGATTGTTAAGTTTTTCAAATATAATAAAATTAAACGAATATTAATTTTAAATACAGTTTGAAAAAAAAATCATTTGTGAAAAATATAGCATCTCACATTCTACAATAAATGTATGTTGCGAAATCTCATAGAGAGAATATTTAACAGATGAATAGTGAAGAAAAACAATTAAATAGAGACAGATTAAACAGAAGATTGAACAAAAATCAAGACAGTGATACCGGAAGTGAAAGTGACCTAGACGAACAAAAAAATATAAACATGACAGAAGCAGCGCCAGCATTGAACGATGTTCAGAAGGAGGAGCAACGCTACCTTCTTCGTGAGATGGAGAAAATAAATCCATTCAAAGGATCAAAGGATGACAACCTGGCATTGTTTATATCTACAGTGGAGTATTTCTTAAATCAGATGTCGCTGCAGGAAAATAATATAAAAGCAACTTTAATTATCCATTCTAAAATTCAAGGAGAAGCGGTAAGGGCAACAAACAGTCTACCACATCTATCGCCGTGGAAAGACATTAAGGTAAACTTAATTAGATTATTTTCAATAAAAGAAACATATATTAAGTTATCGCAGGAAATTGGTTGTATTATAGAACACAATACCTTTGAATTATATAAAAAATTAGACCTTTTATTGCAAAAATTGCAAACTAAAACACAATTAGAACCAAATCTAATATATACCCAAGCAAATAATGAAATTTTGGTATTTGAAGCGTTTAAACATAATTTAAACCCTTCACAAAAAGCTATAGTTATAGCTTATAATTGTAAAACTATGGTTGAAGCTTACGAAATTTTAGAAGCCAATGATATGATTCGCGTTAAAAATCAAAGTGAACCAAACAGGGGCTTTAGTATGAAGTACCAGCAGAATAATCCTCCTAGACAAAATCAGGGAAATCAAAATTATAACCCTTTTAGATCTAACCAAAATAATAATAATTTTAGACAACAGAATAGAATAACATCTGAGCAGGTTAGACACAACAACAACAGAATATTTGGGAATTTAAACCCTAATCAAGGTCATAGATATGGTTTTAATCAAAATTATAAAAGGCAGAATTTTAATAATAATAATTGGCAGGGACAAAATAATAATCAGCCAAGTTCAAGCCAAGTTAGGAGATTTAACAACAATCGGGAACAACCAATGGAAGTTAATCGCCTAAGTGAGCAACAAATAATAGATGAAGAGGTAAATTTTATAGCAGTAGGACCTCGACACTTCCCATCGTAGTACTTACAGTTCAAAAAGAAAGTATAAAAGTCCTAGTAGACACAGGATCTACTATGACCCTCCTAGATACAAAAAAACTTAAATCCTGTCAAAGAATGAAATTAGAAAAAGAAATAAGAGTAAATACCGTTAATTCACATATATTTATAACGGAACAAATAAAAACAAAAATTCCTGAAGAATTTTTAGAAGACGCCACAATGGATTGGAATTTAATGAATTTTGAAAACAAAAATTTTGAAGCGATCATAGGATCGACTTTTTTAAATGCCATAGGGGGAATAGTTAATATGAAAGATAGATATTTGGAAATAAACCAAAATAGAATTCCTTTTGTTTCTCCTCCAGTCAAAGAAAAAGAATATATCAATGAAAATGATCAATGTCCTTTTCAATATGACGAAATTCATGTTTTAGAAGATAACTCAACGGAAATGAGAAAACTTTTACATGAAGGTTTAAATGAAGAAGAAAGGAAAATATTAAGAGAATTTTTAAATAAAAATGGGGACTTATTTTACAAGGATGGAGAATTGTTAAGTTCCACAACTCAAACAGTTCACTCCATTAGGACAAAGACAGATAATCCTATTTTCACAAAAATCTACCGTTACCCAAAAGTCCATGAACAAGAGATAGATAAACAAATTAAAGAAATGCTCAGTAATGGAATTATACAAAAAAGTAGAAGCCCTTATAATTCACCTGTTTGGATAGTTCCGAAAAAAATAGACAACTCGGGAACTATGAAGTGGCGTATGGTAATTGATTACCGTAAGTTAAATGAGGAAACTATCGAATATAAGTATCCACTACCAAACATTGATGATGTTTTGGATAAATTAGGGAGATCGCAATATTTCACAACACTAGATCTGGCAAAAGGATTCCACCAGATTCGAGTGAATGAAAAAGACATCGAAAAAACGGCATTTAGTGTTCCACAAGGACATTTCGAATTTCTTAGAATGCCTTTTGGCTTAAAAAATGCACCCTCTAGTTTTCAATGTATGATAAACGAGATACTGGGAGATCTCATTAATAAAATCTGTGTCGTATACATGGATGACATATTAGTTTTCTCAACTTCGCTGATAGAGCACATAACAAATTTGAATAAAATATTCCAAAAGCTAAGAGAATTCAACTTAAAAATTCAAATAGACAAATGCGACTTTCTGGTAAAAGAAACGAAGTTTCTTGGACACACGATTACAGACAAGGGAGTTTTACCCAATCAAGATAAAATTATAGCAATACAAAAGATTAACGTTCCGACAACCGTTAAAGAAATAAAATCATTCCTTGGTCTCACTGGTTACTATAGGAAATTTATAAAAGATTACGCTAAGGTAGCCCAACCAATGACAAAATATTTAAAGAAAGGAACCAAAATTGATACTAAGAACAACGAGTACATAAAATCATTTGAAACATTAAAAAAATTAATTGTTTCACCTCCAGTCCTGGCTTATCCAGACTTCAATAAAACTTTCGAGCTAACAACAGATGCATCTAACTATGCTATAGGAGCAGTCCTAGCTCAAGATAAACACCCTGTTACATTCATAAGTAGAACTTTAAACGACCACGAGAGAAACTACTCTACTACAGAGAAGGAACTATTAGCAATAGTTTGGTCAATCAAGTATCTAAGACCGTATCTGTATGAGAGAAAATTTCAGTTAAAGTCCGATCACCAACCTCTAAAATGGTTGAAAACCAAGAGTTTAGGTAAAGACATATCTGGAAGGTTACAACGATGGATACTGTCACTCGGTGAATATAATTTCGATATAGAATACCTTAAAGGAAGTCAAAATACAGTAGCAGATTATCTCAGTAGACAAATAAAAGACACTGAAGAAATTAATCACTTAGAGGATTCCAGCCTAGAAGAAACTCTTCACTCAAAAGATGAGGAACAGTTAGATCATTTTCATATAATAGAAAAGCCGGTTAACCAGTTTAAACAACAAATAGTGATTAACAACGATTATAGTGGAAGAAAGATAAGAACGAAGACTTTAGTAGGCAATAGAAAGTTAATTGAATTGTCTCCTACAATAATCGATTCTGAAACATTTGAAGAACAGATTAAGGAAGTTTTAGAAACTAAACAAACAGGAATATATTGTGATGACTATCACCTTTTCAATAAATTACAACAGAAACTAATCAAATTATTTGATAAAACTATAATTAAATTTTATAAGTGTAGTTACCTAGCACAAGAATTAGAAGATGAAAATAAAGTTATAGAAAAAATAAAATCTTATCATGAACTAGAAACAGCTCATGCAGGTATCGAAGAGAATTACTTGGGAATACAACCATATATTTATTATCCTAATTTGAGAAAATTAGTAGTTGACTTTGTTAATAGTTGCAACATCTGCAAACAAAACAAATACGATAGGCATCCGATCAAGCCAAAATTCAAATTGACCGAGACTCCAACAGATATCAATCAAATAATTCACATCGATATATTTTACATAAAAAATTTGAAATTTCTTTCCACTATTGACAAATTCAGTAAAAAATTGACAATGACATATATAAAGGATAGTAATGGTGAAACCATTAAAGAAACAATAATGCAATTTATTTCTCAACATAACAAGCCATTGAAAATTGTAATGGATAATGAATTTAATCAATTGAGTATAAAAAAAATGTTACAAGACCTGAATATAGAAATACATTTTACAACCCCAAACTCACATACGGGAAATAGTCCAATTGAACGTGTGCACAGCACCATCTTAGAAAAGTATAGATGTTTATCTAATGGCAAAGAACTAGGAATAATAGATAGAATTGATACCATATACAAAGCAGTTTTCTATTATAACAACTCCATACAAGTATTAAGTAAAGAGAAACCTTTTAATATCCAATCAGGTCACGTAGACAAAGAAAGATTGTATAATACGTACCAAACTAATAAAGAAAAAAGAATAGAGAAAACCAATAAGACTAGAGAAGACTACATAGAAACTCGCAGCAAAGCTTTTATAGTAAATCATCACAGAAAATATGATAAAACTACTCCACGATTCTTTTATAAACAAACTGATCATGCTCACCCAGTCAATATACAGCGTAATAGGAAGACAAAAATTAAAAACAAAAATGATATTATTATCAAAAATAAACCTGGAAGACCAAAGAGTTCTAGATCAAATAAAAAAATTGCTTCACAGAAAGAGTTAGTTACAAAAAAGATTCCGTCTGCAATAGACCCGCTTCCGATCGCAAGTTGCTCACATAAATAAAAGTTATAATGAAAATCTTAATACACATTCTTTTAATTAACCTAGTAGTTAGTGAAATAACAATTGAAAATATATATAACCAAGAAGGTTATACTAAAATAAAATTAAACAAAGTAAAACTAGTTGGAGATTATAAACATGTAGTTCATAAAATCAATATCACTCAAATCGAAGAAGTTTTGAATAACATTGATAGTGAGAAGTTTAATAAACCTTGGTGGTAACATGCTTAAGTTTTTGTTTGGCACATTAGATGAAAACGACCGAAAAAATATCGAAGAACAATTAAATATAAATAAATATAACAATCATGAACTAATTATAACAGCTAACAAACAAATTGACATTAACAACAAATTAAAGAAACAAATTGACACTATTCAATCAGAATTTAACAATATGTACAAAAGTAAAGATTTTGTCAACCTCAAAGTAGGAAGTATATCAATTACTCAGAGAATAATAACTTTAGAGGTTATTGAAAAAATTAATAAAATTAAAAATATAATTGAAAAAATTCAAAACAATGTTTTATCAAGTAAATTAAATATAATGGTAAACTCAATGCTCAGTATTCACGAAATCATCACATATAATGTGACGTTTGATAAACTAAAAAACATAAAAGTAACTACAGGGTTACATGATCAAGAAATTATATTTATAATAAGTATACCAGAAGAAATGTTAGAAGTAAATAAATATTTTGTAACTAGTTTACCAAATAATAATAAAGAAGAATTAAAAATAAATGATCAATATATCATTGAAAATAAAAATGTAGAATATATATCGAAAGAAGAAGATTTCAATAAATTGGAAATATACATAAACTGTATAACAACAAGAAATTGTACTAAATTAATTAATAAAAGAGAAAATATTGTATTAGAAATAACAAGAGGAAAATTGTTAGTAAAAAACAGTTGTATAGAAATAAGTACTAATTGTAATGAAAAGAAAAAAATTAAAATTATAAATAATGTATTAATTCAGTTTGAAAAATGTAAGATTATCATAAATAATAGAACTTTTGAAAATTCCAATGAAATAGAAGAACAATCTATATATTTAGAGAATCCAAAATTGTATGAAAGCATGTCTAACCTCTTAATTGAAAAAGAGATTAAATTAGAAGATATAAATAATATTGATGTAATACACGAAAAAATATTAAATTTAAATGCACATAAGGAAACTTCATATTCCATACATTTTGTAACTATTTTGATATTATGCATTGTAATTATATTTCTATGTAGAAATAGAATAAATTGTTTCAGGGGAAACAACAATCTTAAGGAAGGGGGAGTTACGTATACATCTTCTCACCCTATTCAACCACACAACCCAGATACTTTCAATAAGCCACTTGAAACCGAACCAACAACGACGCTCAGTTTTAATAGCATTCCCACATTCCTGAGCGATAACGTAAACAATGTCCGATAACATAAACATTGGTCCCCTACAAATCTTATAACATATACTTGGACAATGGACAATCTTCGATGTGACCAACAACCACCACTTCGGATAACATAAACATTGAACGATCTTCGATGCGAGGAATCAAGATCACACATCGAACATCATCACCATCTTAACCGCAGCTCCAGCAACCATCACTTACTTCTAGTTTCACCATCATCGTGTACAGTCAAAGATATTGTTCTTTTCTAATAAAGTTTATATTCTTTTTAAAAAGTGTTTTCTTTCTTCTTAAAAGTTATTTCGAGACGAAATTCTACACGTCCGCTAGTAAATATATAAAAGTTTAAATTGTTCCGTTGAAACTAGTTTTATTGTTTTTTAATCTTATTAAATCAGTAAAGTTTAGCGTTATAAATATAAAAACAAACATCAAATGCAAACCTATAAGTTTTCTAATAAAACATAAAGGCAAATGTCGCAACTCCTAGAAAATGTTATTTCTTACTCAATTAAATTAAATTTATATTAAATTTTGTTGTAACTGATTTTATTAAAGTTTTTTCCTACCATACTACTCAAAAACTTGTAACATTTATACAATAATACTATCACATATTTACGTACAGATGTACGTATATGTATATCACAGAAGGTAAAGTTTATAAGTAAATTATTATAATAAAATTAATTAATAAATATAAAAATATATAATTAAACAGATTAATAAATAATAAATAAATAAAAAAATAAATAAGTAAGCAAATACATAAGTAAAGAAATCAACCAATAAACAAAATAGAGCAAGTTTGTCAGTGCTGAAATGTTTTTGAAAATTAAAAAAATGAGTTCTTTCTCATTTAAAAACATTTTTTGGTTTCCAGTTGGAAAGGAAAGATATTTTATGCTGAAATGCTTCCCCATGGGAAATGTACCCAAATGTACTTAATTCCGTGATGATCGAGTTACATGGCAGGCGCCATCGCCAGGTTGTGAGAAGCTGGTTGGTAAAACGTTTTGTAGTTTTTTTTTGTAAAAATGTCAATTTGATATTCGTCTACATTCTATCATTTAGGTATTGTTGACAAATGCATTATAATAAAAGAAAAAAATTCATTTGAATTCAACATAATTGCTTGTTGTGAAGATATTTGAGCCGGAAAAACAATTTGTGACACTTTTCGGTAAATTTCAGTTTTACTTTTTTATTTCTCATTAAGAACAACTTTCAATTCGATACTTTTTAAAACTGCAGCATATGTATGTATATTAATAATTGTATTTTGTATACATTTTAATAAATTTGAAGTCAATATCGATGCCCATTCTCCAGATATTCAAGTCAAAAAACCTTTTTTACCATTTTTTGGTAGTACCTATTTTTTCACATTTTTATTTTTTGCAAAAAACTATCAATTGAATTTTTTCCAAAATTTTACCAGTTGTCGAAAACGTTATTTCACATAGCAAAAAATTATATTGAAGGTCATATAAATTTTTCCTTCATTGTGTTTTTAAATGCCAATTCTTTTTCTTTTAGATTTTCAATTACGCTATATTGTGATTTAGCTATTAAGTTGCTATATTTATTATTTAATATCAAATCATTATCAGAGAAACTGCAAGTTGATTTATAGCGATCATTGAATTTTGCGGTCCGATTTGTGACTTTTTCAATATTTACTTCATTGTTTACAATTTGCAGCCTACGAATATGACCCTTTTTGCCGTACATATGTCCATTAGACATTAGGGAGAGCCATGTAGCATTATACATAGAACATATATGTAGATTTGTATAATAACAATTTGTTTTCAACACTACAATTAATGAATGGATGAAGGGTTTTTAACACCAAATTAAGTTTTTTAATGGTTTGTGGAATATGCAAACGAAAGGTCAAAGTTTTCTCTTGGTACTCGATTTCCATTCAGTTTGAACTCCATTCAACTAAAGCATATTGCTTGTAAGTTAACAGGCTTTTCTTTTTGTAGTGAAAAATAGAGCCTTAGAATTAAAAGCATTCAACTTTATTTTCCAATCATCCCATTAATTCGTTTAGTATGGAAGGACGACGAAATGATAATAAACTGGGAAATTTAAAGCAAGGTTTATGAATCAGTTCGTCGAGCCATACAGAGTAAAATGCTTTTTCGACATCGAGAAAGAAAATTTCCGTATTTTAACCAATAAAAATATTATATTATTTTTAATATCTCTTCCAATCCTGTAAACCTGTTAAACAGTACTATGATGTTTCCTAAAACAAAACTAGTTTTGTGGCAAAATTTTATTCTGATGCACATGCTAAAGTTACAGTATACCTTTATTTTTATTAATTTTCTAAGCATTTCCCACTATTTTGAAATACGCATTCAAATGAGTAGTTAAATATTTCACACCTTTCTTAGGGAAGTTTTCTTTTAATCCATCAAATCCAGGTGATTTAGAATTTTTGAGACTTAATACTTCTGTTAAGCCACGAGAAGAAACAATCAGAATTCAGTTGATAACGCACTAGCTTTTTCCTCGTTAGAAAGCCGTATTGCATCAGCAATCTTGAAAGCTGGAATGTGCACTTTTTTTTCTTTACAACTTTAATAATATTCCAAAAGGGTTAACTTCCTTTATCTAACTAACCCTTGACGCTTATGGTTCTGTAATTGATTTCTAAAATTATCAAGCATTACTTTCATTTCAGATTAATAATATTGATCTCTTGATCTCATCCGTAAGGTTCTAAATCTATTTCTAATCTTTATGATCTTTTCTTTCTGAGGTGGAAGTGCGTTACCATTATCTCGACGTAATACAAACAGTAACTAGAGTTTAACATTTCAATTATTATTTACTCTACTACTTCTACTACGCTATGCTATGGCCATAACAAAATATAGTTTCGTTGATAGATCTCAGCCAGGCGACCATCTCACACACCATTGAGCCTCTCACTCGCAGGGGAACTGATGGATGTTAAGGCTGGGTGGCCAGCCAAAAAACGGCTGGAACGTTACAAATAAAGCGATAACTTTTACATTTCAAATGCTAATTGATTGAAATAAAAATTAATGCATTTTAAATAAACAGGGCTACTACACTGCATCATTATAATTTTTAAATGTATAATACAGTAATTCTGAGAGTGAAACAAACTACAATTTTGTCATTATTTTAATATTAGTTTAAAATGCACCATTTATTTTTAGTATAACTAAGATTTTTATTTAATTTTTTTGGTGTTTTCAAAAGAAATTAAGGTAATTAAGGGAGTGACGGATTGACTTTAATTTATTCAATTTTTTTTATGAGCAAAAAATTAGTCCAATCTTATGCAATTTTCAATGGGTTTGGCGTGTTTGAAAAGGTATAACTTCTTTAATCTACAACATATTTTTTAAAACAAAAAGTATTGTAAAGCCAGTCTCAAATATTTTTATAAAGAGTAATTTTTATTTAAATAATTCACTTTTAAAGTTTAAAAATATTAAAAAACCTAAAAAAAAACGCAAAAAACGTTTTTTTCGAGGACTTATAAATATCCCTCATTGTTTATTTAGCCTTTTGAATTATATTTTTTTTCTTTATTTTATTGAACAGCTTAGTTGATTACCTTGGGAGTGACGGATTGACTTTTGCTAAAAAAAAGTTATTAACACTTTATATGTTCATTGAAAAAGCTTAAATAACAATTAAATTCCCAGAGAAAATAATGGTCTCCAATTCAAAAATTCTAATTGCGGTGATGGTTTTTTTTAAATAAATTTTTGAAAAAGTGTCTAAATTGGTGGTCCCTTTGAAATTTCCTTTTACACGCACACTTACAAGTTCCATTTTTGTTTTTCATTTGGAAAAGAATTGAGCCCCACCCACCCGCTCTCAAATATTTTTGTTGTTAGTTTACATATTGCTCGTTGTTTCTTCTTTTCTGCATACAGAACAGAAAATGCAATAGAAAAACCGGTTATTGGAATTTGAAGAATATGTAATTAATGACAAACCAGTTTTTTTTGTCAATAAGTTGTCAATAAGTTCGCGTGGTAGGAAGTATGCAGAACAATATTCTTGCACCCTTTAGTATGAAGATGTAGCAGAAGTCATGATCGTTTTGGTTTTTTATATTTGATCTAGATTTTTTTTTGTGGCAAAACAAAAACAATTTCAGTGCAAATGAGATCAGGACCTGTTTTTGGGAAAATATTGAAATCGAAAGGAAACGTACATAAAGCACAGACTATCATTTTCTTTGGTTATTATTGTTGTTTTTTTTTTTTTACTTTTCCCACTTTAGCGTGTTATTGATTTTATAAAGATACTCATTTTTTTTTCTTCGACTGTATTCTTGTTCAAAAAGAGTGTAGAGGGAGAGTAACAAACAAAAAAAAAAATTCCTCTGGCCACATAAAAAAATAAAATAAAATGGAATGAAGCCTTAACATACGAGTTTATTATTTAATTTATTTAAGTAAATCTAAATTGTTCAAATCATTCTCTGGGCCTATTTTTGGATTTTTATTATTTTTTTTCTAAATTACTAAACCGATCACTGAAACAACGAATGTGAAATGAAAGATATCTGTCAAAAAATGAGTAAAGCTGCAAACTCAGAAAAATCTTCGTGTAATAACGAGCGCATCACCAAATAATGACAGTCCAAAACGAAATAACCGAGAACTGCGCATTAAATACATGCGCTGTGTAATACCGCACTATGCGTAGGATTTTACACCAATGCTCTACAATAACAAATCAGGAGACCAACGAGCGTACGATCGTTTTTCTTTCACGAAAGTCACATGATGGATTTTATATCCATTTTTAAAAAGAATATTGTTTTATAAAAGAAAAACTACAAAGATAAAACAACAGCTCTATAATACGATATAAAAGGAATTCAGTAAAAACGCACCTGTTATTTTATTTTTATTTATTTATTCTTTTTTTTTCCTTTATATTATTTCCACACACGAGACACAACAACCAAACTCTTTCACTGTAAACTTCTGAATGATGCGATCAATGACGAAAACAAGCAACAGTGAGCGAGTGGGATCGGTTATTGGCAAATAGACAATTCTACCGCGTTGCCAAACTAGTTAAATTACATCTCTAGTTGGCAAGTTAAGCACTTATAATTATTTTTGTATTTTAGTTTTCACATTTACCTGAAACTCTTACAATCGTTGATTACAACTCCAATATTAATAAATATCTTACTAAAGCAAAATAAATTAAAAAAATCACCGATTAAGCTCTTCCTTACAAGCAATCATGATTCGTAACCCTTCAACACAAATAAAATACTGTATCCCTATGTTATTTGAAACACCTAAATTGTAGGATAAACATAGGTTCCTGGCAAGGGAGAGTCTCCGGTGATCCCTATAATAAAATTGGCACCAATGTTAATATTCTTCTTACGATCCAATTTCCAATTTCAACTTCACTCTTGAAACGTCTAATTAATTATTCATTATTATACCGAAAACGAAAGGTCTATAAAATCATACTATGTAGGTGAAGCTGCTGACCAAGTATCTTTTTCACTGAGATGAATGGAGGCAAGCATGATACCGTAGAGCTCGAAAGATGATATCCTATTATGGTTACTATTGCTTAAACTCGACGCAAACACATTCAGACATCAGATTGACACTTAAATACAATTTTTACGACTACCAAAAATCTTTCGTCCTATTTTGCATTTTTTTAAATCCAATGTCCATCTGGCTTATTGGCAGCAGGACTTCTGATGACATGATAGGGTCGGGCTTCTGGTGGTGGTGTGGAGACCAAATTTTTGTTTTATTTAGCGTCAGCAAACTTACATATATACAGAGTACAGATTACCATATACCAACACTACGGGGAGAGTGGAATTGAAATCACACTTTTGCTTCTACATCTACTATGATACTTATTCAAGGACACCCGTCAATAACAAGCAAATAGCATTTGATGCTTGTGCCTATCAGCTATCGCATCAAACGCAAATGTTGAAGAGAGATACACCCGTATTCGGGCATAATTTTTGTTCGCTTTCCTTTTTAGGGTTTGATGTCTTGCGTGTTTTTGTTCGGGGGCCAACCTCACATACCTACATAAAACCAAAACAAGGATACTCGTACACAAGGATAAATTATTGCTTGGGATTGAACGAAATTGGGTTGTGCCATTTGTTATGGAGCGATAAAATTTAGAATTAGATTGGGATGCAGTGAGGAATATGAC
Organism: Scaeva pyrastri; assembly: GCA_905146935.1. Lineage (NCBI taxonomy): Eukaryota > Metazoa > Arthropoda > Insecta > Diptera > Syrphidae > Scaeva > Scaeva pyrastri. The sequence continues at coordinate 40,683,902 of LR989929.1, forward strand.
TGACGAACGAAAACGAGTGACAGGCGGACAGTTGTTAAGCACACTGACACTGAGGAGGGATGGATTTTGGAAATTCATCATAATTTAAATCATATCAAAACAACGGGCAATGGCATGTTTGATGCTTTATTCTTTATTGGATACCTCATTGTGCTCCAGCTTCAAAGCATAGGAGAACTTAAGACAAGGCGTTTACCAAACACACAGTAAAATACATCCAATAATACATAAGCCAGTTTATTTAGGAAAAGTTAGTTTGATGCCTTCAATAGAAATGAATTCTTAAAATACTTACCAAAAGGGAAATCGAAACAGGATTAAATGATTTGCATGTGAGAACCGATCAAAAGTATGTATGTACATATATGTACAAGTATGTAATGTAGGTACATATGTACAATTTATTGTACATTTATGATAAATCTATTTTATGAAAAGAAGAATTATTTTTAAGCAAACTTTTTTTTGTTCCAGCTCCTAAATACCTGCTATGCTATTTTGATTGATTTTATTAAAGTTGTGTATGTTCCAGCTTTCATCGATTAAATCAAGAACATTGCCTAGGTATTTCGTGTTCTAAAAACGAAATGGAAGTTGTTATCAAAGAAGATAAGTGCCACTCTCACTGTGGGAAATAGCGATAAAAAAAAACATAAGAAATGTACAAATAAAATTAATGCGGAAAACTTTATTTCTCTCTAGGTGTCATCTTATTTTCATAGACTCAACAAAATTCAATTTGAGTTGTCATTTCCAATTGATTAACGAGATAATTTTAAATTAAGGATGCCTCAACTTTTTTGTGAAGCTTTTATATTTATTCTCTAGCTGTGAGGTCGGGACGCTGCGCTGTACATATTTGAGATCTAATAAAAAATAAAGAGTTTATGGAAAGTTTAAGACTATGGGTTGAGCATGATTTGCCGTTCTGTGCGTGTAAACTGTTAGTGAGGCCATGAGGGTACAATGTATAAGTACATTATGTACATATTTGTAGACACTCACTCATTTAGTCATTTGTTCAATTTGTTAGATAGAACGTACATACATACTGTTTTCAGGGCTCGCAACTGTGTAAGTTTCACTGTTCTAATACTTTTTTTGTTAATAATATCTTAAGAAGCAATCGATTTTGAATGTATTCTAGTATACATAAATAATGCAATAAATGAAAAATCATTGGTAAAATGAGAAATTGAATTTTAAAACACTAATAAGGATTTATAGATTGTAATAAGAAATTAGCTGGGAACAAAAATTGGGCATTATTTTTGGAATAAAGTAGGTAGGTCTAGGTACTTATCTTTCATAAAAATATTTTTACATTTATCATTTACTGTAAATTTCATTTACAGTATCATCTTAACAATCAAAGCTATTGGTTGCATTTTTGTTAAGTCATTTATTTTTTTAAAGAAATACATATTTAAATGATATTAACACATTAAGATTGATTTTGAGTATCGATAACACTGGTATACAGTGGTTTTGTTGCCCTGGATATAAGACTGATTTTAGATATATTTATGCTCACAATTCATGAAACTATCAATGATTTTGTAAGAATTGCTCTCAATTTTGATAAAATTATTATTTTTATTTTAAACTAAAAAATCGGAAAACAAGAAATAAAGTCACGTAAATGTTGAAAATATTAGTTTTATTTTGAAAGATTAATAAACATTAAAGTAAATAGAGAAATAATTATTAAAAACTTTTACTATAGGCGCGTTTTATTGCTAAACTTAGGTTAGCTTAGAAATCGAAATCGCAATAAAACACTATCCTTAGTTTTAAACTGACTTTCGTTTTATATTTAAAAGTTGGTTCCCTTTGAGCCAAATGTCAATACTCTTCAGAGAAAAAAAGAAAAAAAATCAGATTAAACGTCAAAACCTGTCAGAGAAATAAACATAATCCGCTTTGAAATAAAAATAATAAAATGTGTCAAATAGCCGAAACTGTATCCTTAGTAAATTACTGAGCTCGATTACTAACTTGTTTCTCCTCAGTTTCCGTTTGTTGTTGTTTACCTACTATGTAAAATTTTACTAACCTAAGGATAAAATAAACAACAAAACGCGCCTTATATTTCCATAAAACGCCTTTTATTAGCTTTTCTTTTATAATTCTTCTTTGGATAATCTCTTTTTAAAGACCAACAGTAATCTGCCATCATATGACAATCCCAGCGACCCTGATACCGTTCTTCCATCACCTTCAGATCCTGGTGGAACCGCTCTCCCTGTTCTTCACTATAATTCCCTAAATTATCCAGAAATGTATCTTTAACTTATTGCGAAGATAGTGTAACTTTATACTCATATTTGCTAGTAGAATCTGAAAATTTGTCAGCATATTTTGCACAATTTCTTCATAATTTGGTGCTTTATGATTACCTAGGAAATTTTCGACTAACAATACAAAACTTTCCCAAGCTTTACTTTTAGAAACAGTCATAACTTTAATAAAATCTGAGCCTTTTATCATTAGCCTAATTTGAGGACCATCAAATATTCTACCTTTCAAATTTTCCATACTAAGCTTTGGAAATTTTCTACAAATGTAATTAATTAATTAAGAGTAGGGATCACGTGATGTTTGTATGAGCGAAAAAGTTGTTCAGAAGCCTAATCTTGACTGGTACAATCAATTTTTATGAATAAAAAGCTGATTATTGTTCAAATTATAAGATTTGTGAAAATCATACAAATAAGAGCACATTCAGTGCTTTCATAAATATATTTGTGATCAGGACACTTGAAATCATGAAAAGTTTTTACAAATATCCAGGGCAACAAAAAAAAAATCTTGTTTTGTAGAGCTCTGTAATTTAAAAGACATAGAATTTGAGTATTCAAAGATATGAAAAATAATATTTAAAGCTTGATTAGGATTATTACCAAAAATGTATGTAGAGTTTAAATTAAAGTATTTTAATAATATCAATATCAATAATAATAAAAAAGAAAACAGAAATAAGTCTGTGTAGAGTACACGCATCTATGTTTTGTGCAAAAAAACACATACTATTTTGCAAAACATTTGGAAGAGCGTTCCAGAAACTAATTGCAGATATGTATATAAAGTATAAGAATAGCGGTAAAATTAGTCTAAACCTCTTTCTAAATGGGCAAAATTCAGAAAGACAATTATTATACCTGTTATGGATGATATTGTCGAGTTTTAAAACAAGCGTAAATTTCAGGTATTCATCAAGCTACATTCCAAAAAATGTGTGACGTAGATGTGCAACACTGGAGTATCTTGGAACACTATAAATAAAACGAATGCATTCATTAATGTCAACATTCAATCTGCGCTTACACTCACAGACTAAAATTGGGTAAACTGAACAATTAAAGCGCATATCGGATGTAACATTGTTTGCTGCAGATTAATAAATGTTCTTAATACGGAACCCAGATTGCCACTTAGACAACAATTTATGTTGATTTAAGTAATTTTGGATTTGATCATGCATAATTTTTTGAAATAACTTACATCGGTACGACAAGATGCTAATTGGCATTTAAATACTCCGAAGGTTTAATAGGGATTGATTTTTTTTGAAAATGTAAAAATACTAGCACTCTTCCAGGTATCAGGACATTCACCACTATATTATACATATATGTACAGAAAAGTTAAGTATGTGAATTAAATAATTACATAAAATTGGGAATATGAGCATTAAAAACTTAGGCAAAATCTGATCAGAATTAATTGCATTAGACTTTACTGATTTTACAGAATAATACAATTCGTAAACACTAATGCAGCTATGTGAATTTAAAAAAGTTTTCACTCTTTGGTGAGAAATACACGAACTTGACGAGGTCGGAATCAGAATCTAAACGGACTTAAGCTAGACATACTTTATAAGTCAGCAGCTGTATTTAAACGTAAGATCAAACAAATGTACTGTTTTAAAAATGTCTTAATAAAGTTGAATTGAATTGGGACTTCATTAAAATTGAAAAAGATTTAAACAGATACTTTAAAGCAGATTTCAATATTTTAGCGATGGTGCAAAGAAAAAAGTAGATTTAAAATTTTTTTGAAACAAAAAAGTAGATCTACTTGAATTAGAGCAAAGTTGTAACGCCGAATTGTGGGCTTGCGTGCGGCAGTAACACTTTCTTAAACACCTGCAACAGCAGAATTTACAACAACATCAGAAGAAACATCCACAACAGTAGAAGTAGAAGCAACAACAACATCGGATGATCCAACTCACAGTTCAGTTGTACCAATCCGTGATTATGGAGCGCAGTATATTTCACAACAAAAAAAAAAAAAACAGTTAATTTTTCCAGAATCCAACAAAATTGTATCTTTTGCCAGTGGAATTTTTGGTGATGACAAAATTAATTGTCATAAAGCTCGTGAAGCTGGGATTGCTTGCATGTCATTAATAACAATATTGACGTTTGATAACATTAAATTTAAACGTGCTGTTCTTTTAGCTATGTCAAAGTTAACGAAAAGAAGATTCCCATTGACCCTGTATTATTATTTCATGAGTATAACGCATGAGTATTACTACTGCTTTGGAAGATGAAATTGAATTGTCAATGTTTTTGATGATATTGGAATGTGTAAAACACAAAAGTCATCCATTTACGATTGTTTTCAAACAGTAATATTAGACATTGACAATATAAATTCTACGTTCATCTTCTATGGGGTCATCTACAAAGTTGTCTGGGACCACGAAGAAACATTTCAAAATATTTTAGACAAATAAGTTCAGTATGTAGGTAGACATTTTGGCCATAGAGTGAATATAGTATTTGATGGTTACACCAATTGTAATAAAAATACTAAAGCCGCAGAACAACGATGTCGAGCTACAGCAACATCTTCATCTTCTGATGTTATTTTTGGTGAAACAGAAATTTCTTGCAAATAACCATAACAAGTCTCAGTTTATTTTAATGTAAAAAGAAAAATTCACTGCTGAAATATTCTAGTAAAACAATCTGAAAATGATGCTGATGTTGTGATCATTGAAACAGCAATAGAACAATTCAATTAAACAAATACAACTATTGTTGTTGGTGAAGATTTCGATTTATTAGTATAACTTACTGCTCGAACTCCAACAAAATAAAATATTTATCTTTTTAAACCGGGAAAGACTCAGCAGCAATCGAAAACATATTCATCAAAAAGTTTCTGTGCTTTTTCAAAATGCCAAAATCATATACTTTTTTTACACGCAATAACTGGCTGCGATACAATATCAGCATTTTTCAAGAAGGCCAAAACATCGGTTTTGAAATTGTTCGAGAAACAAAATTTAATTAATTGTGCTGAAGTAGTTAAAGATAGTAACTCTACTCCAGAAGTTATAATCACTAATGGAATTCGGTTTCTTCTTTCTATGTACGGAGCCCCAAAAAAAAGTTACCGGCTTGGATAAACTCCGATATGTACTTATCTTTTGCAAAAAAAAAACTTATAATAAAAAACAAGTGCAATTAGCTTGTCTTCTCAACAACATCTATTCCGGGTATATTATCAATTCCAAGTGTGGCTTGGTAATAAAATTGATCCAGAAGACTGAGGTTGGAAGTTAGTTGACAATGCGTTGGAACCAATCCAAACGCTATTCACACTTGCACCAGAAAAACTCCTTTACACCATCTTTTGCAATTGCAAAAAAGGTTGCAATGCTTAATGCTGTTGTATAAAGGTTGGACTGCTTTGTTAATTAGCATGTACCAATTGTCAAGGACAATCGTGCTCCAATGTTGAATCGATACTAGATGAGGAAAATTACGATACCAGTGACGAGACATATGATGCATCACTTTTAGAACATATTTGTAGCCAGCAGGAAGATGAAGAAAACGAAAACGAAGGCAGTGCACTAGAAGTTCCATTGGATTATTTTACATAATTTACACAGCTTTCATCGTTTTCAATACTCAATTTGAATGCAATATGATCACAATAGATCTTGGAATAGGCTACCACATCAAGTTTTTGAAATATAATAACAAATACACATAAAAATAATGTTGAAATTAGGTATTTTTAAAATTTGGGCTGATAGCTATAATACGAGTGAAATTTCGGATTCGAAATGATCATCAAAAACTAAGTCTAGAACATGTTTCTCAAAACATTCAAATCATAACATTCAAGGTTTTTTAATCTTTATAAGGAATAAAAAAAAAAAAAGTTTTACATATATATATATGGTATTCAAAAGTAATGTGATTTTCCGCAAACTAAGTGAGATACTAAAAAGATTTGAGATTTGAATTCAGGTGAAAAAATCAATTGGAAAAGTATAGATGGCTCTAACTGAAAAAAATGTTTAATTTTGTTGACGAGTGATTATAGAAAAATAATAATTATGTCTGATATTGTACCAGTTAAAAATATAAGGTAAAAAGAGGCTGGGTGCGACCCACACTGATAACTTCCCATAATGCATAATTTGAAAATTTGGCGTTGCTGATATTAATCGATTTACTTTTGATACTGATCGTTAACAATTTTACTATATATTATCATTTTTTAGGTATTGACAAAAAAATGCATTATGTTAAAAATAAAATACATTTGAAGTCAATAGCATTGCTTGTTGTGATGATATTTAAGTCGAAAAACAATTTTTGACACTTTTTGGTAAATTTCAGTTTTGGTTTCTTATTTTTTGTAAAAAAACTGTCATTTGAATTTTTTTCAAACTTTTGCCAGAAGTAAAAAACATCGTTTCACATAATAGAAAATAGTTTTGAAGATGATATCATTTATCCTTCATTGTATATTTTCGCGTCAATCATTTTTTTTTTTAGTTTTTCAATTTAAAAAAATAACGGTAAGTTGAAAATTTTCACAATTTATATCAAATCTGTATCACATTACAATGTTTACAATAAAATTTATTTGAAGTGAATGACATTATCCATTCCTGAGATATTTGCTACCAACCAAAATTTTCATTTTTTTTTAAACTGCTATAGTGAAAAAACTGTTTGACCAATTTTTATGAAAGTCCTTTCTGCATCTTTTGAAGTTATAACATTTCGAACAAAATTTAGCTGGATTCAAAATCTCTACTTGTTCTTGAGATACCGTGGACGAAAAAGGGTACCTCGAACGTTCGAACGTACAAACGTGCAAACGTACGAACGTACGTACACACGCACACACAAACATCTCTCTACAAATGACGGATCTAGATTCTAGGAACCTTGAAACGTCCAGATTTGTCAAAATTTTCAATTTGACAAATAGGACCGATTACAATAACTCCCTATGGGAAGTTAATAATATTATTGAAAATCTAAAGATACCATTTAATATTTTTTTCTTTTTGTATGATAAATTTCATTTTTTTCATATGCTAGCGTTATAGATATTGTTGAATGTTAATTAATTTTTTTTATAAGTTTAAGCAATTTTGTAATCGAATAATGTGAGGATGTATAAAATAATTTAATAACTTTATTTATAATTTTCGTTTTTAGATAGATAGATAGATAGATACTTTATTTTTCATAGATAATGCTTTACAAAAATTTACGTAGTACGCAGCTTGCTCAGAGATTTGATATTTGAAATATATCTTACAACTGAAAAATGTTATGAAAGTTAATAAATATATTTTAATTGAAAAAGAAATTACATTTGAAGGAAAACTATGATAAAAAACCTTCATTCGATATATTTTATATAAAAAAAAAATGACTAGATTAAACTTACAAACTAGAGGAATTGCCAAGTTGGTATATAAGTATTATAATGAACAATACAATAATAATAATATTTATTATTGAAGCATAGAAAAAAAGAAAAACAAACATAAATTAATAAATAAATAAATAAATAAATAAATAAATAAATAAATAAATAAGTAAATAAATAAATAAATAAATAAATAAATAAATAAATAAATAAATAAATAAATAAATAAATAAATAAATAAATAAATAAATAAATAAATGAATAAATAAATAAATAAATAAATAAATAAATAAATAAATAAATAAATAAATAAATAAATAAATAAATAAATAAATAAATAAATAAATAAGTAAATAAATATATAAATAAATAAATAAATAAATAAATAAATAAATAAATAAATAAATAAGTAAATAAATATAAAAACAAATAAATAAACAAATATTTACATCAATAAACAACTTATTACATAGATAAATAATCAAATAAACGAATAGATAAATGAGTAAATAACAATAACAATTATTAAATACAAATAAATAATAGAATTTCGATTTTACAAACATTGATATTACTGACTTACTAAATTTTGTATTAACATATTATTTGAATCACTACATCTTAAATAAATTCTTTCTTTGAGAGTTTCAATTTTTCTAGCAACTTGATGAACTCCAGTTTGATAGTGTAAAAGTTGGGTGGAAAAATGCCAAGGTAAATTTGCCATCATTTTTAGTGTTTTGTTCTGAGAAACTTGTAGTTTTTGTATGTGTGTTTTTGCACAAGTTCCCCATACTGGGCATGCATAAACAATAATAGCTTGGAAAATTACTTTATAGATAATTATCTTACTTACTCAGGGGTGATTTCCTACATATAAGTGGGTATAGCATTTTAGTGGCAATACTTATTTTGTTAAGAGTATTTATAATATGGTCCCGAAAAGTTAATGTCTTGTCTAAATATACTCCAAGATATTTGACAGAATCAACCCACGGGATATCACAGTTATTTATCTTAAGCTGATTAAGTGGTAAAGCACAGGCTTTTCTTTTCCTGGTGAAAAAGATTGCCTGTGTTTTTTCAGCATTTAGTCTTACTTTCCATGTTATGAAATAATTATGAATTTTATTAAGCGCATGTTATAAGTCTTTCTCAATTTCATAGCCAATTTTACTTGAATTGTAAATGGCGGTATCATCGGCAAACATTGCTATTTCACAGTTCCATATTTCTGGAAAATCAGCAACATACGTAATGTATAATAATGGACCTAGTACTGACCCTTGAGGTACCCCCGATGTTATATTTTTAACGGAGGAGTGTGCTCTATTTAAGTTAACTTGAAATTGCCTATTTCTAAGGAAGCTTTGTATTAGTTTTATTATATATAAAGGACAACCGAATAACTTTAGTTTATGAAGTAGACCATCATGCCATATGCTATCAAAAGCCTTTTCAACATCCAGAAGTACAAGACCCGTTGATTCTTTTGCATTCATTTTGTCTTTAACGTGTTTGCAAATTCTAAGGACTTGATGTGTCGTACTATGACCTTGCCTGAATCCAAACTGTTGGTTTGGCACAACATTTGAAGACTCGAGAAAATCAAGAAGTTTTATTTTTATAATTTGTGGTTAGTTTTACCTCTTATTTCTAGGTATTTAACTCTTCGAGGGCAGTTAAGATCAGTCGATTTATGGTTTCCTTGGCAATTAGCACATTTGGAAATTCCTTCAGCAGTACATTCAGTAGTTTTATGGGGTTGTGAGCAATTTGCACAGTAGGTTTTTACACAGCAGTTCCTCTCACCGTGACCATAAATTTGACAATTATGACATTGAGTGATTTTATTTTTCAGTCTTCGTTGGAACTCCCAACGAACCTGAGTGCGAAGAACGTGACGAATGTTTTTTCTCAAATCAGCAATTTTTACACTTTGCTTTTCAAGAAAAACTATATAAAACACTTCTGTATACTGTTCATAATTTTTTTTAACCATTTTAATGTCTTTGCATCTTAAACCCAATTTACATAGTTCTGTTTTAAGAACATCAATATTAACTTCATCTAATCCAAAGAGAACAACTTTGAAAGATCTTTCACTTTTGATGTAGTGAGTGAAAAATTCACACTTTTTTTCTTTCATTGCCGCGCACACTTTATTGTACGAGGTTATGCACTCGCAAAAAATTTTTATACCGATGCATATTTTTTTGATTGAATAATTTTCAAATTTAAGTTCCTTCATTAGTTCATGAACAAATTCTGCAGATTTATGCAGTAATTTAATAGGTGGAGCAATAGCTTTAGTAACATTTTCTGTCGTAGACATGTCATCCTCATCATCATCACCGACGTCACGTGAATATTGAGCTTGGATTGACATTGTTAGATTGTTTTTTTGCACTTTCGCGGTTGAAGATCTAAGATCTTCGTTGCTTGGGCTGCGTATTCGCTTCGGAATTTTGGTACGTTTCGACTCGATAGAGAAAGAAAGATAAGGACGTCTTACTCTACGAAGAGCGCAACGACAACTGAAATTTTCGTTTTTATTTTATGTTAAACTATATATTTGTTTTCCTTTTATGAATACATATTTTTTAAAATATTTTCCTCCAATTTCGATTAAATATTTGAAGTTAATTTGATCAAATAAATTCCACCTCAGACATTTTTATATAAATCTTTTCTTTTTTAACTTTGTATTAATATTCATACTCTAATAAAACACATGTCACTAGAACATCTTAATACTGCTTTATATTTGTGCAAAATTTCAGAACTCTTTCTTCAATAACAAAAAGGTTATCGATCTCAAAAAGTGTATTATTTTCCACTGTGCCCCGCCGCCGCGAGTTACGTTACCTGACATCAAGTTACGTTACCTGACATCATAAATATTTCTTTATTATTTTTGTTCTATAAATTAAATAGTTACGTTACCTGACATCAAGTTACGTTACCTGACATCATAAATATTTCTTTATTATTTTTGTTCTATAAATTAAATTCAGTATTCATATTCATATTTCTGTAGAACTCAGCATTTAATTTTCTCACACTTAAAAGATATCAAGTTCCTAGCTTCATATAGATTGTTTTTATTTCTTTTTTTTGCATTATAATAATATAAAAGAGGTTTGTCATTAGAATTAGTTCACTTCATTTTTCTCATTAAAGCTAATAGGGCGAAGCTCTGCCCAAATAAAAAATTGACTTTTATTTTTTTTTTCTCAAGATACATTCGTAACTTAAGTGGCGCAGTCGGTGACGGATAGTAAAATACGCGTAAATATTTATCGGTAATAATTCAATACCGGAAGTACACGGGTATTAGTGAGTATTTTATAAGCAATAAGCCTCGAAAAGACTTAAGCAAAAAAGTGAGACAATAATTATATCGGAAGCATACCGATAACAATTGACAGAACTCATCACAGTCAGACGCACTCTATTTTGGGAAAGCTTGTGACCTCATAGAAGGCATCTACCTATGTGAAAGAAAAGACGAGCAACAAACACAATTCACTGAATGCGTACCAAAGATCATCAATAACCACGCAGCTATATGCAACCTGTCCAATGGTTTGGAACCCAATCAAATACTTCAACCCGAAAATAATTACATACTCTTAATCGATGTTCGAAATATTAGTGTCAAAACAACATGCGGCATAAACAAATATAATATATATGGCACCGCACTTTTACATCACCAAAATTGTTCAATAATTATTAATAATATAACCTATGATTCCAAAGCAGACGCATTTATTGGGACAGTATAGTGATTCATCCCCCAACCCGCTGTCAAATCAACTCATCATCAATAAACCAACATCTTTCACTAAACAAACTCCACCTGGACCAACTTAAAAATAGAGAAGAAATACATCTACTTACCACAAAGTCAACAGCCCACATCGCATCAATTTGGGTTCTCTTAATTCCGCTGACAGCCGAAAATTGAGGTTCCAAAAGCAGAAGATAATCAAGGCGCTCCTACAAGAGGCAACATCCTCTGGCAGTCGCTCCGCTAAGGGGGGAAGAGTTACGTTACCTGACATCAAGTTACGTTACCTGACATCATAAATATTTCTTTATTATTTTTGTTCTATAAATTAAATTCAGTATTCATATTCATATTTCTGTAGAACTCAGAATTTAATTTTCTCACACTTAAAAGATATCAAGTTCATAGCTTCATATAGATTGTTTGTATTTCTTTTTTTTGCATTATAATAATATAAAAGAGGTTTGTCATTAGAATTAGTTCAGTTCATTTTTCTCATTAAAGCCGCGCCCGTCTTCTTGGAACTAAAGTTTGTCCACAACAATATCCTCCAATGCAATCAAAAGTTATTAATAATGATGGCTCGTTCCCATATTGTCTTTAACATAATGGCCAGCTTTTTTAAAAATAAATATGGACTAATTATTCCCTCTGCCCATAGCACACCAAACATTGACTTTTTGAGGATGTAACCGAGCGGCGAGGTGTCTCGGCACACCGTATGGGCGGGGCGCGGCGGCGCGGCGGCGTCTCTGAGGAATTATACCGACTTATTTATTAAGAGCCTAGAAAGCTTATTTAAAGATTGTGGAAGCTTAGTTTTAAGAATACAAAAGCTTAATTTTAGAGCATTTCAAACTCAAATTAAGATCACGTATTCTTATTTATAGCTTTATAAATAATTATTTCAAATGAAACTTAAAAAATCTCAATATTAGTTCATTCAAACGAAAAATGTTCATGCATTTGCTACAATGGGTATCTATGTTTATATTCATTGGACAGAACATTCCATCCTTTCACACAAATAAATTAAAAAATTTTCCAATTTTTATTTTCCTTTCAGGGAAAAATACTAATAAAAATAGACAAAAAATAAAAATACCTACCAGAAGAAACAACTTAAAACTTTCCTATCTTATGAGTATGAGAGTATCTAGTGTTAGCTCCCTACTTAGCGTGCATATGTAACATATGTATTTCTGTAAGAAAACATTATAATATATGTATATATGTATGTACATATAACATACATATGTGAGTAGGCATCCTGCAATTTAATACTTATGGAATTAAAAATATTCAACCATCATAGATGTTTTATTGATTAACAGAAAATACATGAGCAAATATGATAGATAACAAAAAGTTTAACGATTCTTCCCAAAAGAAAATCGATACATGCGTGAGAAATATCCATTCTATACTTATTGCAAACTGTATACATACATGTGTACGTCTTCCAGTCTCAGGAAAGCAATGAATCTTATATTCTCAGCAAAAATTAAAAAAAAAGAAGTTACATAGCTACTTTTGCTTGAAAGTAGAACAAAAAACTATTAAAAGAAGAAATATGTTTATGTTTATGTAATACATGTGTGTATGTACTCAGTTGCATGCAAACATTTAATACTTGTACTGAGATGCCACCTGGGCCCTATTTCATAAAAATTGACAGGTGACAATTCTACAAATTTGTCACACTTATGTGAAAAGTTTTCATTGCATAACGTATTGACAGGTGACATAATTGTCAGTTAAATACAACCACAATTTTGTTATTGTCAGACTATGACAATTTTGTCATTGTCAAAATTTTGTCCTGACAATGACAAATGACAAATTTGTCACTTTCATATTTTGAGAATCTTTTTCTAACGTACGCAAGAGACTGAATTGATCTACAGTATTATTTAATTAGGTATGTACAAATTATGTATGCATGTATGTAAATAAATACATATGTATGAACCTAATGTATGTGTGAAATAAGTGTTTTTCTCTTTTATTTAATTTCTGACCTTGTTTACAATTCGTCTCAAAGTATTATTTTACTTTTAATAGTCAAGTCGAGTGCAGTTCAAATTACAATGAATAACACTCTAAAAATAAGTGTTCTTAAAATTTTACTCGAAAATAAAAACATTTTATTTGGAAAATTTAGCGATACCTTGACCCATGAAGAGAAAGTTAATAAATGGGAGGAAGTTGCAGACCGGATTAAATCCCTCAATGCAATGCACTCTAAAAAAGATTGGAAGTATTTTCGACATGGTTTCCTTTAGTGGGATGCTGGAGGTGCCGACCGATTTTTAACAAAATATATTCTGCTGTTTTGCAGACGCGAAATTTTTCCTTAAATTGATAATCATTTAAAGACGCGAAATCATTGTTTATTCTTTGTTTAAAAATTCGAGGGTGGCATACTTCGCGTTCATCATCACTTTCACTTGATAATATAATATCGAAAAAAATTGTCACTTTACGACCGAACCTCAATTGTCACGATTGTCAATTACATATTGACAAAATTGTAATTTACATTATTTTTTCTGTTTCATAAAAAAATTGTTACTACAAATTTGTCAGGGAATTTGTGAGTTATGACGAATACGACGTTGCATAAATATGATGATATTATGCTTTAACTTGAAGACATTAAAAACAAGCACAAGACGTTTCGCAGAACTAACAAGAGGGCATAAGTTTAATCTGTAGTAATAGTTTATTATGTATTAAATTTATTTATGAATTTTGTTTATGCTAGAAAATGAGTATTCCTTACCTTAAAAGAAATTTTATTTGGACAAAAACGGAAAAGAAAGGTGATCACAGCACCACGAAAAATGTACATACATATTTATGTACTATATACAGTATGTATAATAAAACCAATTGAAGTAACGCATTGTTTGCTTAATCGTATGAAGGGTCCAGAGGAAAAACGGCACAAGTCCATTTTTTTTCAAAATTAACCTAATGATGGCATCTTTTAGGTTTTTGCAAGTACTTTCTGATGTTCTATTCTTTTTTCTAAAAAAGTGCTATTCTACCTAAAAAAAACGTTTTTTTTTTTAAATGCCATACAGTGGAAGAATGTGCCGTTCGTCTATGTTAAATGGACTAAATTATAGTATTATATTGTTGCTTTTTGTTATAAACATATGTACAAGTATTTTTTTTGTTATACGTGAGAGTGAGTGCGAGTAGCAGCCAAAAATATAAAAGAGTACCTTTTTTTAAACCACCAAGGGTTTGTTGAAGGTCATAGAATGTGATTATCTGCATCAAAAACCTTAAAAGTCCTAAATCTCAAAACTTCTATAGAAATGTACCTGCCAGAAGACCTAAATATTAGTAAACTACACAAGATTATCCGATTTTTAACAAATAAATAAATAAATAAATAAAAAATATAAATAAATAAATATTTGAGAGTAATTTCAAAAATGACGATTAATTCATTAATCCCACCGATGCACAGTTGATCAAAAGGGGAAAAACATCACAAGTCCCATAGTATTTATTTTATAAATTATTTACATTTAATCGTACTCTATTTATTCATCAAATAAAAAATTATTTATTTTCCGCTACTAACAGCATAATCGGTTAAAAAACTATGTATTTTAAGAATTTTGAGATTCCTATAGATACAGGGGGTATGAGTTCTAGTGAAATCGGATCTTGGAAAGGGAATCTAAAACCGATTTTCATAAGCCAAAGTATAAATTAAAAAATGTAATTGATTACATGTGGTCAGTGTTCGCCAAAATTCATTGGCGCAACATTTTAAACGATTTAGCAAATTTTTAAACCCATTTTTAGCAATTTGCTAAGCTAAGAAGATGGTTTTGCTAATTTTAAACGATTTTAACATTTAACTATCTCTTAACATATTGCTAAAGTTAAACCCCGAAAACCCTACTTTAACTTTTAGCAATTTGCTAAATCCATATGATATCTGTCATTATCCTAAAAAATATTTCTTTCCAATTTCACCTCAAAGTGTTGATTCGTGTGTTTTTCATAATTCGGGAACTAAACATTGTTTCTAATAAATAAAATGTTATCGGAATACGACGAAGATTTCGAAATATTTGAAGACTTTGTGCATTTTTTGTTAGAAATCTACATCAGGATGATGGAAAGAATAAACATGTGTTCATGTGTATTTTAATCTTATTGGATTACATGGGATTGTCCAATTTACAGTTGGGACTTTTCCAACTAATGGGTCCGTTTGCGTGAACAAAAATAAGCCAATAATTAGTAAAAGTATTTTAGTTAAGAAAGTTTCGGTTGTGAAATGTGCAAAAAATAAAGAAATGTTTGCAGACTTGAGAATGTGTTCGTTGATATTTATTTTTGTGTACAAAGTGTATCTAAGTGTTCCTCAAATTACAGAACTAAAATTGTAATTGTATGAATGAAAATATTTAAAACATACATAGATATGTAGGTACTTAATTTGTCACAGAAATGGTAAAAATGATAGGATCAATTTTAATTAATATGTTTATATTACGCATTGTGGAATGATTATTATTGAAATATGCCAGTTTTGAGTAGCGCCAGGAAAACAAAGTTTAATTATCTTCTACTAGGCAATTTTGATCGAGTTCCCAAAATTTCAACTTAGTACGTATTTTTTATAATTTTAAGTTGATTTTGAGACTTCGTTCGCTTCAATTTCGGTTATTATGATCTCAATAAAGATTATGTTTTTAAAAAGAGGCTGGGTGCGACCCACACTGATAACTTCCCACTAGTCATAATTTGAAAAACTTGGCGTTTCTGTCGATTTACTTGTGATGTTGATTGATAACACTTTTGATAACAACAACATTTTTGTTAGAGCCTTTTGTAGATTTTATTTATTGCAAAAAATGTCAATTTTCATTCGTCAACATTTAATTATTTAGGTATTGACAAATGCATTATAATGAAAATAAAATACATTTGAAGTCAATAACATTGCTTGTTGTTTTCGGTAAATTTTAGTTTTAGATTTTTATTTTTTCTGAAAAAAGTCCCTTTGATATTTGTCAAAAATGTACCATATGTTGACAGTCGTGTTATACAAAAATAAAATAAATTTTAAGTTAAAATTATTTGACATATTCAAGTCAAGAAACATTTTGCAAATCTGTACCACATAACATTGTAGGTACACAATAAAATTTATTTGAAGTCAATGGCATTATCAGATCCTGACTGATCAACGCTACTGTTTCTTCACTCCAATATTTCCCTTTGAAACATCCATTGATAATACATATCTTTATTTTCTATTTCGACGATTTCTACACTTTCGATATTAAATCCTAAATGCTAGTAACTCTTTCTCTTAATCACGATCAATTTCAATTTTATTTTCAACATGAGTACTTCCCCGTTTCCTATTAAAAGTAACTTTAAAGGAAAATTTATAGCACATAAGCTACTTTTTACACCGTAAAATGTATGGTTCCCACTGTGTAGATTTTTTTTTTCAATTTTTCCAATCTCGCTAGAATGACTCAACGGATCTGGATGAAGTTTGGAACAGGGATGGATTTATATTATTTTATGTTGAAAAAACTCTTTTCATTACCTTAAAAAATATAAAAGTGGGTCAATTTTAAAAGATAGACATATACTATGGCAGACATTTTCTAGTTTTAAGTTTTAAATAAATAAAAAATAAAAATAAGACAGAGTCACCAAGTTTTCGTTTCCAATTTTTCTTGGTCTTAAAATAAGTTATTATTATTAAGTATTAAAATTTTTCTTAGGCCGAAAGGCATTAGTTTATAAGTTCATGGATTAAAATAGAGCGCCCGCATAGGGCCAGTAAGTTATTTTTAAGTTTTGATATGATCGCTAGTCTTTAAGAATTTTTGTCTAGCTATAAGTAGTTTTAAGAAAATGTAAAAAATAAAAATGAATTTATATAAAAAAAAAAATGTTTAGACAATTTAAAGAGAAATTAATTCTTTCGTACATAGTTTTTTGGTTACTTGAACCGTTTAAGCATGCTCGCAAGGGAAGTCCTCAAATATGAATAGTTTTCACCGTTTTTGCAAAATTTTTTACTGATGCTTCGCTCCTTTTGGTCATAGCGTAATTTTATATAACTTAAAACCTTCCTCGGCAAATGGACTATCGAACAAAAATTTTTCAATTCGAACCAGTAGTTCTTGAGATGAGCGCGTTGAAACAAAGAACAGAAGCCCTCCAAGATGAATAATTTTTCCCATATTTGCAACATTTTCCACTGGTTCTTCGCTATTATTGATCGCAGCGAGATGTTATATAGACTATAGCCTTCCTCGACAGCCTTTCCAACACAAAAAGAATTTTTCAATTCGAACCAGTAGTTCCTGAGATTAGCACGTTTAAACAAACAAACTCTTCAGCTTTATATATTAGTATAGATTAGATATTATTATTAACTTCAGTCATCGACTTACATTCGAACCATGCAAATCGCGGTGAGTCATAGATTTTCCTTGAAAGTTATTTCCTTTCGCCAATCATTCTAAGCCTTTTATTTTTTCTTAATATATTTTTCTTTAAACCGCTCATTTTCTACCTTTCCGGTGTTATTGTGAGTGAAAATTAATTTAATATACATGGCTCCAAGGCCACAACCTCAACCTATAGCAATAGGTTCAGGGGTCTTGAAGATTATTCCTTATCAGATCCCCCGATCCCCCTGAAAGACCAAATAAGAGACATAAATCATACCGCATAATATTCTCCGAATACCCTGAACTCCCAAACTCTAAAAATCCACGTTTCTCTCTCTCTCAATTGAAAGATGGCTCAATTCTTATATTGGCCAAAAATCAACAAATCGCAGACAAATTCATAAATTCTAATGCTTTGAATAAATTGTGCCCGGTGACAATTAAACTTCACCCTAACCTTAATCTTACAAAAGAGGCAGAAATTGTTTCTTAAATGAAGTGTCAAAAAGTAACCGATGTACAAAAGCTTACAAAAGTACATGATGGCAAAAGAAAACCAACTGGTCTGGACAAAAGTCACCGCATATAGATATACCAAATCCGATGAGATGCCGCCAATGCCAGGTTTGTGGTCACACCATAAAATGATGTAAAAAATCACCTTCTTGTGTAACCTGCATTCTTCTTCCACATGAAAATCTTGAATGTACCCGTACCAGGAGTGCAAACTGTCAAGGTCGTAACTTACCCTCATAAACAACTTGTCCCAGATATATACAAAATAAAGATATGTTACCAATAAAAACAAAAACCAAATCCTCTCTAGCTGAAGCTAGAAGAATTTACAAAGAAAGAAATCCACTTCAAATAGTTCCTAATTCCAATTTGTACTCAACAAAACTTAAAGAAAACCCAAATATCACAGTTCCAATTCCAAATACTTCTACATCTGTTTCACAATCGTCTCATACACCACCAAACACAGAAAAAACAATAATCAGTCACCAAATTACAAAAACAACAATCAGTATTCTCCCCAACACCTAAGAACCATTCACTCAACAACAAAAATTCAATCAACACCAATAACAACTCAATACAGACAAGACACTCACTCTTAAATTCCTATGAGTCAGAGGATTGTGGCTGTGCAGGGTTGCCAGGTCTTGATTTAGTTCGATAGCCCAATTTAGAAATTTTTGTAGCCCAAGATCGGAGACGATAAAGTATACCAAATAGTAGCCCAATACCAATACATAACTTTTTTTTCATACCTTCAATTAGAATTTATTTTTATTAAAAAAAAGAAAAATAAAAAACAAACATTTGTTTGTTCATAAAAAAGAAGAGTTAAAAATATATCACATACATACATATGTAACTGTCGAAAATCATCCAAAAACTGTTATATCTTCATCAGAGTCATTGAAATCATCGTGGTCATTGGCATTATATTTGTATATATGTATTTTGGTTAAATTTATAGCAATGGAAATTGTTTTTTGTACATTTTTTTATATTGTCCCCATTTCCCCATATTGAGGAATGATGAATCGAATTTGTCGGTCACAGTTAATTTTAAGTTATATTTGCTTTCTTTTTAAAGAAAATTCCGGAATAAATGTAATTAAAGTGAAGATTGTTGCAGTTGATTTGAAATGTCAAAACCAGAGTAGAGTAGTACCTATGTATATTCAGATTTCAGAGAACAAAGACTGATTGCAACCTATGCAATGAGTAAGGGGTATGTTTAGAGATCGAATATGATATGATTTAATTTGTACGAAGAAATATATCGCCAAGATTAGATTTTGGCATTGCCAGCACAAATTTCTTAAATGTAAAAAAATTTAAAAACCAAATCCCACACAGTTTAAAAGTTCTGCAATGGAACCTAAATGGGTATTTTAATAACATAAACCTGCAATAACATAAAAAATCCTGAGACAATAAAATCAACAAAAAATTACACCTTTTATTTTCACCCTGTCATATTCTTTACGACAATAAATGAATAAGAAAAACACTTTTTTTACTCTTACAAAATAATTATAATTCTTTATTTTAATACGTCTTGTCGGTTCGGTGGTTGCCATAAGAGAGAGCATCAAAAATAACTTCTAAGACTAGCTTAAGGCTGGGTGGCCAGCCAAAAAAACGGCTGGAACGTTACAAATAAAGCGATAACTTTTACATTTCGAAGGCTAATTGATTGAAATAAAAATGAACTCATTTTAATTAAACAGGGCTACTACACTGCATCATTATAATTTTTAAATGTATAATATAGTAATTTTGAGAGTGAAACAAACTACAATTTTATCGTTATTTTCATAGTCGTTTAAATTGCACCATTTATTTTTGGTATAACTAAGGTTTTTATTTAATTTTGTTGGTGTTTTCAAAGCAGATTAAGTTAATTAAGGGAGTGACGGGTTGACTTTGTTACGGTAAATTTTACCGCAACAATGACTAACCTTACAATACTTGATTTCCCCACCCCACTTTCGTTGCCGCTGCAAAATATTGGTGAAGTTGAGGGCAACCAGGGTTCCATCAACCAATGGTGTACTTAACCAATATTTTGCAAACACAATCAAAATCACAGGTGTTCGAGAGTATATAGGCCGAATGGAACGGGCGGTTCCAAATTACACATATATTTAACATGTAGACGGGCAGTCACATGCAAGAAGCGGAGGTTGACCAAAACTTACGTTGTCGAGCGACGCAACATAAATTTACCTGATTATTGTAATGGGCCGTTAACAAAAATTCTATTTTTTTTGTTCCATGCTAAGTAATTTATTAATAATAATAGATAGTAACTTATATATAAAGATTGACCGAAATCAAATCAGGGGATTAATTTTAATTGTGGGAACATGCCTTCCTCTTTCTCTCTCAAAAGGTTTAGGGATCTAATTTTGTTTCACTCTTCGATTCGGTCGGGAATATCGTGATTAACTGAGGCAATGCTCAGAAGAAACTTTTTCTCGATTTTAAATTCTTTAAATTTTTCTCAGAAGTTTTATTGGGAGGGGTCTGAACTCGACCATTAGAATTCGGCAAGTTTTGGAAAGACATCCAAGAACTTGTTGAATTAATGTTTGTGAGAGCGAATGAGAGTTTCGTTGAGATTCAACAACGGTGGTTTTCGAGGAGAGCACGTAGCTTTCCAGGAAGCCGACAATCCGTGACCGATGATCACGAAAGCGAATGGCTGAATGTGTGAATGTGTGAGTGATTGGAATGGTCGAGGGAGGATTGGGGATTAAAAATAGCTTGGAAGGACACTCTACGGAGAACCAATCAAGCGAGCAGTCATTTTGTGTACGAGTAGGGAGAAAATTTGAAAAAGAAAAAAAAAAAAGAAATCGAGAAAAAGGTGAAGGTTACGAATAGGAGAGTGCGAGGAATAAATTAAAGGAAGAAAACAGGATCGAGGAGTGAACAAAATAATAATAATTAGGGGATAGGATAAATCGGGATAGTGGAGAGATTGAGGCAGGAGAAACAAAATAAAAGATAAGTTGCATAATTCGGACATCTTGTCCCAACTTTTAAAAGTATATAATTGTTACTTGTCTTTTTCTGTGTTTTATTTGATTTCGGAAATCTTTAAATTTTTTTGACATAATTAATTTTGATTCGCGATATAAATCCCTAATTAACAAGGGACACGATAATTTCATTTGCTAACGGCCCAATTTCCTTTGTTTCGACTTAGCGGTCATCCGCAAGTCGATTTAAAATTTTTCTTGTAAATTCTTTGTTTTAAAAAAATTTGGGTTTTAATCCAGGGTTCGCCCACGGTTTCCCAAATAAATCTAAATTTAGAATCCCCATTGGGGCATACAAAACCTTTGTTTTATTTATTTCCTTATTATCATATAATTTTATTCATCCTTAAATTAGATTTGGAGTTTTACTAATTAATTCGAAATAAAAATTCCTGGCGCCCACTTTTTATTACAAGTGCCCCACTGTACTTGTAATAAAACATACTTTTGTTTTCGCGTTGATTAGTTTCCCTAATCAACAACAATTTTTTTGTCCCGAGCAAATTCTTCCACAGAACCCAGCCCAGCTGAGCAGCAGTGGTGGTAGCTTTTATTAACGAGCTATTGTTGCATTTTTTAATTCTCTTTTATTCCACTTTCGTGTTTATCATTCGCGTTTCTGTTCCGCGGCGCGCGCGTGCGCTTTCGATTGTTCTTTTCTTCGTGGAAAATTTCAATAATTAATTCGGGTTTTAATAATAATAAATAACAATTCGTATCAATCCTTCTGATTGATAAATCAATCGGGTGAAAATAAAAGTGCAACAAATTGGCGCCCAACGTGGGCAAAAAATTAGTCCAATCTTATGCAATTTTCAATGGGTTTGGCGTATTTGAACAGTTATAACTTCTTTAATCTACAACATATTTCATCGAAAATAATGCTTGTGCATATTTTTCTTATTTTTTTTTTCAGTATTCTTTCTATTGTTTCCCAGTTCAAAAATCTTAATTGCGGTGATAGTTTTTTTAAATAAAATTTTGGTCTAAATTGGGGTTTTCCCCTTTGAAATTTCCTTTTTACACGCACACATAGAAGTTTCAGTTCGCAAAAATTCCACTGCGAAATTGGGGCAGTCGTTTTCAATTGGCAATCCGGAATCGAAACTAGAAGCAGAATCCCAATTGAACAGTTTTCTGAATACTTAAAAATTTGAAGTTTGGTGTGACTGTTTTGGTAAAGTGTGACATGTGTTAACTACATATGTGTATTTATGTAAGGAACAAATTAGGAACAATTATTGTTAAGATATTTTCAATATTATTTTCCATGATTTATATTTCAATTTTAATTTCAAGCTATCACTTCACAGTTCGCACAATTTGTTAATTCAAAAAATATGACATTTATTAAGTGTGACATTTAAAATCTTTGAATGTGTGAGTGATTCTGTTTTTGCTTCTGATTTCAAATCCAGAAGAGAAATCTCTTCTTTTTCAGAATTAGAACTGTCACTTTTGCCCTATTGAACGCTTTCAGAATGCTTTTTTCTGCTTCCAGATTGCCAATTAAATTTTTGTACAGGCGGTTTACTGATCTGATTTGAAGATTAGGACATTGAAGTCCTCGATCAAAAACGTCAACCAATTGATAAAAGAGAACTATCGACTATCTGTTAAATTGTACTAAGACCGAAAAATTCGGACCGTTAACTCTAGCAACCCGAGTATGTTCCCGCAAATTAACAAGATATTTAGAAAAATTTACGACAATGATCTTCCATGTCTTAAGCTTCAGAGGACGACAGAAAACAGAGACAGTTGGGATAGATCCAGAGAACGATGTCTTGGACGATGAACTCTATATGATCATAGATCCGCAGGAGAAGGAGTAGGCTGTAGAGGCTGCTTTCCAGCAAGTGTACAAGGTAAATGCTTGCATTCGCCCGAATCACTACCTGGAGAACAGAGCTCTGCTTCACCACTTTAACCTGCGAAACGCACTGTTTAACAACGCGCTGAATAATGCATATTATCCAGTTCGTTGAAAGACAGCAATGGTTCATCCTCTTTCGAAAAAGGGAAAGGACTCCTCCAATCCGGCGAATCTCCGGTCGATAAGGCTTTTTCCAAGTATCGGTAAGGTATTTGAAAAATCATTAATAGAGCTCTGTCCAAGTGGACTGAGGACAACAATATCATAAAGGATATTCAGTTCTGCTTTAGGGCGGGACATGACACAATTCATGCCTCTTCTAAGCTTGTATCTGATATCCAATGGATCAAATCTAAAAAACAGTGTATGGGTGCATGTCTGGTTGACTTGGAGAAGGCCTTCAACCCCGTATGGTTAGAAGGTCTCTATCTTAAGCTAGACAGACTTGGTATAAATAAGCCCCTTTTGTATATGCTTTATGACATGCTCAATAGTAGAAAGTTTGCTGTCAAGAGTGGCAATTTAACTTCTACTACAGTCTTCGATATAAAAAATGGTCTTCAACAAGAAGCCGTTAACTCGACGATTCTCTTCAGCATTTACACCAGCGATCTGATAGGTAGTCAGGCAATTGCATACGCCGAATAACTGATAGCGTACAGCACTGCCCCAAAAGTCGAGGTCATCAAAATTCTTTTGTAGCGTGACTTCGACGAGATTCAGCGATATTGCGATAACTGAAAGTTAAAACTCAACTTCCAGAATTCAGAAACTATTCTGTTTAGGACTCCATTGTGCGTAGCCTCTAGGGAAACGAGAAAGAACTGCAGGAATCTAGTGATCGTAGGACCCATCCGACAACCACTAGCGAATAAAAGTGTAGTAAAGTACATTGGCACCTGGTTGGATCAGTACTTATATTTCGTAGTTCCTAACATTTTTTATTAAGTTTAATCGTCACCAAAAATATTTCGGGTTTTAAAAAAAATTAAATTAATAATGTGAGCACCTTTTAATATTTCTAATTATAACATTTAAATACATTTCTATCTTCAATAAAAATTGAAGTATATATTTTTCATCTTCATCTACGATGGGTTCGTGAATGGATCTTTGTTTGGATCTTCAGTGATAAATTCGTGAACGAATACATTTTTTCAGTTCTCAACAAAATTTAATTCGTTCGCGGACACAAATTTTATTTTCAAAGATGCGAAAAATAAAATTCGCGAACGAACTAAAAATTAAATTCGTGGTTTGGTTTTTCGATCGCGAAAGAAATAAATTGTATCTTTCTTCAAATCCGAACACTGCTATTTCGCTTTAAAAATCCGTTTTCAACAAATATTAGAACATGAATAGAATTTAAGTTTGTGTACTTGAACGGAATTTTTTTTTCAGAATTAACACTTACAAAAATGCAAAGGTATGGCTAATTCACATTTGTATAAATTAAGCCTTTAATTAAAATAACTGGTTATGCAGCCACATAATGTTTGTTGACCGTCAATTAACCAATCAAATTTACTATTCAAAAAATACTGTTATTGAAATTATTCAAAAATAAGTGCAATGTCATATCATAGAAAGAGAGGCTCATCCTCTTAATTGAGAGTAATTTGATTAATTTCTGACATGCAAAACGTTTTATACTTTCGGCCACAAATATAATTACGTTGACTCTGGGAAATGTAGAGAAATACAATAAAATTAAAAACAGTAAAATTTTGTACCTATTATTATAAAACCAGAGGCATTTACGTCAGCACACATACGTAATTAAGTATCCCGCATTAGTCCACACATAATGTTATTTACGTGTTCAAAGCCTAAAAAATTAATTTCCTTTTCCAAGAATTTTACATTGTGGATCATATTTGCGAAAATAAATATGTATGTATTTAGAAAAGGTCTAGAGACGGATTTTTGCAATGATCATAATTCATAACTCATAAGACACTAAGCACTAAGGTGACCTGAAAAACTGTGAGTCTCCAAGGCACACGTGTTTTTTCTAGCGCAATCAGTTCAACTCGAATTGATTTTTATTTTTGTCATTTCAGTAAGTTGTGGAGTAGTATAGGTTGCTGTCCATGGAGATTATAGGGATCAGAAAATTTTCAAAGTTTGTAAAAAGTAATCTAGTGCAAAACCTGTGTTTTTTTTAAATCATTTCTAAAGCTTGAGGTTATAAACTAATGATTGACATTTATTAGGCGTTTAGCCATTGTGCCATTTTCATTTTAAAACATGCAAAATCTACATATTGTCACAACTAATTACCTACCTAACTGCAAACCTAATGAAAATAATCCATTTAATCAAATAAGGTCCCCTGATGGGCATGATATGCTCGTACTCCACTAAAAAAACTAAAAAAAAAAAAAACATTCAACTATAAATTAACTAAAGAGGCAGCCTTAAACTTTTCAATCGAAAGGGCTTGTAAGACTGGGAGGAAAGTTTCGTTGCAAATTAAAATAGAGAACATGGATCAAAATTGCAAGGTAAAATTATTGGAAATTTATGTTGCATAGCTTCACTTTGTAAAGGGTTGTTAAATTTATATCTAATAATGAAACGCATGACTTGAATTTGATAGGACACATTTTCATAGAAAATAATTATCTTAAAAACAGGTTGAAGTTCTAATAAAGGAGGAATACTTTTTGGCGCTATGCCAGCTCTCGTATACGCTTTTCACAATTCTATAGCATTCATACAAAAAAACTATCTTTTTTTCTAAATAATTATTTGAAAAAGTTAGTTAATCCAATGTCATATTATAGAACGAAAACCGAATGGCTTAAGCCATGACATAACCCTCTGAGAGGATTCTTTGCGTTCATTTGGATGCATGTACGAGTATGTGTAATTTATATGTATGTATGTACCTACCTATATTTTATTCATGTGTCTAGTGCTTCGGGTGCTTGGAAAATGTTTGCATGGCAAAGAGCCGAGGTTTAACAAAACCAACCAACCAAAACCAAAAACGATGTCAACGGGTTATTGAAAATGCATGAGAATTGATGTGGTTTTTGTATTCTTGTTATATTGGTTAGTATTTTATTTCGTTTGTATAATTTAGCACTTTGGAGAATTAAACTCATTTGAAGGAATTTTAATTTCATTTGTTTTTTTTTATGTCATGTACAAATATGGAAGTGAAGAACAAACAATGAAATGATAAAAAGAGAAAACCACTGAACGAAATGAAATTTAAATACTGGCTATGGCTACTTTTAATCTATATACACTGCCAATCACTAGGATGAGGCCACATATTTTTCAACCGATTTTCGGTCCGATACCTGTTGGAATTTGTTTAACCCGGAAAATTTTACTACATGAGAGTAGGTACATATTTTCTTAAAACAAAGTGATACAATTATAGGGTTAATTAGAAAAGACCGTTGGAATTTCCCTACATTAATGAATGAGCTACTTAAAAAGGATATAAAAAAGTGCGTCACTAGGATGAGGCCATTGCGAATATTTGGTTGTAGAAGTTCACATCAGCAATTTTTTTCAAAATTTTGGTTGCGATATTTAAGAACGTTTTATAAATAACTCTTTTTATTAAATTTCAATTATAAATGGGTTCCGGAAAGACGTTGACAGTGGCAGAAAGAGGACAAATCGATGCTTTCAAGGAAATGGGACTCTCAAGCCGAGAAATAGCAAGCAAGCTGAACAGAAGTAAGACAGTCGTAAACAACTATCTTGCTGATCCTCAAAACTATGGACAAAACCAAAAAGGTCGCACAGCCCAAGCAACAACATCCCGAGAAAAGCGGTTAATTTTACGTATTGCTTCAAATTCTACTGAATCAGCTACTAAAATAAGGTCCAAAAGCGGAGTATCAGCCAGTATTTCGACAGTCCGAAGGATAATAAGAAAAGATGGTACTATCCAGAGAAGAAAACTCAAAAAGAAACCTGTTCTAAAGCAAGTACACAAGGAGCTGCGAATGAACTTTGCAACAGAACATGTCTCTTGGAGCAGTCAATGGAAACGCGTTGTCTTTTCGGATGAAAAAAAGTTTAACCTTGACGGCCCCGATGGTTACAACTTTTATTTCCATGATTCAAGAAAAGAGGAACTAATTTTGGGAAGACATCACAGCCGTACATCAGGTGTTATGGTGTGGGGAGCTATCACCTACTATGGCAAAATCGAATTGGAGTTTCTTTCTACAACAATGAACGGAAACAGCTACAAATGCTTGTTGGAACGGTCATTTCCGAAGATGAAAAATATTTTTGGACCTCTGCTTTGGATTTTCCAACAAGACAATGCCCCCATCCACACTTCCAGGGTTGTCAAAAGCTGGATTTTATCAGAAAACGTAGAGATTTTGCCATGGCCACCCTATTCACCGGACTTGAACATAATCGAAAACGTATGGGCATGGCTATCTCGAAAAGTTTATGAAGGCGGTAGACAATTTGAAGACAAGGACTCCTTAATTGAAGCTATCCGTGATGCCTGGGACGAGATTTCACTTGACTATTTAAAAAAACTTTATGATTTTATTCCAAACCGTCTAATAGAGGTCATATCCTAAAAAGGTGGGGTATACTCATTATTAATGGAGAAAAACTTAATAAATAAATGTTTGAAAACCGAAAACTGTTAACATTTCTTTCATTTTTTTGATATTTTATAAGATTTTTCATGTGGCCTCATCCAAGTGACGCACTTTTTCATACTGTTTTTAAGTAGCTCTTTAATTAATGTAGGGAAATTCCAACAGTCTTTTCTATTTAACCCCTTAATTTTATTACTTTTTTTAAAGAAAATATGTACCTACTCAAATGTAGTAAATTTTTATGGGTACGAAATTTCCAGCAGGTATAAAGAACGAAAATCGATTAAAAAATATGTGGCCGCATCCTAGTGATTGTCAGTGTATATAAAATAGGCTAAGGAAAATTTTGTGTTATTATTTTCTAATAAAGTCTTTGACCGATTTAGATTAATTTGACATGACTGAAAAAAAACAATTGTGGAGATGTGCACAATATAATTTTGACACGGATTAACACACTGTGGCTAAAAAAGAGGCTGGGTGCGATATACACTGATAACTTCGCATTTTACTTTAAAAATGTGGCTTTTATTGAAGTTTTTGTGTCACAGTAAATAGACAACCAAAGGAAAGGCATGAAGTGGTCCCTTGCTGTCTTCAAGCATATGCATAAAATAATTTTGTCAATTCTTATGAATTTGTAGTTTTGTTTGTAAAAACTGTAAGTGGCTTTATTCTTGATATTTATTGATTTATTTTTGATATCAATTGATAACAATTTCACTAACAAAAATATAATATCAGGCTTTGATAGAACTTTTTGTAGTTCTCTATTTTTCTTGTAAAAAAAATGTCAATTTGATATTCCTCAACATTTTATCATTTAGTTATTTTTGAAAAATGCGTTATGTTGAAAATAAAATACATTTGAAGTAAACATCATTGCTTTTTGTGAAGTTGGTTTTTGGTAAATTTTAGTTTTAGTTTCTTATGTTTAAAAAAAAAATATTAATTCGATATTTGTCAAAAATGTACCATACCTATAGTAACAGTTGTATGATATAAAAAATAAAATAAATATAAGGTCAATATCGTTGCCCGCTCTCGGGATATTCGAGTCAAAAAACATTTTTACCAATTTTTATTAGTATTTTTTATTACTTTTTTATTTTTTGCAATAAAACAATCAGTTTTTTTTTTCCAAAATTCTACCAGATGTCAAAAACGTCATTTCACATAGCAAAAAATTATTGTGAAAGTTAATTTTTCCTTCAATGTATATTTGAGGGTCACATTATTTTTTAGTTTTTAAATTAAAAAAAAAATAACAGAATGTTGAAGTTTTTTCAAATTTAAACCAAATTTGTATCACATCACATTGCACACAATAAAATTTATTTGAAGTCAATAGCATCATCCGTTCCTGAGATATTTGCGACCAACTATTTTTTAAACTGCTATTGTGAAAAACTCGCTCCACAAATTGTTAAGAAAGTCCTTTTTTTGAAGTTTTAACATGTGAAATATAAATGACGGATTAAGATTCTCGGAACCTTAAAACGTCCATGTACAGAATCAGTGTTTTCTCCTTCAAAGTTATCGATCAAATTGTTTTTAAAATTAAAAGTCGAATTTTTTGAAATGATGTTGCCAGTTGTGATTATATTAAATGTTAGTTTGTAGTAGAGCAGAGAAGAAGCGACGAGGCAAGGTATTATCGTGCTGAAAAGGAACAGGTAAACGACTCAGAGGCTGAGGTAACTCTACCGTAACGAGCTAAGAAAGGAGGTAGGGTAGGAAAGGGATCGTGTTTGGTTCGGTTCAGACAGAGCTATTTTCAAGAAAACAATAAATCAAAAGGCGGAGGTACTCCACCGAGCTGATCAGATTGTAATTGTCGAGTGACTTTATTTTCATATTCTTACTGCTTATATACTAATTTATTTTGACATTTCATTTTGTGCTTCATTCTGACATTTTACTTTGTCATTTATTTTTCTGACATTTACAAGTAGAGAGTTGCCAGAAGGGCATTTTATAAATTGAAAGTTTTTTAAGGTGGCGTATGTATCGCTACAATCTCCCCCTCTGGAGCGCTAGTCGTCTCGACAGGATTAGAAGTGCTTCTTAGGTCGTCCTCTTCGCCACAGTCTTCGTATAGGTTCAGCAACGGTTTTCTCATCTTGGGTTAGTTTGGTTAGGGTAGACATGTTATAGGTGCCAACCGGAATACTTTTGTCATCTTTGTTGGCGATTTTGTATGAAGAAGATCCAACTTTACTGACAACCACATACGGGCCGTCTCTTTTTGGTATGAACTTTGAGGTTATATTTTTTGCTGACTGGCTCAATACGTGCGTAGTAACCAAAACCTCATCTCCTTCTCTAAACTCTATTTGTTTGCGTCTCTTTGTGTCTGCGTAGGCTTTATTTTTATCTTGAGTATATTCTGTTTGTTCTTTCGCTTTTTTGAGTATAATGGGTAGTTCTGTTAGCTTTTGTGTTATTTCTGGTATATAGTTTTCTGTATCTCCTGTTCTAACATCATGGATTACTTCATCAATTGTTCGACATTCTCGACCAAATGTTAGTAAAGCAGGTGATCTGACCATGTCGTGTGGTTTTTCCCGACTAAAATGGCAAGTTGACTTTTCTTGTCTCGATTTCTTCGTTCTACTGGGTTTGATTGTGGATGATAAACCGGTGTAAGGGTTTGTTGAATTCCCAAACAATGAAGCAAATGTTGCATTAGGGCAGATACGAATTGGACACCATTATCCGATATGATTCGTCTAGGCATACCGAATCTAAAGAAGATTTCGTCTAAGAGTATGATAACACAGTTAAGTGCGGTTGCTTCTTTAAGCGGAAAGATTTCTGTCCATCTACTAGTGATGTCTTCGATTATGATGATCCATTGATAGCCGTCTTGTGTTTTCGGTAAGGGTCCAAATAAATCAACTGCGATCACTTCAAACCTCTGGTTACTTGGAATGGTTTGTAGTAGTCCAATTGGTTTTTGATTGCTGATCTTGTATCGTTGACATGCTAGGCAGGATTTCACATGTTTTGTAATGTCAGCTCTGATTCTCGGCCAATAGTATCGTGTTGCTATCTTTGCTATGGTTCTGTCAATACCGTAGTGTCCAGCGGTGGCATCATCATGGTGCATTCGAAGTACTTCTGCTCGTTCTTGCAAGGGAACTACTAATTGGACATCTTCAGAATCAGTTTCTGGTGAATACTTGTAAAGCACGCCGTTATTCATTATATAGCCTGTCGCTGTCTATCGGGGTAGATCCTCAGTGCTTTGTTCGAAACAGTTTATGATGGCTCGTAAATCACAGTCTTCAAGTTGTGCCTCGCGTATATTACTAGCCTCTCTTGTTGGAATATCAATTCTCACATTACAAATCTCGCAGGAATCAACGGTGTGTTCACTGGCTTGACATGGTGGTCTTGATAACATGTCGGCGACTTTGTTTCTGTTTCCTGGAGTGTATTGTATGTCAATATTATACAGGCTGTAATAGTAGTGCCCACCTCGCAAGTCTTCCTGTTGGAGATTTAAGGGTCATTAGCCACTTTAACGGTTGATGGTCGGTTAAAAGTACGAATTTTGTTCCTTCAATATAACCTCGGAATTTGTTTACCGCATAGATGATAGCTAGAGCTTCTCTTTCAGTTGTAGAATAGTTATGTTCTGGTTTAGTTAATAATCTTGATATGTACTCAATAGGATGTTCTTCAGCACCCTCCCCCTGGACCAATACCGCACCTATGGCGTAACTGCTTGCATCTGTTTTGATGGAAAAAGGCTTTTCTTCAGGTGTAATTTGTGGTATTTGTTGGAACCATTGGTGGTAAAATTGTACTTCGTTCTGTATTTTCCTTACAGTTGGTGATACAACATGAGTTGACGTGTCATACAAATCAAAAGTTTTCTTTGGATTGTCTTGAAAATACCAACATCGTTGTCCTAAATTTAATACTACGCCATTTTCTTTCAAGAAATCAATTCCAATTAGTGTTCGGTTTTCTTTGGCCTTTGGAAGTGCAACGAACGTAATGGGTCGAAGTCGGTTTCCAAAAATGATTGTGGTTGATGTCATGCATATATCACTTCGTTGAACACTGCCATCAGCAAGTGTAACGTCAGCGTTAACTTGACGAAACTTGGTTCCGTTTCGAAGTAAATGTTCGAACAAATGGCGGCCGGCAATGCTCGTCCGAGCAGCTGTGTCGATATAGGCTATTCCGTTCTCGCCATGTGACATAATTGGAATGGTCGGTAGATCGTGCCCAATGATGTTTTTAATCAGATTAAAAGAAACAGTTTGTGGTCCTCTTGGTAATTCTTTACATGTTGGACAATTCGAACGAAGGAATCCCGGAGCTTTACATTTGTAGCAAAAGATGCTTGGATTCATGGGAGATTTTGACTGTTCCTGTTCGGCTCTTTGTTTTTTTCGACATTCAGCTGTTGTGTGTCCTAAGTGATTGCAAAAATTGCATCTTTTCTTTTTTGACGTTTCATCTTCAGCTTTGAAAACTCTTGATGCATATTTTTCACTCATGCTGTGTTCTACAATTCGGGCTTTGTCGATGAGGTGTTGAAACGTTGTTAGTGCGTCACGCGGTACTCCATCGCGGATGGTAAGGTGCAATAACCCGTACACCATGTCTAGCATCATGGTTTCAGATGGTTTTGGAACTGGCAACTGGGACAATAAGGCTGGCTTTTTTCGAATGAAGTCGTCCGTATTTTCCTTGAACTTTTGTTTTCAAACAGTTCTTGGTAAATACGGAAAGCTGGCTTCTCGGGTGCGTACGCGTTTCGAATGGCAGTGAGGACATCTTTCCAGGTTTTTATGTCTGACTTAATGCCCTGCCCCCAACTTCTAGCGTCGCCCTCAAGAAGTAGTGGGAATCCTCTGATGGCATCATCTTCGCTAATGCGTTCCACATCTTTGTAACAAGATATGGTGGCAATGAATTCTTCCACCTTGAAAGGATCTTTTTCCCCGCAAAAACGGCTGGTGCAGTTGCTAAAACTACCACCTCGTTGGGTTTTCTCCATAATTGTAGCCAACAACATGTTGACTTGGTCTTCTGTGAAGGTAGTCATTATGGAATGCGTTAATTCTTGAAAAAACTCTGGCCACTAGATGGGCCAATGTAGTAGAGCAGAGAAGAAGCGACGAAGCAAGGTACTATCGTGCTGAAAAGGAACAGGTAAAAGACTCAGAAGCTGAGGTAACTCTACCGTAACGAGCTAAGAAAGGAGGTAGGGTAGGAAAGGGATCGTGTTTGGTTCGGTTCAGACAGAGCTATTTTCAAGAAAACAATAAATCAAAAGGCGGAGGTACTCCACCGAGCTGATCAGATTGTAATTGTCAAGTGACTTTATTTTCATATTCTTACTGCTTATATACTAATTTATTTTGACATTTCATTTTGTGCTTCATTCTGACATTTTACTTTGTCATTTATTTTTCTGACATTTACAATTAGAGAGTTGCCAGAAGGGCATTTTATAAATTGAAAGTTTTTTAAGGTGGTGTATGTATCGCTACAATCTCCGATTGCAACAAGTTTCATTTTTTAAGAAAATATCATTGATCACAAAACATTAGCAGTTGACAATGCGATTTGCACACAAACAAATAAAAAACATAACAAGGAAAAGAACACACAAGTGTTAAATGAACTTTTCAACCCCTATTTCAATGAATGAGAAGAAGCAAATAACTCATATCTCTCCTTTCCTGCTCTACTTTTGTTTTCACAAATTTTCATAATGAGTTCACTCAATTCAATCTTCACATCTTATGTGAACGCCAACAAATAAAAAAAAAAATTGCTTTGAACGAGATTGAGTGAGAGTTGAGAGTAGACGATATATCAGAATGCCTAGCTGGTATTTGTTTGCAAGCTTGAGTGTATAATGGAGTGATATTGTGCATTCCCCGTGGAATTGAAGTTCGAGTTTTTGTAGCTATAATAGTTTTGAATTGTTTTTCTCCAAATGACTTATAATAATGAGATTTTATTAATTTACAAAAGAGATTAAATAAAATTCGATTAGGTCAGTTTCGAATTAAAAATTCTTTACTTAAATCGTATGATTTTTTGAATTGGTTAACGGAAGCACTCATTCCACTCAATATATGGACGTTTCGTCGCTGCTACACACCACACAGGAGCTCAGTAGGAAATTTCCAAAAATTCACCTAGTAATCACCAACATTTTCCTCGAGGAACGGAAGCTACACCCGAGGAATTGGAGGTGAAAGCATAGGGGAAATGAACATTGGTTGACATTACTTACTTACTTACTTAGGTCCTCAGACCTACGAAGTCCGTTGGTGTTTCCTAGCGGGACATAGGGCCTCAACTACACCTATGCGCCATCGTGTACGGTTTCCAGCTATGTGTTTGAGCTCCCTCCAGCTCTTACCCAATCTCGCAGATTCCTCCTCGACTGTTCTTCTCCACGTGCTTCTCGGTCTACCAACTCTTTTTCCTTCTTGTGTGAGTGGATTCCACTGCATTGCCTGGACAGATGCAGTCATTACCTTTTCGAAGCGTGTGTCCAATCCACTGCCACTTGCGCCTTCGTATAATGGTGTCTATGGGTTCCTGACCTGTTCGTCTATGTAGGTCATATAGTAGTTGGAGATACGATTAGGCCAGAAAACCCGTAAGATGTTTCGAATACACCTATTAACGAAGGTTTGCAGTTTCCTGGTTATTGTGGTTGTTTTTTTACC
This sequence comes from Scaeva pyrastri, assembly GCA_905146935.1. Lineage (NCBI taxonomy): Eukaryota > Metazoa > Arthropoda > Insecta > Diptera > Syrphidae > Scaeva > Scaeva pyrastri. The sequence goes on from LR989929.1 coordinate 40,718,607, forward strand.
AGGTGCTGCAGCCATATAGCAGAACTGATTCGACGTTAGAGTTGAACAGTCGTAGCTTTGTGTTCAAGCTGAGAGATTTGTTCCTCCAAACATTGGACAACATCCCGAACGCAGCCTTTGCTTTTCCGATGCGGCTGGCGAAGTCTATTTCGGTTCCTCCTTCAGGAGAGACGATACTTCCAAGGTATTGGAAGCTATCTACTGCTTGTTGACCAAAGTTCATCAGAGCGGATGATTGCGAGCTCCCGAGGCTGAACATCTTTGTTTTTCCCGTATTGATTTTCAGCCCCACGATTGCTGCTTCTCTCTCCACCCTTGTTGCCATTTGATGGAGATCCATGATCTTATGTGCAAGCAAGCAAACATCGTCAGCGTAGTCAAGATGTTTAAGGTAAGTTGTCAGAGTCCATCTTATTCCTCCGCTTCCTGTCAAAGCCATCCGCAGTACATCACTTATCACCAATAAAAACAGGATTGGTGACAGTATGCAGCCTTGCCTGACCCCGCTTCGGACTTCAAATTCTTCAGACAACCTACCTCCGTGTATGACGTGACATTTGGACCCATCGTAAGTCGCTTTGATAATAGCAATGAGTTTCTCTGGTATACCCCTCCTCCGCAAAGCAAGCCAGATAAACTCCCTGTTGACGCTGTCGAAAGCCTTCTCGAAATCAATGAACAGCAGGTGGAGTGGTGATCGATATTCGACGCACTGTTCGATGATGATCCTTAAGGTGTTTGTGTGATCAATGCAGGAGGACCCAGTGCGGAAGCCTACTTGTTCAGCGTCGAGCGATGCTTCGAGGTGTTCTTTAATGCGATCTAAAACAATGTTTGCTATTATTTTGGCAGGCAAAACGCAAATACCCCTCCAGTTTTCGCACTTCATCAAGTCTCCTTTTTTTGGAAGCTTGACAATCATTCCCTTTTTCCACTCTTCGGGAAAGCATTCGGAGACCCACGCTGTCTCTATGAGCAGTTCGCTGGATGTTGTTGGCGCTGCTTGTACCAATTTAGCGGGAATGTCGTCAAGTCCTACCGCTTTGTTTTCTTCAGTGCTTTGATGGCGTTACATATCTCTTCCTTACTGGGGGGTGCGGTGCGTAATCAGGAATTGATTGTATCGGGCAACTCGGAAGATGTCATTTGCATGTTACTGTCAAAAACATGATTTAAGACAGAGGCAAAATGCTCCCTCCACCTTCTGAGTTGGTCCTCATCCGATATCAGCAGGGTTCCATCTCTATCTTTAACCGGGTGTTGTTTTGAGCTCTGCGAGTTCTTTAGTTATTCTATAGAGAGTTCTGCTGTCGCATCTGTTTGCAGCTTCTTCTGCTTCTAGGGCCAGAACGTTGGTGTGATTACGTTTATCACGTCTTACACTACGCTGGACCTCTTTCATCTTCATGCGGTAAGTGGATTCTATCTCGTTTCTTTCTTCTCCGTAAACAGCTGCCAAACGAGCTTTTAGATGTTTTCTTTCGTCGATCTTTGCCCAAGTTTCTTTCGAAAGCCAGGTGTTACTGCTTCCTTGCACACGACCGACTATTCTTTCAGCACCTGATATGAGAACATTTTTTACAGCACTCCATTGGTTTTCTATGGATTCAGGTCCAGTGCTGCTGATTGAACTCATATGTTGCGAAAGGTGGTTCCTGAGTTGTTGTCGAATGCTAGGGTCCTTTAGTCTGACCGTGTTAAACTTGGGCATTCTGATGTTCGAGTTCGCAGCTGTACGTAATCTTAAGGTAGCTACCATAAGATGGTGATCGCGGGCATGCCCCATGTCAGCACCTCTTCTATTCCTGACACCTAGGAGACTGCTTCTAAACCGACGGCTAATAGCGAAGTGGTCAATTTGGTTGGAAGAAGCTTGTCTGTCTGTCGACACCCAGCTTATTTTGTGGCATGTCTCATGTTCAAACATGGTATCACCAATCACAAGACGGTTGGCGTTGCAGAAATCCAAGAACCTCTCGCCATTGTCATTGCAACTGCCAACTCCATGCTTTCCCATGACGTGCCTGAGCCCTTCGTTGTTACTGCCAACCTTGGCATTCAAGTCTCCCATTACCATTATGATGTCTCCGCGCGGTGTGTTGTTGTAAACGGCACTTAGCCGACTGTAGAAGCCTTCTTTCTCATCGTCTGGGGCGTGTTCCGTTGGGGCGTAACACTGAATGATGGTGATATTGCGTACTCTACTCCGGAATCTGGCCTTAATAATGCGTTCACCTAGTGGCTCCCATGAAATTAGACCGTTGATAGCCGTTTTAGTTAGCAACAGCCCAACTCCAGCAACCCGAGCGCTTCCAGGAGGTTTTCCGGAATAGAGTAGCACAGTGTTACGCGTTGGAGACTTGTATTTGCCCGATCCCTGCCATCTTACTTCACTGATCCCTAGGATATCCAACCCATACCGCATGAACTCTTTCTCTAATTGGAGGTTGGTTGACATTGGCGTTCATTAATCACTGAGTAGCTGCATGTGGGTAATGCCCAACTGAATTAGAGTGAAAGAAAAATTGCCTGAATGCTCACCAGTGATATCACTTGCTAAGTGGAGTTTGTGAAATACTAGGCCTTTACGCATAAGTGAAAAATGTGTGGAATGTATACCAAGGAAATCACATTTCAAATGTGAATCGTGTAATCATAAATGTATTTAAGTTCATGAAAAAGAACATGAACATTGACCAGTTATTTCATAAGGTAAAGAAAAGAATATTTATCAGATCATACCTTCGGATACAAAGATAAAAATACAGTTATATATGTTTTATAAATAATAATTTTCTTATTATTACTGAAAAATATAAGTATGTTATAAGTTATAACAAATAAAATAAATTAAAAAAATGATGACAGGAATACAGCCGGCTTGTTCTTCCATTTGTCAACAGCTCTTTTGAAATGCAGTTTTAGGATTTGCTGGACTGCTTTTCCATAAAGTTGAGCGGAGTACCTAAATATCGATTTAAAAAGCAACAAACACAAAACGAAAACATTTTAACAATTTTTTTTAACTTTTTCATCGATCGCACTTTAAAAAACTTGAACCAAAATGTTTTATAATAAAAAGAAAACATTATGTCACATTAATCGCACGCGTCGCCGTCGCCAAAAAACTGAAAATTCCAACGTTTCTATCTTTTGCCTTTCTCTGGAAAAAAACAACAATGCATGTAATCTAGAATGAAGAACCCTAACGCAGGTCACTGCGCATTTCCATCTATCGCAGTTATTGGAAACGATCTTATTTGCACAAGCAGGATAGAAGAACTGTAATTAAAAACAAGAACATGGAACATCGCATTTCTATTTAGGTGACTCACCGCATTACTACTCATCGCATCGTTGAGATCCTACACTACATCCCTTTGGAATGTATGAATTTCCGCATTGTCTTCCTCTAAAAAATCCTCGCATTTTTCGGTGTAGGTTTTAGAATTTTGATTTTTCGCTTTTTGAGAATAAAGAACAACAGAAGACCTAGCTCGGTGGACGAACTCATGAATCTATGCATTCCTGGTCATCAGTGATGCACTGATAACAAAAACGTGTGTCCAAGACGTTTTACTACAAATTATTTCTTCTTGAAAAATAGTTCAGTGGATTATAATAAATTATAATGGGTCCATAGTCATGGACTAAAAATATGCGCCTTAGAAGGTACAACCGCATATTACCAATAAGCCCAACTGTTTTCGTTTTCTTATTTATAGATTAGGAAATATTACACCCCTTAGATAGGACTTATGTACTACAATGATTAAAAAAAACTAAATCACCCACAATAATGATGTATCAATCAACAGTTAGTTTCCTTCAATGAAATAGTTTCCAGGGGACACGAACGTGGACGTGTGGCAGAAACCTTTTTTTATCAAGAAAAAGAAATATTCTTCAATAGGAAAAGATCTCCATATTGGAGTTGCCACAGTAACACAATTTTATCCCTGAATATTCTTTTTTTCCTATTTGATTTAAGGACATATTTTTTATTGACCTACTGTTCCAAAGTTCTTTCACCTTAAAATAATTATTTCCTTAAAAAAAGGCAATGCATCAAATTGTAAAGTTTAATAAACCTATTTACATTTTGTTTTGAAAATAAATGTTTTTACTAAAAGGACTTATTTTTCTTCGTGAGCAATTCATACATATATAACTTGCCCTGAGACAACTCTGCTTTCTGCAATCCAAATCATCAAATTCCAAAATCCTTCCCCACATTGACGTAGATAGATACCTACAAAATGCATTACAAGTAGAATTATCCAGCCAAGCAGACGCCTGCCAAAGAATGTATACAGGAATACAACAACAATATTCACACAAGAAAAGGAGAAAAAAGAATAGAAATAAAACATATCTCGGAAAAGAAGTGAATCCACAAAAATAACAATGAGAGAAAAAGGGATGTGTGATATTTTTTGTGCCACATTCTTATGAGACGGAGAAATTCATTGAAAAGCTTTACATTTTGTCAGTTTCTTCTTTTGGTCTCTCTTCATTTGAACATTGAAAGTTGTCGCTCTGATTTTTTTGATTTTTGTAGTTTTGTCAGCTGATATTTTGTCGGCTAATAAAATTCTTAGGACATTTTTTTGTATGGGGATGAGACATCTGTATATGATTAGGGTTAGGTATAAAACAAATACATACATATTTCATATGAGGAATGGGATTTACCAATGAAAATTACGCGGCTCCATTTTTCTAACCAAAAACAAAATAGCCTAAAACAATAGCCGCGGTTTATTGGTAATCTATCCCGAACATAGTATTCGAGTACCAATAAAACGCTATATTCACTTTTAATTTTTCTTCTTAAAGTTGGTGTCCCTACATTATTTGTCAAATCAATGATGTCAAAATTTCAAAATCTTCTGTAACACACAAAATATAAAAGGCAAATGTGCACTTGAAAATAGAAAAAATTTAATGCATATTGCAAACAAAAGTTGTAAATATACAAACTCACTTGTTAAAGAAATTTCTGGCAAACATCTTTACATTTTAGTTAAAAATCCAATTTGAGTTTTAAATCAAAATAAACAACAGCCGTTCTACATGGGGCGCGTTCGAAGAATGTACAATTGTGTAAATTATTGGGTCGAGTTAGAAAATGCATGAAAACTATTGTTGAGTTGAAGTTTGCATGGAAATGCACACCGAGTTGGTTTCGAATGTTTTTTTACTTATATTTGTAGTAAAACTTTGAAAATATATTGATTTTCTTGTTACATTTATCACCCACGGATTAAAGTTTACCATTTTATCAACTCTCTGTTCAATTCTATTGGTTTATATGGAAGAACGAAAAATATGGAACTAAGTTTCTGGCAACTTTAAAGACCAGTTGAATAATCGTGGTTCACTATTTTCCTTAAATTATTATAGAATTACACAGACCATTTATTTGGATAGTAAACATTCTTTTATTCTTTTTATTCAATAAATAAAACATTAAAAGACAAAATTCAACATGAAATTATAAAGAAATAATTAATAAAAATTATAAGAAGTTACTTCAAGTTGCCCATTTTATTCTACTCAATACCGTATATATATAACTTTGGGTGTTTTTATAAATACATGCGATCAATTGCAATCATATTAAAGTAAAAAAGAAATATGTTTGCTTGTCACTTTTTATAGTTTCACATTTGCTCAACAAATATTTGAGTCTTGCTTTTAAGAAAATCGAACATTTAACATGTGCATTTAAAAAAGGTATGCATTCGTCAGACTTTCACAATCATGCATTTATGGAAGCAACCTTTGTCAGCTTTTTAATGAGAACAAGCATATTTCAATAAATTTTCCACAATATGTGATGGTAAAATTCACTAATCCTAAAGAAAATTATTTTATCTCTAATGAATTGTTCCTAAAAAATTGTAAAATTTTTGTAAAGTATTGATTTTAATAAATTTTGAACGAAATAATTGCATTTTTATAATTTCAACCCAAATAAATGTTTGGTTTGAAATTTGTGGATTGCTTGCACTTTTCAATGCAGGCGAAGTGTAAAACAAGTGTATTTGTTACCGAACACACCCTCATATTGCCAACATTTGCATATTTTTTGCACTTTTTGACTGCCCCTACATTTAACTAGATGAAACTCTATCTTCACTAAATTACTATGGATAAACACTAGCTTATTTTTGTTCACTTTTGAGGTGTTGTTGTTTTCCAGGTAAAATTTTACTAGCTAGTATTTTCAATTACCAATAAAACACGGCTAATAATGTACCTACATCACGAGAAGAGATTACAAAACAAAATGTGTAGGTAGTTTTATAATCACTTGCTGCATACGAAGCCAAATATGGCTTACAAAGTCTTACCACTCAAACGACTAACATAATATTTTTTTGTATTAAAACATTTTTTTGTGGCAAAGACAAATAAATATCCAATCACAAAATATTTTTTTTGGTCACTTAACTCACCTTTCAATAAAGTTATAATTTTTTAAAATTAGAAAATTTTTCAATCATTCGTTTTCAACCACAACAAGCTAGCCACTGACCTACAAATAGTAATGACTAGGTACCTAGATATTTAAAAAAAAAAATTGCGGATAAACTAAAGAAATCAAAATTAATAAATAAAAAAAATTTAAAGCAGATACCTGATTATTTTTCTATTTAAATATAAATATACCTACCGACTTACAGGAAAATAAAATTCGTATATGTATATTCATTCATTTTAACAAAATTAATTCCTAGGAACCAAAATCTTTCAAATATTCATTCCAGAATGAAAAATCTGTCCTAGCCTACAAAGTCAAACCAACCAATTCAAAATATACATATGTATTATACATATATGTGTGTAAATCAACACATTCAATCGCTACTCCTTTTATTTTGTCTCAAATCTCAGACGACCTTACAAATTATAGACGCAAATACAACAACAAAAGCATAATAAAAAAACCATCACTTGTCTTGCCTTGGTCGTAGCACAAAGAAAAATATTCCTGGGATGGAAGACTATACAAAAAAGCAAGCAACGAATCCACAAACAAAAATAAATAATCTCGAAAGGGGTCGTAAAACGAATAGAAAACAGTGGCAGAGAGTAGAGAAACAAAATATTTCAGAAAGAGCTTTGATTTTGTAGGAAAAGATCTTATTTAAAGCTTTTAAAAATAAAGCTTTTTTCATTTCATAGGTCATTCTTCTCCATAAGCGTGAGACATCTGTATATGATTATTTGTGATGTGACTCCATATCACTCTCTTTCAACATTTCAATACGACTTCCGTTCGCATCACACTTTCCGTAACGCATTCACCAGTTTACTCCCCAAGCCAAGCGTGCCTAAAGAAGTTTTACTTCAAAAAATGCCCTTTTCCAAAAAAAAAAAATTAAATAAGATAAACTTTTCACGAACCATTTTCAAAGTTCATTCATTAAATGTAGATATAAAAGAATAATAACAAATTTGTACGAATATACGATTTTCATAAAGCTTATTAATAATGGCTCTTTTCCACTAACCTTCATTGCGTTTTATATCTTTCAAAAATCCACTTTCAAATATTTCTTATGATTATTATGCTCACCACGTGCTTTTCTTTATCCCATAAACACCAATCTGGCTTAGGCAAATAAATATTTCTTGTCATGTCCCAGCAATTATTCATTTCAAATAAAAAAATGCATCGTGACTACCTTCTATGTATATAAATATACATATGTACGTGCTACCAGTTTCCTTTATACATACATACATATGCATACATGTATCTACACCACTAAAAACATATTTCTGTAATGGTATAAACACTTCTATGCCTATGCTTGCTATCAGCAGGACTAGATGTAGATGAAAGTGTTAAGCTTCGTGACACTAATGTGACTTAAAAAGGACATTTCCTTTGGTTTTGTCCTTACTCTCACCCAACCTTTGCCATCATATGTAAGTTGTTTCGTTATTTTTAAGCAATAATTCCGCAGTTAAAGATAAATCATTTTCGCTTCGCCAGTAGAAATAAAAGAACAAAAAAACAAATCAATTGTCGTCCACATTTCAACTGTGTCAGCAGTGCGCACCGGTGTCGGGCCGGGGAAATGGGAGCTGTGTTGTTTTGTTCGTGGTGGTGTATACGCATTAAAAGGAATATGCATGCAGTACATTAATTTCTTTTATACGCCCTTGCTTCCTACATCCGCTGAATAATATTTCGGAGCAGGTGTTTTTAATTTGCTTTTCAACTCAAAGCCAGTTTTTAAAGCGACACTGAGGTGACCTGGTGTGAAGCAAATTTAAAATTTTTAACTAAAAAACTTTGCTGCAGGACAATGGTTTGATAGTGGCCTTAATTTACATCTAAAGGCTGGGTGACCAGCCAAAAAACTACAACTACACTGCATCATTATAATTTTTAAATGTATAAAATAGTAATTCTGAGAGTGAAACAAACTATAATTTTGTCGTTATTTTCACCTTCGTTTAAAATGCACCATTTATTTTTGGTATGACTAAGGTTTTTATTTATTTTGTAATTTTTATTGGGTTTGCGTGTTTGAACAGGTAGGTATAACTTCTTCAATCTAAAACATATTTCATAGAAACAAAAAATTATGAAAGCTAGTCTCAAATATTTTTATCACAAATAAAATTTATTTTAAATAATTCACTTTTAAAGTTTAAAAAAAAGTAAATAAAAACCAAAAAACGTTTTTTTCGAGCACTTTTACATTTCCCCTGTTGTTTATTTAGCCTTTTGAACTTTATTTGTTTTCTTTATTTTATTGAATAGCTGACGGATGGACTTTTTCGAAAAAAATATTAACACTAAATGTTAATTGAAAAAGCCCAAATAACTATTAGCTTTTGAAAGGAAATAATGCTTGTGCATATTTTTCTTAATTTTTTTTCATTATTTCTTCTATTGTTTTCCAATTCAAAAATTCTAATTGCGGTGACGGTTTTTTTAAAATAAATTTTTGAAAAAGTGTCTAAATTGGGGTTTTTCCCTTTAAAATTTTATTTTCACACGCACAGAGAAATTGCAGTTCTCAGAAATTCCACTGCGAAATTAGCGCTTCCAGAGAATGTTTTTCTCTTGGAAATGAACTGTGCCCAGAACCCAGCCCATTCGTGATAGGAAGTGTGCAGAATTATGTTGCGTGTGGTTTATATACTTACTGAAGTAAAGATCTTTTTTTAACTTCCCATAGGGAGTTATTGTAATCGGTCCGATTTGTCAAATTGAAATTTTTGACAAATCTGGACGTTTTATGGTTCCTAGAAGCTAAATCCGTCATTTGTAGAAAGATGTCTGTGTGTGTGTGTGTACGTACGTTGTACGTATGTACGTATGTACGTATGTACGTATGTACGTATGTACGTATGTACGTATGTACGTATGTACGTATGTACGTATGTACGTATGTACGTATGTACGTATGTACGTTCGTACGTTCGAGACCCCTTTTTTTGTTAACGGTATCTCGAGAATGAATAAAGATATCAACACGAATTAAATTTTATTCAGTAGGTTATAACTTCATGCAATGCAGAAAGGACTTTTAAAAAAATTTGTCGAACGGTTTTTTCACAATAGCAGTTTTTAAAAAAAGTGAAAATTTTAGTTTGTAGCAAATATCTCCGGAACGAGTAATACTATTGACTTTAAATAAATTTTATTGTGTCAATTGCAATGTGACACAGGTGCGGTATAAATTTGAAAATACCGTTATTTTTTAAAAAAGTAAAAACTAAAAAAAAAAATTTTGGAGCGAAAATATACAATGAAGGAAAAATGATATCATCTTAAAAACAATTTATGCTATGTGAAATGTGATCTTTGACATCTGGTAAAATTTTTGAAAAAATTGAATTGACAGTTTTTTTACAAAAAATAAAAAAATACAAAAAATTCTGCCAAAAGTTGGTAAAAAGTGTGTTTTGACTTGAATATCTCGAGAATGAGCACCGGTATTGACTTCAAACTTATTTGTGTTTATACAAAGTACAATTATTAATATATGCACCAATTTTGACAAATATCAAATTGACAGTTTTTTTACGTAAAATAAAAACTAAAACCGAAATTTACAGAAAAGTGACAAAAATTGTTTTTCGACTATCATCGCAACAAGCAATTGACTCAAATGTATTTTGTTTTCAACATAATGCATTTGTTAATACCTTAAAAAAGGTAAAATATTGACGAATATTAAATTGACAATTTGGACAATAAATACAAAATGGGAAGTTATCAGTGTGGGTCGCACCCAGCCTCTTTTTATTTTTCTTTATATTTGATCATGATTTTTGTTGTGGCAATAGAGAGGGGAATTATTGTTCTTTGGCAAAAACAAAAACAATAAATTGCAGTGAAAATGAGATCAGGACCTGTTTTCGAGAAAATATTTTAATGGAAAGGAAACGTACTCGTATACCTACAGCACTGAATGTCCTTTTCTTTGGTTATTACTGTTGTTTTTTCTTTACTTTTCCCACTTTTGCGTGTTATTGATTATATTAAGATACTCATTTTTTCTCCGACTCTATTCTTGTTTAAAACTAGCGTAGAGAGAGAGAGTAACAAAAAAACTAAATTCCTGACTAAATTTGGGGATGCGATGAAATTCATGACAAAAATATACGTAGGTCACTAACACAAATAAAGTCATTTACATGAAGTTTGAGTTTGCAGATCTAGGACACCCAGCCTTAATGGAAATTACTTACTGAAATTTGATTTCAGAAAATGTATACAAAAACAATAAGTTGAAGATTTAAGAGATCTGTAATTATGTAGGTGATATTATAATTATCACAAAAAAAAAAATTATTTGTGTTAATTTTAAAATTTTAAAGTATTTCGTTTAATATCTTCGGAGTAATGATTCTGATCTTTCTGTTCCCATAGCTATACGTTGAAAGTGGCCGGAACTTCAAGCATTCCAAGCGTTTTTCTCCTAGTATTTAGGCCATGTGTTATTGGTTGTAAGAATCTCTTATCATCCATGTAATGCTGTAATGCAGTCAATCGATATATTGCGTTTATATAAATTAATTTATATTCGACTACATCGAAATAAAAAAAATATTTATTTAAAATATTTTTTATTTATTTTTTTATTTTATTAATTTTATCAACCGGCAGCGATTCCGCCTTCGAAAAGAATACATTCATTTCCCTTAAAATCTAAAGCTTAAATAGTAAATAACCTGCAAACACAAGCACTTTACCTGGCTACTCGTTCCCACAGGTCAACACTCGTGGCGGATGCAACTAGACACTTTGTTTTGTAGACGCGTTGTCAGCATGATGTTATGGGAACATTGGGTATTTGGGTTATTATATTTTCCAACTTATTTGTCGTTAACTCCTCCACCCTTAATTTCGAACGTCCTCGTTCGACGACTTCAAATGTTTTGCAATATCCTCTATTCCAATTGTTATGGATTTTGTTCTTTCAGCTGGTATTGGTGCTGGTATGACTTTATCTTTCTTGTTTCCAATTTTACTTCTTAATTTACCAGATAACTTGAGGGCAAGTGTGAATACTATTGATATTAGGCAAATAGTTGTTATTGAGCTGGTTGTAATGTGGATTAGATTTTCTTTTTCCAGTTGTTCTATTTTAGAAGTTTCATTGGAGTACAGGTTTTTTAGCCTTTTAAGTGATAGAAATTCTTCGTTCGAATTTAACAATGATGTGGGTTGAAGAATTGCTGGCATGGGTTGGTACTGAATTGATTCTTTGTTCATTATTTCCCTGTCTGCTATGGAGATCGAAGCGTTTACGTGGCGTATGATGAAAGTTCCGTTGAGTTCTATTGTCTCTTTATTAATTACTGCAGGTCCGTTGAATTGATTAAGCAGAAGTATACCTGTTGATATCTTCTCTATTGATGGAATATGATCGTTGTTGGTTGTTTTGCAGTTTGGGGTCAAGCTTTTGAGTAGGTTTGGGATGCATTTGGAAGTGCTTATGTCTGTGATACTATCTCTATTACATATTTCTAATTCGTTATATTTTTTACAATCTTTATCAATTCCAAAAATTATTTCTTTACATTGTAAAATTTTTTCATAAGGAATTTTAATAACAATATCATTTTTTTTTATAGATTTAAGAATGCAAACGCTACAAGATTCACTTTCGCTTGTAGGTAAAGTAACTATATAGATAATATTTTCATCATGTTTATATAAGGAATATTTTCATTATTCATAATTGTCTCTGTAATATTTATTTCATTGTTACTTAAGATATATGAATTTACAATATTGGCTTTTGCCCAATGTATAGCGTAAGCTATATTTATTATCTCTTCTTTTATAAGTTCTAATTTGTATTTTATTTTCATTACAATATCGATTTCTATGTTTTCTTTAAAAGTTTTAATAATATTATTTGTTACATTTGTTATTTCGTTTAATTTCTAGGGTAACTCTATTTATTACAACTTGATTATTGTTATTTACTAATACATTATTCATTTTATTTGTTAAAATTTCAAAGTCGCTGTGGTCTGGATTTCCAGCAATCCATTTCCACGCGCTTCCTATAAAATCTAATGATCTTTTTGATCTAACATTAGTTTTTAATCTTTTAAGATAATTTTTAATTCTTTCTATTTCAAAGGGAAGGATAGGATATAGTGGATGGTGAGGTTTGACGGTTGTGGATGTAAATATTTCTAGTTGCGAAATGAAATCTTCGTACATTTCGATATCGATGATATGAATTATCCTAAAATTGCCATTTTGAATTTTTGCGGTTCCTGTCCTTATTTTAATAAGTTGGGAATTGGTGTAATCTAATATTTGGACATTAGCATGTGTGGTACAAAAGAGCAACAGCAGCCTAAAGGGAAGGAGAGTAAATTAGTTTATAATTAAACTCTTGTGTATAGTTTTCCCTGATTTTGTAATGACAGTTGAATTCTTATTTTGTTTTACTATTTCCTTTGTATACTTGGGAGATAATTTATTGCCTAATCTTTTATTTACTCTATTACTTCTCCAACTGAGAATTCTCTAAGTGGGGTTTTACTTCTATTGTGGTAGTGTAGATCAGAGTTTTGTTTTTCTTTTATTTTAAGTGAAGTTTTTTCTCTCTCTTTTTCTAATTTTTGGGGATTGTTAGAAAGTTGTCTTGCGAAGAAATTGTCTATAGGCTTCTTTCCTGTTGTGGAATGTATTGAATTATTGTATTCGAGAATGGATTTGTCTAGAAGTTCTGGGAAAGTATAATTTGAATTTTGGGATTTAATGCATCTTATTACTTCAGACAGAGTTGAATGGAAACGTTCTATTTGTCCATTTGAGGTGCTGGTATATGGGGGTGTTTTGAAAACTTTTATGTTGAAGAAATTTTCTAACATAAAAAGGACTGAATAAAAGTTTAGTGATTTTTCGTTGTCTACGACTATAGTGTCTGGAACGCCAAATGAAAGAACTAATTCTCTCAAGGGTTGCTTTATATCTTCAGCTGATCTTGATTTTAATATTTTCGCTAATGAATATTTTGAGAATTTATCAATGGCATGTATGTCAATATGTAAAATTTGACCAGGGTATGAAGGAGTAGGGGTTGGTTGGATCATAGGCTTACTGGGATGTCTATCGTATTTATGTTCTTTGCATATTCTGCATTCCTTTACAATTTTGTCTACCTTGTATCGCATTTGGGGAAAGTAAAATTTAGTTAAGATTTGTAGTTTGTTTTCTTTACTGTTTCTGTGTGCACGGTTATGTTCTTTAATTATTTCGGTCTCTTGTTGTTGTTCATCAAATAAGTCTGTTACTATATTTCTGGCGAATCTGATTCTATATTGTCTAAAATGTATTGGGTAGAATTCTTGGATTTTGCCTAAAACTCTTTCGCTTGTTTGCAAACCATTTATAACGGATGGATTTAAATAACGTTTAACCCTGCAGTCGTCGCGCGGATTACTATTGTAATCCACTAATGCAAAATTAAGTATTCCCGAAAAACTAGTAGTGGAGATTCTTCGTCTCTTTTAGTACTTACAGTTAAATAGTTGGTACGTGCGCTCAGTGAATCGCAAGTCCGGGTCGTGGGTGGTTGGGTCACGAGAGCTTTGTGAAGTTGCGTGGATTACTATTGTAATCCGCGCGACGACTGGTGCCAGTATTTTTTGCACTCGCCGATCATATGGCAAATGTCAAAAATTTGTTTTTTATGACTAGTCCAGATACATTTGTTAATAATAAGTTTATCATTCTTAGAAATCAATAATTAGCCAAGAAATTTAAAGTTTATTTGAATTTTACAGAATTTTAAACTGAAGACCCTTTTTTTCCATGAAAAACGCCCAAGTTTTTAATTTTTATATTTATTATTTTTGTTTTGTTGCATTTACAAAAAAAAATTATTTTGTTTACTTTAAGTAATATGTAATTAAATTTTGAAGCAAACTAAATTTAAAAATATTAAGCCATCCTATTTATTTTTTAAATTTTTGAATGGATTACATATGTAATCCACGCGACGACTGGTGTAACTTTTTGGTGCGCGACGACTGCAGGGTTAAAGATTTCTATAATTTTTTCATTAGTATATTATGGTTCTACTATAGTGTGTCTATGATAAGTCGGGAAAACAATTGTAAAATTGTAACTAGGCTCGATTCCATCTGAAAGTATAATTTGGTTTTTAAAGACATTCAGAGGTTCGTTCGCAATTTGGATTAAATTATGTCCTGAGCTTTCGTCACTGTGTTGTGTAACTGTTAAGGAATTGATATTGCTATCCATCGGAGGTCTTGATAGAGCGTCAGCTACTACGTTGGTTTTACCAGGTTTGTACTTAAGTTCGTAATTGCACTCTTTTAATATAGCTTTAGAACGCTTAAGTTTATTGTTAGTATTTTTATTACTCAGAGCGTATGTCAAGGGTTGGTGGTCTGTAAAAATTTTGACGGTTGATTGACCGTAAAGGTAGTTTCTTAGAGTGTTGAGTGACCATATGATGGCCAACATATCTTTTTCGTTAGTTGCAAATTTTTCTTCTGCTTTTGAAAGTGTTCGGCTAATGAATGTTATGGGTTTGCCATTTTGTTCCAATACTGCGCCTATTGCGTAGTCAGATGCGTCTGTCGTGAGATGGAACTCTTTGGTAAAGTCCGGAAACTTTAAAATCACATCTTCTGATATGAGAGCGTTTTTAATTTTTTGGAAAGCTTCAAGTGCTTCGCTATCAAAGTTGATGATTTTCTTTTTGGAGGATTCCTTGGACACTCGTCCATCTTCCCCTCTGAGAAGGACTGTCAGGGGTTTTGCCAGTTTAGCATAGTCCTTTATGAATCGTCGATAAAACCCTGATAGGCCTAAGAAAGATCGTAGGTCTTTAAGTGTTTTTGGGCATGGGAATTGGGCTATTGCTTCTATTTTGGACGGGTTTGTTTTAATTCCGTTGGAAGATATAATGAATCCTAAAAATTCTACGCTATCTTTGAGAAATTCACATTTGTCCATTTGGACTTTAAGATTTGCATTTTGAAGAGTTTCGAAAATTGTTGATAGATTACGGAAATGAGATTTTTCGTCTTTACTAAAGACAACTATGTCATCTATATAGACGAAACATATTTTGCCTATATGTTCTCGTAGTATGTCATCTAGGGCTCTTTGTAAAATGGATGGTGCATTCTTCAATCCGAATGGAAGTCGAACGAATTCGTATTTCCCATTACTGATTGAGAAAGCTGTTTTTTCAATGTCGTTTTCATGAAGTTTAATTTGGTGAAAACCACTTTTGAGATCTAGTACTGAAAAAATTTTGTTCTGTCCAAGTTGGGATAAGACTTCATTTATTTCAGGTATTGGATAACGATCGGGAATAGTAATAGTATTGAGCTTTCTGTAGTCGATTACCAATCGATATTTCTTTTCGCCAGATGCATCAACTTTTTTGGGTACGACCCATATTGGTGCATTGTACGGGGACCGTGAAGGTCTGATGATGCCATCTCTTAGAAGTTGATTTATTTGTTTTTCAACTTCATCTTTTAATGACATTGGATATGGATATGATCTCGTATAGACTGGTTCATCGTTCGATGTTCTAATTCTACCTTTTACTATAGTGGTGTAAGTTAATTTTTCATCAGGTTCAGCGAATAAATTAAAGTATGACTCCGTAAGTTTACGAAGTTCTGTTTTTTGTTCTTGCGACATGTGGCTGTCTCTAATGGTGACGGAGTTTATTGAATCAGAAATTTGCTGTTTGAGTCGGATTTTTAATTTATTTTTAATGAGCATATAACTTTCTTTTGTAAAAATGACAGCTGACAAGTCTTTAAGGCTGTCATTGCCTAGAATTCCGTGGAAAGACTTAAGTGTGGGAAGAATGAAAAATTGAATCTGTATGGTATTGATACCGAAAAGATTTATCATAGTATGTTGGCTTATTTTGACTTTACCGCCAATCGAATTTGCGTACAAATTTTGGTTATTCGGAGTTGGATTTTTTACTAGGTTTGCTTGGATATAATTTTTGTTTGAGCCTGTATCGACTAAGAATTTTAGAATTTTACCATCGCTCGTCTTACATTCAAAGTATGGCAAGGACGAGCTTGTTAATCTAAAAAATGAATATCTGCAAAGTCGTTAAGTTGTTCGTCATAGTTGTTTTGATTTGCAATATAATCTTCTAATGATTCGTCTCCAACATGCATTGTATTCAATGAATTTAAAAGTGAATTGTAAGCATTGACGTCAGTTTGGTAAGGGTAGTTATATGGCTCAATAATATTTGAAACCATGTTTATTTGTTCATTAGTTTGCTCAAAGTTTGGATTTTGTACTGTTTCAGGATAGGATGGTGTCGTTGAGACATGGAAATTTCTCTGCATTTTAGGTGGTTGTGCTTGTATGGATGGGGATGGAGTGTTTTGCTCATTCGGTCTTTTACCGAATAATGGGTTATGATGTTTTGGTCTATTTATGTAATTGACTCCTTTTGACCGCATGCTTTGGTCAATATCCATTTGCACTGGTGTAGGAAAGGGTTTTGGGGCAGTAGGTCGTGGTGGAACGTACTGTTTATGTGGTTGAAAAGGGTTTTGTTGAGGGTATTGGTGACGTTGTTGAAATTGCTGTTGATATTGAGGGTATTGTGAATATTGCGGATAATGAGACCGTTGTTGGGGGGTTTGTGGAAAATGTACCAGATTTGGGAAAAAATTGTTGTTGTTGCGGAGTATGAGCTGGTTTACGAGGTGGCAAATCATGGGTTGTTTTTCTGTTATGACCGGTAGGAATGTTAGCATGTTGTGAGCGGTAGCTTTGGTTCTCAAGCTTTTGACATACACTGCATCAAAAAATTGCACATACAGGACGTTATTTTTTTAATGATAGTCCATATATTATTAAGTAGCAATAAATTCAGAAAATGAAAAAATGAGATATATTGTTCATCTTTATATGTGCACAAAAAAAAAACTTAAACAGTTATTTAATGATTTTATTGAAAAAAACAAATGAAACAAAATTCGAATCCATTATTTTAACTCAAAAAATTGTACATACATTATACAAAAATTTAATTTTTACAATTATAACTTAATATTAATATCTCGTATGATATCCTTTTGCTTGGATAACCTCTCGTAAACGATTTTTCATAGATGTTACCAACGTTTTTGTTTCTTCAGCAGATATTTTATGCCACTCATTCTGAAGCACTTGTTTTAGCTCCTCTCGGCTGGTTATGTTGTGTTTTCGGACTTTCTTTTCCAATAAATCCCACAAATGCTCAATTGGATTGAGATCAGGGGATTGGGGAGGATGTGGTAGAGTTGCTTTACAATTGTAAAGCAGCCAAGTTCTTACTAACTGGGAGTTATGTTTGGGGTCGTTATCTTGGACGAGCATAAATCTGTTACCTAGACCCAATTTTTCTGCGCTGGCTTTTAGATTATTCTTTAAAATTGATAAGTATTGAAACTTATCCATAGTATTTTCAACAAAAACTAGGTTACCAACCCCATTTGCCGCCATAACGCCCCAAACCATAACATTTCCACCGCCATGTTTTACAGTCGGTGTTAAATTTTCCTTCTTCATTGAGGTGTTAGGTTTACGCCAAACAAAACGTCGCCCGTCAGAACCAAAAATATTGTACTTACTTTCATCCACGAAGAGTACTTCCTGCCAAAACACATCAGGTCGGTTTATATATTCTTTGGCATACTCTAAGCGTTTCTGTGCATTTTTCTTTGAAATAAACGGCTTTTTACGAGAAACACAACCTCTGTAACCTTTAGTATGCAACAAGTTCCTTATGGTTTGGGGATTGACTTTTGGTTCTCCTGATTCCTCGAGATGTGAAGCGATTTGTGGTGCCGACATTTTTGGATCCGCCTTGACCATCCTCTCAATGATCCGTTCAGTTCTTGTTGACAGAATTTTTTTCCTGCCTCTTCCAGCAGCAATTTCATACGAGTTATTTTTTTTGTAATTACTTACCACAGATTGAATTGTGGGTCGAGGCCTTTCAACAATTTTTGCAATTTCTGCATAGCTTTTTCCATCTTCTTTTAATTTTATAATTAATTTTTTTATATCCACAGGAACTTTTTTATGATTTTTTTCCATTTTGATTTTAATTTTAAATAATCATCTGAACGACTTCACTTTCACGCTTTAATTGAGACTTTAAACAATAGAAAAACTCCAACACTTCATAAAAGCAAATAAAACGGAGAATATTTACCGTTACTTCTAAACAATGCAGCTTGAAAAAAAGTGTATGTGCAATTAATTGAGTTAAATTTTGAGTGCAAGCACATTTTGAGTTTTTTTTTCGAGTAACGTGACATTGAATTTTTGCAGTATTTACAGAAAAAAATATACTCACTCATATGAACACGATTTGAGTGGAAATAAATTGTATGACTTACATTTAGCAAAAAATCATGTTACATATCTAACATAATAGTCCTGTATGTACAATTTTTTGATGCAGTGTAAGTATAAAGCTTGTGGAAGGTCCACAGGCTCTCTGATGCCTTAAAGTCGCGGAAGATCGCCTCTAAGACCTCTTATGAAGGTGTCTAGAGCTTTGTCTCTATAAGTTTCCGTTAGTAAATGCATGGCATCTATAGAGATGTTCATGCTAGAGATTTTGTTAAGTATCAATGACAAATGTTTGTATACTACTTGATAGTATTCTTCGACACTGTTATTACCCTGTGTGAGAGTTGTCATCTGGTACTCAAGTGTACCTAGATCACGTTTGTCAGCATAGTGGGTAGTTAGGCATTTCGACATGCATTCCCAGTTTAAGGGTGTGTTATAAGATTCTAACACTGCATCTGCACTGCCAACAATCTTATTTCTTATGGTATTAAGAATACCGAAATATTTAGGCGTGCCTTTAAGGTGGTTGTAAATGTTGAGAATCCTCTCAACGTTCTTTCGCCAAGAGCTGTACTCGCCAGGGTTTCCTGAGAAATCCCTCAGAGTACGTACCACATCGGGAACTTTATCGAAATCGGTTAAGTTCCCGGAAAATTGAGCATCTATGCTTTGTTCATTGCCTTTATAGAAATTGGAGTGTGGGTTTATAATCGATTGGACCATTGGACCCATTACTCTTGAAACGATATTCGTTACAAGTTCTTCAAATTCTGGTGTGGGCATTGCTGCACCTTGATTTGAAGTTGCTGCTCTTGGGTTGGTAGGGGGTAGGTTAAAATTTGGGAGTTGGATATTTGGGAGGGGGTTAGAAACTGCGGTTTCGGGCATGTTTCTTTTTCTTTTACTTTCTTTAGCATTTTTCGGAATTTTGGAAAATATTTGTTAAAATCTGATAAAAAGGTTTACGAGTATATTTTAAGTATTCTAATTTAAGTTTGTGAACTAAAGTATATCGTTTAATTATTTAAATTATATAATCAAGAGATAGAGAAAAAAATTATTATGGGACAATAAAATTGCAATTATTTTTAATTTAGAGTTACTTGTTGAATAATAAAAATATTTAAATTAAATGATTATAATTATTTCTTAATATTAATTTTAATAATTTTTCTTACAAAATAATTGTTGTAGGTGAATTCATGGTCCAACGCTGGCGAAAGGGTAGATGTCCTTTTCGATTTCTACTCCGGTACCCGTTTCGCACTTCCTCGTTGTTCGCTTTATCTATGGATGCCATCTGGATTCACTACACTTATTTTTCACAATTAAGTTTTTAATTTATTAATTACACTGGCGTAATTCGCTGCGTGCTGCTTAAGAACGACTTACGTTTATGAACTTTTAAAAAAACACGTTGGGCGCCAATTAATTTATATTCGACTACATCGAAATAAAAAAAATATTTATTTAAAATATTTTTTTTATTTTTTTATTTTATTAATTTTATCAACCGGCAGCGATTCCGCCTTCGAAAAGAATACATACATTATCCTTAAAATCTAAAGCTTAAATCGTAAATAACCTGCAAACACAAGCACTTTACCTGGCTACTCGTTCCCACAGGTCAACACTCGTGGCGGATGCAACTAGACACTTTGTTTTGTAGACGCGTTGTCAGCATGATGTTATGGGAACATTGGGTATTTGGATTATTATATTTTACAACTTATTTGTCGTTAACTTATACAACACTTCGAAATCGATGCTATTCGACTTGATCAGTTTAATTAAGCGAAGCATTACCCCATGCCGGGATCCCATATCGAATTCGTGATTCAGGTAACGAGTAATATATTTGTTTTAGGACTTCGAAGCTTGAGAATATTTTTAAATATACCAAGGCAAACAGAGTGTCACAGAAAATGTTCATTTAGTCAAGGGTAATTCCGAGATACTTTATCTTTTTGACGATTTCGATTGGATTGTTGTTAATTAGCAGTGTCCATTTCGGTGATATATATTGAAGATTTCTTCCCGTTTAGTTGGTTGACATATATGCATTACTTTTGTTTTGGTGGCATTAATATTTAGTCCATGGTCATGACACTCTTTACATACATATGTACTCGTAGATACATCGTTGAAATGCTTTTCAAGTATTTCTGTGGCTGAGTGAAGTTGCTTGTATTATTATAATTATGATAGCTATGTACACATATCGTCTGCATACGCATAAGCTGTAAAGTTTTCACACAACATTAAAAGTTCATTAGTGTATAGTATTAATAATATAGGGCCCAGTTTGGATACTTGTGGAACACCATATACACTAGGCTTTTCCTCGTTCAAGTAATTTTTGAGCCAATTTGATAAGTGTAAGTGATAAGTGGTTTCAGAGTTTTTAACAGATTTTTCTACAATTGAAATGGTGATGATCTATAGTGTTCAGTTTTGCATTTATTACCTCCTTCATAAATAGGAGGAATGATTGATGTTTTCATAAGTTTTGCTACACAACCTTGTATCAGACTGCGATTAATGATAGTTTGTACAACTGGTGTAAGAATTTCAGACTTATTTTTGAGATCAATTGGTCGAATATTGTCAGCTCCAGGTCCTTTATTGGCATTCATTTTGTTCAAAATCTTTATCATCTTGGCAAGCTTTTTTGTCGTTTATTATTACAAGTTTGTGTTTTGATATTGCACATTATGTATGCATATGCATAATGTTTGATAAGTGCTTTGCAAATTGGTGTGCGTTTTCTTCGTTAACCTTAGTTGAAGTTTTGTTTTGTATCACTTCATCAATGGAAGTTTTATTTCTTCATAGAAGTTAATTTATAATGTTCCATGTTTTTCTGGGGTCATATCGTGCATTTGAACATTTTTGTTTGTAGTAGTTGGTTTTGATTACCTATTTGTATATTTTTGTTTACAACGTTTCGTACAACTCATCTCTTTTCCTGCACATTGCTGTTATTTCTCTATTGATCCACGGTTTTTATGTGTTTTGGTTTTGTTTTCTTACATTTACTTGTTTCCGTATTTATATATATACAGCTGTGTTCAAAATAATAGGAGTGCTTTTATAAATTTTTTTTGAATTAATAATAAAACTGCGTAAGTGAATGCAAAGAATTATAAGGAAATTAAATTATTAATTTGAGGTGCTCTGACCAGATGATAGCTAATGCCATAAATTACAAAAACAAAATCTGAAACCCGTGGTCACAAACGGAAAACTACAGCATCCGAAGATCGTCGTCGTATCGATCGGCTCAGTCGAAAGGACCCTTTTGCTTCCTCACGGATGATCCAGGAACATCTAGCATTGGCAGTAAGTAGTAGCTATAATAGTTAGAAGGCGATTGCTAAAAAAACAATTTAACAGCTAGAAGTCCACGAAAAGTGCCAACGTTTCGCGAAACATTTTGTGGACCGACGAGACAAAAATTGTTTTATTTGGTGGAACTGGTTCCAGACAATATGTATGACGTACAGAAAAGAGTGAATATAAGTCCCAGTACACCGTTAGAACTATTAAACATGGAGGTGCTAAGGTAATGGCATGGGGCAGTTTCTCATGTAGTGGGACTGGCCCCATACATCAAATAATTGGCACAATGGATAAGCGGAATTATGTGGACGTCTTATCTAATGTAAAGAGGCCTCATGCGGAGTGGAATATGCCCTTGAAATATGTATTCCAACAATACATCGCCCCAAAACATACTAGTTAATCTGCTAAGGAATGGTTTCCGGTCAATGGGGTTGAGGTTATGCAGTGGCCAGCTCAGTCGCCTGACCTTAACCCCATAGACAATTTATGTGCAGATATCAAAAAGGGTGTTTCCCAGCGGTGATTATTTTGTTTTTAGTTTTTATATTACCTAAATGATATACTCCTATTATTTTGAACAGTTCCTTTTTGTCTTATATAAAAAAAATATGTTATTACTATATAATTTGTTTCAGACAAAGTAGTCAATAAGCATATATTATATAATACAGTACTGCATTACCTACCTCGTGCAAAAGAAAATTTAAATAAAAATAATTAAATCAACTATTGAATTGCGATTTTTTTGAACACAACTGTATGTATGTTGTTTAAAGCTAAATCACAATATCGCGTTAGGTCGGTCGGGCGTTGACTTTTCGAATAGAAGCTATGTATTCTTATGAGGCAATCCGAAATATAACCTCAGGCGTTGCTATGACTTTATATCGTAAAGTAGATCTATTTTTTATTCGCTCGGATTTTAGACAGCTGAAAAGCTATTTGTTGTCAGCTATTTGTTAAATTTTCAAAATTTAAATATTTTTTTCTTTTTGTAAATAAAATGAAATAAAATAAATTAAAAGTAGGTACCTAACTCGTTTCAAAATGATTTTAACCAAATATTTTATTTATTCAGTGCAAGAGTTGTTGTTTTTGTCCTACAACTACTCGTACGCATATTTATAGATATACATAGATATATCGACAGGACTAAGCTCAAAGTGAATTCTGCACTGTGCAGTGTATGAATTGGTAGGTACCTATACCTTTAAAGTTCGGATGACTTTATGACAAGAATAATGTGATGCCGACAGTTTAGTTCCCTGTACGCCTTACCTATTATAAATATTTCACTCTCTGGTCACACTCGCATCGCACGACATGCTTACAACTAAACTAAGTAAAGTATTTCCATCAGAGATAACACTGACTAAATTTTGCGATTTTGCGACAAAAGAAGCATCACTACAATAACTTAATGGAAACAACAGAAGCAGCAGGGGAAAACCATCTGTTTATGATGTTGTTTTTGTTGTTATCTTGTGTTTTTGTTGTTTTTGTTAAAGTGCTCGCCCATTTTGGTTTGGCTCTCTAAATTTCCCGGAAATAATTTCGCATCAGTGAACATTGTCCATAGTTTTGTGTATCCTCGGCTTAAATAGCAAAACGGTTGAAAACCAGTGTATTGTGTGGTTTTTAGCTGAATGTATGTAAATATGTATAAATGCATATTCAATCCATGGGAAAAAGTTGCCACTAATACATGAAATAGCTTAGCAAGGGGTTGGAACAGTGTGTAGGACCGGGTAGCGGAAGTATGACAGATTTTCACGAAGTTAAATGTAAATTTTAAACACACCTAACAAACATGCATTTTTATCCAGAGTACAATAATATCAGCTAGTGAACTGGTTTATTATGAAATTTTTCTCGCTGTTGGAATGAGCCAAAAAATGTTTGTATGGACAAAAAAGACCAGTAAAAATGGAAAATCTATAAGTGATGATAGAGTTAACATCAAACCCACTTTTTATATATTGGTGACCTGGACTAAAATTCACTGTAAACATTTCTCTACAAAATTCATCAAAATATCAGACTTCAACAGGGGGTATGGTAATTGAATATCCAAAAGCTACTCATATATATTTTTTTTAAATTCAGAAATGCATGGACAATTTTGAAGAACTGTTTAACAACAAATTAATGGTTTTTACACCATAGCGATTTTTAAACTTTGTGCAACTGTGAAGGTCCCAACTGTCTGCACTTTTGAAGATATTTTTATAAACCAAAAGAACCATCGAGTCAGTCCTATCCGAAATTCGATTCAGCAGTCAATATCAACAGATCCGTTGCCGCAAAGCATTCGACGGATCCTATGGGCCGGGCACTTTATTCATAACTTGCTGACCCGGTAAACTTCGTCTCTCCCAAATTTAACGTCTTAACATAAACTCAAAAGTACATAGTAATAGATAGTGTAATAATGAATTTTAGAATTATGCGAAATTTTAGTAAAAAAAATTTAATTTTTCGAAGTGCTTAGTTTGAAGTTGTATTATACTTTTCTAAAAGAATTTTTCCCACGGATATGATCATGGTTTTGGGTTAAAAACAGTGTTTTGGCTGAAATAACGGCTTAAAACCTATCTTTGAAATGCTGAGTGCTTAAAGATAGGTTTTTAGACAGTATATTTCCACCTCAAGGATCAATATTTAAAATTTTTCTTTCTATGGATTATGTTAGTTAGTACTCTCAAATATCTGTTAAAAAGCTTTTATATTCTGTAGATAAAATTTTGTGAAAAACTCGAGCTCTACAAAAAAGATCCACCTTGCTATGGTCTCATTCAAATTTATTATTTTTATATTCTTAATAGTGATGAAGGTTTTTTATAAATTTCATCACCTTATTCCGCCATATTTGCGTTCAGTAAATATTTGAATATGGAATACAATAATTAAAAACAAAAAACATTTTTTTTTTCTAAAATCATGTGCGTCATACAAAATCATTCATCATTTTTGACAAAAGATACGTAAAGGTGCTATAACCCTTATATTTCGGTAAAGGTAGTGTTATGTGTAAATCCACCGTACCGATTTTGTGCAGACTTCACATAAACCATCTTCTAAATAGTCCGAACAAATCCTAAAAATTTGGTTTAGATAGGCTTTGGTTTTTATATAGGTACATATATAGAATACGTTCTTCTGCCTTGTTCTTCAAACTGTGTGACAGAAGTAGCTTTTAATTTTTACAAAACTGGTAAAACCTATACAAATGGAGCTTATATTTTTTCAATATGTTTACCCTTGTATTTCTCAGAACCACAAACTTCAAGCACTATTTTCTGCTTCATTCCATATCCAATTTATCATCAATATTATAGCCTATGGTACTCATAAATTACGTTGCTTTCTATCGGTAAAAGAATTTTCAAAATCGGTTTAGTAGATCTAGAGATTACCCAATACAACCTTACAAATTTTACCAACTCTTTCGAGAAACGGTCGATTTAGATACTGTGGCCTTTTTGTCAAAAATTTAATTCGACCATTCCAAAATTATGATTCT
Organism: Scaeva pyrastri; assembly: GCA_905146935.1. Lineage (NCBI taxonomy): Eukaryota > Metazoa > Arthropoda > Insecta > Diptera > Syrphidae > Scaeva > Scaeva pyrastri. The sequence continues at coordinate 40,744,355 of LR989929.1, forward strand.
TTTCTGATAGGTAATATTAATTTTATGGGGAAAATGTTAACATTGCGGTAACCGACTTTTCAAGTTAATAATTCAAATGAAATGTATATCTGTCTACTTTAACCCGATAGGTGATCTTCTAGCACTCAGGTAACAGAAGTAACACTGTCCAAAATTCCGTTTATGTTTTTATGCATTTATTTACAACTAATAAGTAGAATATTAGTTTTCTTATCATATAATATCCGTTTTCAAAAGTTTAAAAAGTTGAATTTTAGTACATTTATATTTGATGCAAAAAAATATTTCACGAAAATATGTAAAACTGTCCTCATTTACCCCAAACCGACCCTATATATGTACATACATACATATATAAATTTAGAAAGTGCAAATGCAACCATATGTCTTGATCATACTTCCAGCAGGACACTTTTTGCGTAACGCTTAGCTTATTAGTTTAAAAACACGGCGGTTAAAAATATATGTACGTCGAAATTCGAAACCATTCATCAAATCTTGTAAGACTTTTAATTTCGAAAGCAATTTAAAATATTGACATAAAAAATATTTTACGTACATATGTATGTATATATACAGTGTTCAATAGTGCAAAGACAAAAACGTATCATGGTGTGTTAATTTTTTGTAATTATTATATTACACAAACCTTGTCCTAACAATAACGAATACATAAAACCAAGAATCGTCCAATTTAGTGAAGGCGTTCGAAAGTTATGGGCGTACACGTACATACATTTCGAAGTTCCTCTTTTATAATATAAATATGTATACAGATATACAGATATGTATATATATATATATACTAGCGGGCCCGGCGAACTTCGTCTCGCCCCAATTTATGGAACAAATTCAAGGTGTCGACAAATATTTTGTTGCTTTTTCTATTTTCCGTGCAATATTTTTATAGTTATCCAAAAGATATTAAAACTCTCCATTCGCTAATGGTCAAAAAAAAAAATCATGTATAGGGCTAAACAGAAAAAAAAAAACAATTGAAGCACAAATTAACATCACACCAATAATGTGATCAATTTAGGATGGAGATATTTTTCCAGGTTTAAATACAACCGCCGAAGAATAAATAAATAATAAAGTTACTTGGAAATATTCGTAAAGTCAATTATTTTGTCTAAATTTTTAAAACTGAAGTAAGTATTTATTTTAAAATTTAAAATTAAATTAAATGTCGGTGATAGAAGGGTGAAAATAAAGAGTTGCATGATTATACATTTTTTTTTTAAATTGTCAAAAAAAAAGAAGTGTTGGACAACCCTCACCACATAGGGGTGTTAAAAATAGATAGTAGCCGATTCTCAGACCTACTGAATATGCATAAAAAATTTCGTACGAATCGGCCAAACCGTTTCAGAGGAGTATGGGAACAAACATTGTGACACGAGAATTTTATATATAAGAAGAAAAATAGAAGAAGATATATATATAAGATAAATAGGTTTTTTTTAGTCATTGAATATATGTAGGTTCTTAATAATAATAATTAATAATGTAAACAAGTTTTTTGGTTCCTTGTGTATTAGTCAGTTGTAAAAAAGAGAAACTTAAAGTTTGCCAATGAGTTTAGCTTTTATATATGCCTGAAGTCTAATGTTCCACCAGTTTGAAAGAAGGTAGTAGCAGTGAGTGAAAATCGAAAACGTTAAGATCGTTTTTAAGTTTTTGAAAAACATTCTATTTCACCTAAAGAAAATCATACTTATTGAAAAAATTAAGTATGCACTCAAAAAATTCATTAGTAAAATGGCTACGGATGATATTCGTAGAAAATTTATTCGTATTTTGTACTAATGCATTCGTAAAAATCTTGCTTTGGTTTTTTTACGAATACATTCATGAAATTGTAATAATAGATACATGTAGTATAGGTACGAATCCATTCGTGCAATGTACTAATATTATTCGTGAATCAAAATAAGAAGGTTTTTTTTATCACGAATAATATTAACGCAGACCTTGACGAATAATAGATTTCTTACAAATAATTCGTTCTATTTACTTCTGCATTCGTACTATTCAATAATAAAAATTAATATATGTACATAAGTAGAAAAATTTTATTCGTGAGATGACCGTACGAATTATTAGTAGAATGTACGAATTTTTAGTATAGGTTTTTTTTTTATTTTTTCAATTTGACTTACGAAATGTTTTAATAGTGTGTTCAGCCACCTTTCTACTCCAAAACTTCACACATCCGGTTTGGAAGCGATGCATTCAAATTGCCAAAATAATCCAGCAAAATCGTACTGCAAGCAAATTCGATGGCTTGGGTTAACTCAGGTATAGGAGCTTGAAAATTGTTGTCCTGATCCATATACTTGACGCGACAACCATCAATTTTCTATATACTTTTTAACTCTTTTATTGGTAATTGACAATACTAGCTAGTAAAATTTTACATGGAAAACAACAACACCTCATTAGTGAACAAAAATAAGCTAGTATTTATCTAAATTATTTTAGTGAAGATAGAGTTCTAGTTCTAGTTAAATGTAGGAGGCAGTCAAGAAGTGCAAGAAATATACAAATGTTGGCAAACATGAGGGTGTGTTCGGTAATAAATACACTTCTTTTACACTTCGCCTGCATTCAAAAGTGCAAGCGTTCCAGAAATTTCAAACCAAACATTTTTTTGAGTTGAAATTATCAAAACAAAATTATTTCGGAAGTATACTTAGTAAAATCAATTCTTCACAAAATTGATAAGACTTTTAGGATCCACTCCTATAAGATAAAATAATTTTCTTTGGGATTAGTGTATTTAATCATTATTGAGATTACAAAGCTCACAAAGGGTGCTTCCATAAATGCATGGTTGCGAAATTCTGACGAATGCATAACTTTTATAAAGGCAAATATTAGATGTCCGATTTTCATAAAAGCAAAACTCAAATATTTGTAGCGCAAATGTGAAACTATAAACACTGACTGGCAAACATATTTTCTTTGACTTTAATATGATCGCAATTGATTGCATGTAAACAAAGCATGCATTTATAAAAACAACCAAAGTAATATGAAAATGAATATAAATATGAGTAGAATAAGTTGATAATTATGACTCTGTACTCTGCAGGCAACTTAAAGTAACTTCTCGAAATTTGAGCTTCTTTGCGGAGGTCGTGGAAATATTAACTATAGCCATCCATTCCAGATTAAATTTTTTTTTGTCTGAGAAAGCCACTCGATGCCACTCCGAAGTCCAAGTCACATGTTCACGACAAAAACTGAGGCGTTGCTGTTTTCGAACCGGCTTAAGGGGTGGTTCCTTTTTGATTTTTAGTCTTTTTATGTGTTTGGCTTTTGAAATAAAGCTACGGATACACGTAAGACTTGCCTTGATACCACAATTTTCCTTGATTTTTCCCAAAGAGTTGTGAGAATTTGACGCTTTTCTTGATAAATAAGTCTCCTTTCCGCATTGGCCTTTCATATTTTTTCCATAATTTGATTCGTCACTTAAAAATGCTGTTATAACATGTCGATTTCCCTCGATTTTTTTTTAGTTATTTGGGCAATAGATAAGCCAACGTCCTTATAAGCTTTAATTTTTGCCTTTTTCGGCTCGGTTAAAGTTTTTCCTCATCCCAACTTTTTCTTTTAACTAAACAGTCGAAATTCACAATAAAGTTCGATCAACTAAAAATATGGGCGTCTCGATCATAAAGAAGCAGGTTCTACGGATGACGTTGTAGATTACCGGTACTGCCTCTCTATCCTGAATCAGCTCTCGACTATCTAAATATTAAAAAGCATCGGGGGGAATAAATCCACATTATCGTAGTACTGATTTTTTTGGTAATAGGCCCCAAAAATTTAACTGTTACTCGAGGACATCGCTCTTGCAATGTGACCCCGAATCACCTTTAGAAGCAAGTTATCTATTGTGTTTATGTTGGCTCCATTGTATAGAACCTGGTTGGAATAATAATGTTTGTACTAAGACTCTGGTGTTCTGTCCAATCCAACGCAGCGTCTAAGGCACTGCCTCTTAGGGGCAACGTTGAACCATACCGGGCAACCATAGGCATTCATTGGCCAAATAAGGGCCATGTAGTGATTCACTTTCACAATGGGCTCTATTTCATAAAAATAAAAATTCTACAAATTGTTCACACTTATGTGACAAGTTTTCATTGCCCAACGTATTGACAGGTGACATAATTGTCAGTTAAATACAATGACAATTTTGTCGTGACAACGGCAAATGACAAATTTGTCATTTTTATATTTTGGCAATCTTTTTGTAACGTACACAAAAGAGTGATTGATCTACAATATTATTACAAATTGTGCGTAATGTAAGTACAAAAAAAGAGTGAAATAACTGTTTTTCTCTTTCATTTAATTTCTGACCTTGTTTACAATTCGTTAAAGAGTATTAGTTTAGTTTTAATATTTAAATAAAGTGCAGTTTAAATTACAATGAATAATACTCTAAAAATAACTGTTCTTAAAATTTTAATCGAAAATAAAAACATTTTATTTGGAAAATTCAGCGATATCTTGACCCATGAAGAGAAAGTTAATAAATGGAAGGAGGTTGCAGACCGAGTTAAATCCCTCAAAGCAATGGACTCTAAAAAAGATAGGAAGTATTTTCGAGACTAGTGTTTCGGTAGAATTGGAGAAAGAGAACAATTGTTAATAATAACAAAACATTTACATATTAGTCCACAAATATGTTAAATATTGCATTCTAGGAAAAAATAGACAACCGAAAAAGAATTGGGTCAGGAGGAAGTAAAAAATGCATGATAGAAAGTGATAAAATAATTCTGGAAATAGTTGGAAAAGCTTCACCCATTATTGAGGGTCTTCCCTTTCTCGAGCCATCTGGAGACGACACAAATACATATATGTATGTGTTAGAGGAAGCGAGCTGTGAAAATCCACTGTCCAAAAAAATACATTTACCCTGGTTACAAGAGGAGATCGAGGAATCGAAATTGAATTGAGATTTCGATCCAGGTATACGATGTCCGTGGATCGAGGAATCGAATTAAAATAGAATCGAAATAACATTTTTGTTATATTTGTGTGCGTATACTGTGTTGTGACTTTGTGAGTATATTTTCTCAAATAATTCAAGCAAAATAATGCTTACAACAACAACACAATACAGAGCACCAAATAAAACGCATCTCAAAACAAACAAGAGAGAAAAAATATAACAAGCACAACCTCACACACCAATAACTCGATTCCCCGATTCGGGCTTACAAACAAATGTTCGATTCGATTCACCTCGTTTTGTGGGATCGGATCGAGTAATCCTATTTCGATCCGATCCAGGTATGTATATGCGGCGCTAAATCCTGATTCTATTCCGATTCAATTCTCCTTGTAAACTGGGTAATTGATTGGAAGAAACAAGCAGGTAACACAAAACATGAAATTGAAAAAAAAATTTGGAAGTAAAATTAAACATTTTAGAGAAGAATTGGATATATTGCAAAAAGATTCTGATGAAACTGATTGATCATTACAACAATTTCAGTTTAAATGAAAATGAAAAAAAAATTTCCATGCCATCTTAGGTATATAGAATTTATGTTTAAATTTATTCTTTTTATGACAAATGAACGAAAATATATGTATGTTAATAAATTCTGTCAACAAATGCTGACTCATTATCAGTTGGAGCATCAATTCTTATTAATGACCCGTCAAAAATGCCAGCAACGCAAGAAAAATAAAAAAATGTTTAAGACGTGTAGGTGTATTTTCCGAACGCCAGCGGATTTCTTCACCCATTAGATTATCTACCATCAGATTGCAAAATATTTTGACGCAGCGCTGAATTGCATTTTTAGAACACCCTGTCCATCAGCAACTACGTGGTACTGAGCTCCACTTCCAAGCCATACAAATTTGGTCATGGTTTCTTTTTGTGCGATGCTGGAGGTGCCGACGAATTTTAACAAAATAAATTGATAATCACTTAATGACGAGAAATCATGGTTTATTCTTTGTCTAAAAATTCGAGGGTGGCGTACTTCGCAATCATCATTACTTTTACTTGAAAACATAATATCAAAATAAAATTGTCACTTTACGACCGAAACTCAATTGCCTGTCACGATTGTCAACTACATACTGACAAAATTGTAATTTATATTATTTTTTCAGAAATTTTGACATTTTCTCCGACAATTTTACAAAATTGTCAATTTTTTATGGGTCAGGATTTAGACAATTGTCAGGTTTGTCAAGCTGACTGCTATAAGAAAGCCGTTTAGTCAGCAAAAGCTCCTCTGGCTCTGGTTAGTGCAGCACTTATATGTCTATCGACATACAAGTACTGAGCCAACCGGATCTTATGTTTTTCAACAATGTTTAATCATAAATGTTAATTATGATATTAGATTATATTAGATTATAAGAACTATTTTTAACATTGTTAACGTTAGATTTTAACGAACTAAATAAATAGATAGAATAGATACGAGCCTGAGTAAGACTACCTATCAGATCGCTGGTGTAAATACTAAAGAGAATCGTCGAGTTAACGGCTTCTTGTTGAAGACCATTTTTTATATCGAAGACTGTGGTAGAAGTTAAATTGCCACTCTTGACAGCAAACTTTCTACTATTGAGCATGTCATAAAGCATATACAGGGGCTTATTTATACCAAGTCTGGCTAGCTTAAGATAGAGACCTTCTAACCATACGGGGTTGAAGGCCTTCTCCAAGTCAACCAGACATGAACCCATACACTGTTTTGTAGATTTGATCCATTGGATATCAGATACAAGCTAAGTTATGCCTTTTCGACCTCTCCTCCTTGAATGGAGTTGGGCCGGTCCTTTCGTACGATATTGTAATTTAATTATTGTGTGTCAATTTGTGTTTCTGGTTCAACTTAGTTTCGCTGGTGAAAAACACATCTGGACTTGTCTTTCAAAAAATGGAACAGACTCGCTCTACGTTCGGTCATAATCGGTGATTTTACATTCACAGGATCCTAAAGGGCCTCTCCGGCAACGCGCCCTCAAGCCTTAACCTACAATTTTTTTTATTTTTTTTATTTATTTACTTCTTTATAAACAATTAAAAGATACAAATTTCAGAAAATTGAATATAAAGAATTAAAATAAGTTAAACTGAGAAGAAAAAACAAGAAACAAGTTATATTCATAATGATTAAATTATATTATATTTGAGTGTTTTCCAATTCCTGATAAGAAGAAGGTACAGTCTGTTGCCAAAAGACAAGAATCGAAAGTACCGAAGAAAAGAAAAAAAAATGAGTATTTAACATAATATTCATTATTAAATAAAGTTGTGGGGTAAACACAAGAAAAAATATATACGAATTTAATATATTTATTTATTTTGTTTTTGTTTATTTTTAAAAGGAATTTTTAGGGAAATGAAGAGTAAATTTAAAAATTAGATCAAAATCCTGATAATATTATCGATTTCATTGAGATCAAAGTTAAAAAGCCATTTCTTAATGTTTTTGTTGAATAAATGAGTAGATGGGATGCTACGTACGTCAGAGGGTAATGCGTTGAAAAGTCTAGGTGCTGTTGAAGGAAAAAAATTTAAAAAAAGATAAGTATTATGCGCTGGAACAAAGGCAAGGTTACTATTATTACTGCGCAATGAATAAGTTGGTATAGTGTGACTAACTAGATAGCCACATCTCAAAAAATATATTTTTAAAACTTTATAGAAATTAAGATGTTTCAGAGGCAAAATACCAGAGCTGACAAATAATGAAAAGCTATGTTCATATTTTCAAGATATTTATAATCAGAAACTGTTTCAATATAAAAACAATGTGGAGTACAATTATTAACTAAAGCATTATCTAAAACTACAGAAGTACAACATGAGTTTCTACTAAGTGGTATTTTTTTGCAGTCATAACTATGCTGGATAAGAAAAGGAAGATTTAGCTCTACTATCGTAGGTTTGAAAAACATGATTCTAGTTTTCTCAATAATAACGAGTTTATGAATGCCAAACCAATGTCTAAATAACTCAAAGTCATGATTAATATCACAAAACATATCAAGTAGACTGGGGCTAGAATAAACGCAAGCTAAATCATCAGCAAATCCCACTACTTTACCTTTTAAATTCAGACTAAATATACTGTTTATATATATAAGAAACAATAGTGGACCTAAGACGGAGCCTTGTGGAACACCTATATTAACGTTTTTTACATCACTGAATTTATCACCTATTTTGACCATTTGTTTTCTGTTTTTAAGGTAAGAACAAAACCAGTTTAATATAAAGCCTCTGAAACCAGCTTTTTCTAATTTACTTACTAATATGTCAGGGTCCACTGTATCAAATGCTTTTTTTATGTCGATATATAAAACAGATGTACATATTTTAAGGTTCAAACTTTCATAAATTAAGCTGCAGTGGGCTAAGAGTGCATCTTCTGTAGATTTTCCAGCTCTAAAGCCGAACTGTCTATCGTTGAAATAAGAAGTACTATCTAAATAGTTCACAACTCCAGATGTAACAACTTTTTCAAAAAATTTGGAGAAAACTGGTAATATAGAAATAGGTCTATAATTAGATACACATGTGTAGGGTGTTCTATTTAAGGGGCGAGGAGTGTATTTACTAATAATAATTAAATAAAAGATAAGATAAACTATATGGTTAACTAAAATATCTGCTTCTTACGAAAATTCCCAGGTGAGTACCTTATATTTTTTTTGATTGTCATTTTTGTCGGTATATTTTTTGTTGAATTAGGAAGGACAAAGGCAAATCCCGCAGAGGATGCTTTTTTACAGGAGATTCAAAAATAGTAAGTAGATACATAATTTGTTTGCAAACTTACTTATTTACTTAGGTCCTCAGACCCTTTGTATATGAAATGGAATAGTACAATCATGATGGGGAACAGAACGTGAGCCCTCTGTAGAAGCGATTCCGAACTAATATTTAAGCATTCAGGAATATTTAAGAGATGAGAAGAAGAGAGAATTCAGACAAAAAAAAATAATTTGATTTTCAAACGTCAACCAAAACATCTGAAATGAATATATACGAATAAAAGGAAGGTTCGAGTGAGATAGTTAAGAGACACTTTTGCGAACATTTATATTGCTATTTTATTTTCAAGGGGATATAAGGAGTTGGAAGGGAGGAAAAATTATAAAAAATAACGAAGAAGCAAACAAAAGTACGAATTGTTATGGAGTTGCCAATTTGAAAAATCATTGAGAAATTTTAAAATAATGAAGTACATTTAATTAGGTATTATAACTTTTTTGTGAATATAATATATTTGATATACCTACATATGTATGTATGGAATCATTTTAAGAACTTCATAAAAATAGATACACATTTGCTTTTGAAGACTTAATACATACAAAATCAAGTTCAAGTCAAATTTGTAGGGCATTCAAATATGTTATTTATTCAACAATATTCAATTCAAAATAAATGTTAAAACAATTTTTAAGCAAAAAGTTTATTTTACATGAAAATAGGTATGTATTAAAACTTTATTCCAAGTCACAAACAATAAAATCCCATTAAACGTGTTTTGAACTCACAAATTTTAATGTAAATCGCGTCAATACTGGAATTTTATTACATTACACGTGAAAACAATGTGAACTTTTTTTTAGTTCACTTGAACCCTACAACTTTACTGTATACGTAAAAATTTATAGGTGCGTGAAAATTATAACTACTGTTGTGATGTTGTTATTTTTACATTAAATTAAGTAAGAATCTACCTATAAAGATTTTTGCTTCAACCAAATAAAATATTATTAAATATTCATTTGTTTTCTCATAACTTAAATGTCAAGTAGCAACACCTACCTGCAAAGCTACTTTTACTTACCCACCTACTCCCTTTCGAACAATTTGCAAAATAATAAAAAACAACAAAAACATCAATGCACCAGACTACAAATTTGGCAACAACGAATCAGTTTTTACAAAAATTGAAAAATCAATTCAAAACGAATTTGAAATAGCAAAATACCTACAATGGTTAAAGCATACATAGCTATAGCAAAATGAATAGCCGTCGCTAGGCAGCCACAACCAAAATCTGAAAGCAATCGTTGTATACAAGTATGAATACATGTATATTCAATTCTATGCGAATAATGCTCAGACAAGAAGGAACGTCAAATTTTTGTTTTACGTTTTTTTGCCTTCTTATTGTGGCGGGAAACAACCAACTCTTTCACACAACCTATTTCTTATGACAGAAAATAAAATACTCCTTTCATTCGCATTTTTTTTATATGAAGTTTGGCTCTTCTCGTTCTCTTAAACTGAGAAATTTTCGTCCAACTAGCGCCCCCAGTGGATCCGATTCCGTACTAAAATTTTCTGTTCCATGAGAATACTATTTAGTTTATATACAAAGCTCAGACCTACGAAGTCCGTTGGTGTACCATATATCCTATACTCGCCATCGTGTGCGGTTTCCAACGATGTGTTTTAGCTCCCTCCAGCTCTTTCTCAATCTCGCAGATTCTTCGTCAACTGTTCTCCTCAACGTGCTTCTCGGGCTACCAACTCTTCTTCCTTGTTGTGTAAGTGGGTTCCACTGCATTGCCTGGCCCGCCTCATTACCTCTTCGAAGCGTGTCTCCAATCCACTGTTACTTGCGCCTTCGTATAATGGTATCGACGGGTTTCTGACCTGGGCCCTATTCCACAAAAAATGTATCAACTTTTCACTTTGCACTTTGCGAATTGATTTTTTTGGCAAAGTGATAAGTGTTTCTGTTCCACAATATTCTTTGCAAATTTTACTTTGCACTAAGCTAACTTTTGCAAAGACTTTGCACTTAGTGCAAAAACTTTGCAGTTAATGTCCTGCAAAGTGAGAGTGCAAAGTTTTACACAAAGCATTTAATCATCTTTGCACTTTTGTCTCATCACTTTTCACTTTGCATTGTACTTTGCAAAATCAAAATTGAATAAATATACATAGTTTAAAAAAACTAATAAAACACGCTTAGCACATCAAATTAAAAAAATTAAAAATAATTTTTAAATTGAGCTGAAAACAATAATGATCTTAAAATACTAGTGTTATTGCGAAAAAGCGTTGGGCGCATTGTATGGCATATTTTTCGTATATCGAGCGCCCCAAGCTTTTTTCACAAGAACACTAGTATTTTAAGATCATTATTGTTTTCAGCTCAATTTAAAAATTATTTTTAATTTTTTTAGTTTGATGTGCTAAGCGTGTTTTATCAGTTTTTTTAAACTATATTTATTTTTCATTTTTTAGTTCGATGTGTTGTCAACAAAATTATTTTTTAAGGTTTCGTAATTTTATTAAAAAAAAAAAAAATATTCAGCCATGGTTGCGATTTGAACCCACGACCCTTGTCGAATTCCAGGACAAAAATGTAACGTAACCGCGCGTTAACCCACTGAGCTATCGCGGCACTTAAAATTATGGGAGTCTATTAGTATTTATAAGCTCATAATAAAAGCAGGTAGAAACAAAAGCTGTGGGAAGAAAATATTTAATCCTGGTAATCCTGATAAGGATATTGAGATAATCTTATGAAATTATTGTATTGCCACCGGTTCTTGATATGTGTAGTGTACAAAGTTTGATTAAAATCGGTTCGTGCAAAGTGCGTCAAAATCGAGTGTAAGGGAGTCGGTTACATACATACATACATACATACAGGTGAAGCTAATATAAGCGTGTTAAAAAAGAGACTGGGTGCGACCCACACTTATAACTTCCCATTTTGTATTTATTGTACAAAAATGTCAATTTGATATTCGTCAATATTTTATCATTTTTTAGTTATTGACAAATGCATTATGTTAAAAATAAAATACATTTGATGTCAATAGCATTGCTTATTGTGATAACCAGTTGTTTGTTTAAAAAAAAAAAAAAAACTGTAAAAAAGTACCATATGTATGTTCAAAATTCTACTATGCAAAAAATAAAACAAATTTGAAGTTAAAATGATTGATCACTCTGGACATTCTTCAAGACAAGAAACTACTTTTGACATTTTTTGGTAAATGTTTGGTTAAGTTTTTTATTTTTTGTAAAACAACTGTCAATTCGATATTTGTCAAAATTGTAGCATATATTATGAATAATAAGTTTGAAGTCAATATCGGTGCTCATTCTCGAGATATTCAAGTCAAAATACATTTTATACCAACTTTTGGTATGGTAGAATTTTTGTATTTAAAAAAAAAATTTCAATTGATTTTTTCCCAAAAAATTACTAAATGTCAAAGACGTCATTTCACATAAAAGCAAATTATTTTGAACATAATATTATTTTGACTTCATTGTTTATTTGTGTTATAAAAGGATTTTGTTTTGAAAACATTAATTATGTAAGTATTGTGCTTGAAGCGAACGTTTTCTTTGAAAATTTTTGATAAACTTATCAAAATTCGCTTTGCAAAAATAGAGTTGTAAGTTTTTGTGGAACGAAACAGCATAATTTTTGCAAAGTTTTTGCAAATTACACTTTTCAATATTAACTTTGCACTTCGCACAAAAGAACGTACGTGGAACAGAAATTTCAAAGTGAAATTAAAAATTGCAAAGACTTTGCAAATTACACTTATCGTTTTCAACTTTTCACTTATCAGATTTTATAGTTCTGTGGAACAGAATGCTTTGCAAATTAACGAAAAATTTGCAAAGTGCAAAGTGAAAAGTTGTTAAGTTGTTTTGTGGAATAGGGCCCTGTTCGCTTGTTTGCAAACTCAGTGAATATGTATTTATTTTTAAGCGCGAGGATATCTCAACAACTTGCATGAGTAGGTACTAAGTATTTGTATGTAGTATATGTGTAAAATTAATTTGAAAATAAAAAAGTTTGTTTGCTTATTGATAACAATATTACTCAATATTACTTTTGTTATTATTTATATCTTAATTAAATTTCAGGTAATTTCGTAGAATACTCAAATGGTGCCGTAAATTGTAAATTGTCATTAGTAAATACCAAGAATGCATTGAAAACAAGACCATAAGTAATATGTACTAATAAAAGTTAATTTTACGAATACAATTTCTGGCAGAAAATAACGATTTACATTCGTATAACATGCACTAATGCACTAGTACTAATTACGCATGAAAATTTTTTAGTATGTGTTGTGTATGTACTCAATTAACAGTCAATATTTTACTTAGAATTTTGCTTCCATCAGGCTGTGCAAATAACAATCTTTTGCCTACGGAGCTTTAATGTTTTTATATTTCAATTTGCAAACCTAGACCGAGCATTCCGTTGAGACAATAATGATTTTTTAATTTCTGAACTTTAACTGTTGTACTGATTTTAATCTGATTTTAACTGCTTTTCGGGGAGGAGGCGGATGCGCCGGCAGCGTTAATGTTTGTCTGCCACCATCGCACTGGGTTCCTATTCGGGCTGGAGATTATAAATGTACTTATAGACCATACATTGAATGATTGAATGTATTATACCTATACATACATATGTATATGTAAATTCCCAAAACAAGGATGCTGGTCCGTGTTGCGCTCAAAAATGCCTTATTCATAATATCATTTAATCATAACTAATAAGATACTTACAGCTGATTTTTCTTTGGTCCTTCCCTGAATGTTCACAAATGATGATGCCGTGCTTGGCCTCCTTTTGGAAAATAAAGATAAAAGCAACATTAGTTTAGTGTTTTCAGGTTGATATGTAAATTGAAGAATTTTAATGGTTTTTATATCTCCGTGTCGGCATCACCTATTTTACTCTATTACATTGTTTTCGACCAGGGAGAAGAGAGAAGCAAGGTTATAATGGCATCATTAAAAAGAAAAACAACAAAAACAAAAGCAGAGAAAATCAGGCAAAAACACCAGTGCCTGAAAAAAAGAAAAACTTAAATCCTATTTACTGTCTACACAAACACATTGTGTTATTTTTTTTTGTTAAAATGACCTTTATAAACACAAACAAACAAAAGAATACCCTATAATACGACAACAGTAATAAAGGAGAAGGAGTAAAAAGGAAGAACACTTGAGTCATGAAAAATGCAAATGCTAAGAAGAATCCTTTTGCTACTTACTTACTTTCAAAGGAGTATAGTTGTAGTAGGTAGTAAGTATAAGCACATTGTTGCTATCAGGTTTTTCAGAAATGAGAGGATAATAAAGTTCGTTATGCAACTATACTATAAGAAGAGCATCAGGCAAAATTTAAAATTTCTTGACAATAAAGCTAAAGCTATCGCAAGGTTGCAATGCTAATTTAAGTTATTTTATTATAAGTACTTCAATTTAATTCTTCATTGAGGCTTTTTGAAACACATGTACAATTTTTATAACAATGACTGTTTAACATACATATATGTATATATATATATATATATATAAACAAATAATATATAAAATAATAATATATAAACAAATTTATTAAATTTTGTACACATGTATATCAAAAGTTATGTCAAGTGCTTCCTTTTGGTATACTTTTTTTATGTTTTTAAATATACATACCTCTACTACTAGTTGTAATTTGGGTCTAATTGCAGATTGTGTAAGTATAATAAATGAAGACCTGGATGCCATCTTAAAATGGTCAAATAAATGTGGTCTTGTTTTGAATCCCACTAAAACAAAGTGCGTCGTCCTTTCCAAAAAAGACCCTCAATTTTTCTTACTTCCCTATACTGTAGAGCCTAATGGTAGAGTATGTTCAGAAATCTAAGAAATTGGGAGTTTGCTTCAACATAACCTTAACTTCGAACGATCACATAAGGGCTTTAGTGAGAAAAGGGCACGAGTGCGATTACTAGGGCGCCAAGATTTTATAGCGGTATTTTATAGGGGGCTCAAAACCAGCATTTTTACTATGACATAAATTTATATAGTTTTCAGTTTTTAATTAAGAATAAATTAGAGCAATGGATTGTAAATCAAAAAAAAATGTGTATATTTCATTAAAAAATTGAAAAATAACACTAACAATTTTTTAACTTTATTTGACAAATTTTGGTTTTAAATCTAGTTCTTTCGAGAACTATAAATTTTGTTCACTTGATTTAAAAACAAGCTGATAGAATAGACTATTAGCTTTAAAAAAATGTGTCATACTTAATTTTAAGTATTACCGTTGTTTTTTTAAAAATTCGTTTCCGATCAAAGCACTTTTATTTTAAATTGCCCCTTCCGCCTAAAGGGGGTGAGATAAACCCCCCTCTCATAGCAAAAAATGGTTTTTTTTAGCCCCCCCCTACGAAATACCGTTACCAAATATTGGCGCCCTAGTTATCGTACTCTCCCCGAGAAAAGCCTATGGTGCTATTAGGAATATCTCAATGTTCAAAAACTTTACTCCGCTTGATACGAGACAAATGCTTGCGAAAACACTTATACCTCGTAACTATTTTCACATATGGTGGTGATTGGCCTTGGATGATATAGTCATATCTCTCCTTATTCGAAAAGTTTAAGAACATTGTTTGAGATTATTCGTACGCAGACAACTCTTATGTTTTAAATCATCAAAATTGAAAAAAAAAAATATATTATTATTATTTATTGTTTCTCTTAAACAATAAACGAGCTGTTTGTTATTTTTAACTTCCCATAATTGAAATTTTTGACAAATCGTAACACATGTACGTATATACGTTCGTACGTTCGACGCCCCTGTTTTTGTTAACGGTATCTGGAGAATGAATAAAGATATCAACACGAATTAAATTTTGTTCAATAGGTTATAACTTCATTAAATGCAGAAAGGACTTTAAAAAAAAAAATTAGAACGGTTTTTTCACAATTGCAGTTTTAAAAAAAAGTGAAAATTTTAGTTTGTCGCAAATATCTCAGGAACGAATAATGCTATTGACTTCAAATAAATTTTATTGTGTAGATTGTAATGTGACACAGGTTTGGTATAAATTTTAAAATAATTTAACATACTGTAAGAGTATTTGTGTCAATTATACTTTATATTTTACTTTTACTTTATTAAATACTTTAGTAATTATTATATTTATTGTCATTGAATTTATTATTAAAAATCATTCAATAATAATAAGTCAAAAGATAAAAAATCATCCTAACAACTTCAGAAGTGGGATTGTTTTGAAAAACTTGAATATTATGACCTCAGTACGACTAATAAACTAAGAAAAATGAACAGAACAGAGTTGCAAAATTGGCTTGAAGAACATAAAATAGAATTTTCATCAACTGCAACTTATACACAATTAAAAAAGCTGTATGAAGTGAAACTTTCTGAGCTAGAAGAAAGGAATTTTGAAAATTCTAACAATTCCGGAAATAGTCAAAGAGATGCACTTAAGGCTGGGTGTCCCAGATCGGCAAACTCAAACTTCATGTAAATGACTTCATTTGTGTAAGTGACCTTTTTTGTCATGAATTTCATTGCATCGCCATGATATACATAGTCTCAATTTTTTTTTATTTTTTTCGGTTCTCTCCCTCTACGCTCTTTTTGAACAAGAATAGAGTCGGGGAAAAAATGAGTATATCTTCATAACATCAATAACACGCAAAAGTGGGAAAAGTAAAGAAAAACCAACAATAATAACCAAAGAAAAGGACAGTTTGTGCTGTAGATGTATGTTTCCTTTCCATTTCAATATATTTTCTCGAAAACAGGTTCTGATCTCATTTGCAATGCAATTGTTTTTGCTTTTGTTTTTGCCAAAGAACAATAAATCCCCTCTCTATTGCCACAAAAAACATCAATAGATCAAATATAAAAAAAAAACGATCATGACTTCTGCTACGTCATCAAACTAAAGGGTACAAGAAATAGGTAGATAAACCACACACAATATTGTTGTGCATACTTCGTACCACGCGAATTGGACATACACTTGCTCTAGTCAACTTATTGACAAAAAAAACTGGTTTGTCATTACATATTCCTCAAAATCCAATAACCGGTTTTTCTATTGCATTTTCTGTTCTCGATGCAAAAAGGAAGAAACAACCAGCAATATGTAAACCAACAACAAAAATATTTGATAGCGGATGGGCTGAGCATAATTTCTTTTCCAGTAGAAAAACATTCTCTGCGCTAATTTCGCAGTGGAATTACTGGGAACTGAAACTTGGGAAAAACACCAATTTAGACACTTTTTCACAAATTTATTTAAAAAAACGATCACGGCAATTAGAATTTTTGAATTAGAGACCAATAGAAAAAATACTGAAAAAAAAAAATTAAAAAAATAAGAAACATATGCACAAGCATTATTTTCTCTGGAAAGCTAATTGTTATTTGGGATTTTTCAATGAATATTTAAAGTGTTAATAATTTTTTTTCCAAAAAGTCCATCCGTCACTCCCAAGGTAATTAAAGAAAAAAAATAAAGTTGAAAAGGCTAAGTAAACAATGAGAGATGTTTAAAATTCCTCGAAAAAAGTTTTTTTGCGTTTTTTTAGGTTTTTAAATTTTTTTAAACTTTAAAAGTAAATTATTTAAAAAAAATTACTCGTAATAAAAATATTTGAGACTGGTTTTACAGTACTTTTTGTTTCGATGAAATATGTTGTAGATTAAAGAAGTTATAACTGTTCAAACACGCTAAACCCATTGAAAATTGCATAAGATTGGACTAATTTTTTGCCCATAAAAAAAATAAATTAATTAAAGTCAACCCGTCACTCCCTTAATTAACTTAATCGCTTTGAAAACACAAAAAAAAAAAATAAATTAAAACCTTAGTTATACTAAAAATAAATGGTGCATTTTAAACGACTATCAAAATAACGACAAAATTGTAGTTTGTTTCACTCTCAGAATTACTGTATTATACATTTAAAAATTATAATGATGCAGTGTAGTAGCCCTGTTTATTTAAAATGCATTAATTTTTATTTCAATCAATTAGCATTTGAAATGTTAAAGTTATCGCTTTATTTGTAACGTTCCAGCCGTTTTTTGGCTGGCCACCCAGCCTTAACCCTTTGATAAGCCAAAAAGAACTTGGAAACAACAATCAAGTTGAGGAACCTGTATCAGAATATTGGATTCTATCTCTTACAGCAGAGGAAGCTGAAATTGATATACACTTAAGAATACTAGAAAAACGTTAACGTTTGCAACAATTGCAACAAGAACTGGCTCTTAGTCCGAATATTTTTCTTCGCCTAAAATTTGAAGATATTCAACATACCATCACACTATTTGCTGGTGATGAAGCTTGTGATGCCCGCAAATGGATTCAAAATTTTGAAAGAGCTTGCGATTCGGTAAGTGGTGATGATATATTTCGTTGTTAAAATTCATTTCGACGTTTGATGAAAATGGATTCCACTGCCGAAATTTTTCTTCGGGTGGATAATTCTGTAAATTATGCGGCGTTTCGCAAAAATTTTTTGTCAAACTTTGGACATTCATACTCTATTTCTGAAGTAATCGATACTCTACGAGAAACAACTTTCCAATCATCGAAGCTATCTGTTATCCAGCTTGCAGTTTACAACATCTGAAGCAATTGTCTCATCAATATAGTAAATTGCGCTGCAAACGTGAAGCAAATGAAGCATTTAAATCTTCATTAACTACGAGGGTATTTTCTACAAGACCAAATTTTTCAAAACCAAATATTGATTTTTCCAAAATATATTGTTTGCTCAAATGTTGGACATTTGGCAACTTCATGTCCTTATCCCAAAAGTGAAAAAGGTTTATGTTTTCAATGTGGATCTAAGGACCATAATTTTAGAAATTGCAAGCAAAAACCTACTAATCGAGTGGCTCTTTTAGATGAATTTAACTCTAAGAACACCGAAAATGGAGAACCAAAATATAACGATCCTATTTCCGAGTTAAATTAAGTATAAGTGTTACCTTTTTGATTAATGGTTTTAGGCATAAATGTAATACTTTCCTTTCACTTTTTGATTCGGCTAATTCAATTAGCTTAATCAGAAAATCTGCTGTTCCAAATTATTTAACCAATCAATGGACTCAATTTTCTGGTTTCAAAGGATTGGGACATTTTAAATTATATTCTTATGTAAAAATTAAAATTGAAGTTTTCTTCAATAAACAAATTAATATTTTTGTTGTACCCAATTCGGTTATTCCATATCCCCTCTTATGGGTTCGAGATTTTTTGAATGCATTTAACATTACATTTATGATAGTCGATTTACCTTTAAATAAGATTCCAAAAAAAAAAATTTGAAATTTTAGATACTCCAAATAAAAATGAAATAAAAATATCAAATAAAGTATTACATTGTGTGCATGATTCCACTGAGAATGAGAATTTTAACTTTTTGCCTAATTGCAACCAATGTCAATCCTCTAAGGTTGTTGAAATACCTGATTTGTCAAATTGTATCAATCATTCTGTTCCGGATATTTTTAAAATAGAGGAAGATGCACTTTTTGAATCATTTGATATTAGCCGCGTTTTATTGGTAATCTATCTCTAACATAGTATTCGAGTACCAATAAAACGCTATATTCACTTTTATATTCACTTTTAATTTTTCTTCTTAAAGTTGGTGTCCCTACATTATTTGTCAAATCATTGATGTCAAAATTTCAAAATCTTCTGTCACACACAAAATATAAAAGGCAAATGTGCACTTGAAAATAGAAAAAAATTGAATGCATATTGCAAACAAAAGTTGTAAATATACCAACTGACTTGTTAAAGAAATTTCTGGCAAACATCTTTACATTTTAGTTAAAAATCCAATTTGAGTTTTAAATCAAAATAAACAACAGCCGTTCTACATGGGGCGCGTTCGAAGAATGTACAATTGTGTAAATTATTGGGTCGAGTTAGAAAATGCATGAAAACGGTTGTTGAGTTGAAGTTTATTCAATAAATAAAATATTAAAAGACAAAATTAAACATGAAATTATAAAGAAATAATTAATAAAAATTATAAGAAGTTACTTCAAGTTGCCTGATGTAGAGTCAAAATTACCATTTTATTCTACTCAATACCGTATATATGTATATAACTTTGGGTGTTTTTTATAAATACATGCATTGTATACATGCGATCAATTGCAATCATATTAAAGTAAAAAAAAAATATGTTTGCTTGTCACTTTTTATAGTTTCACATTTGCTCAACAAATATTTGAGTTTTGCTTTTAAGAAAATCGGACATTTAACATGTGCATTTAAAAAAGGTATGTCAGACTTTCACAACCATGCATTTATGGAAGCAACCTTTGTCAGCTTTTTAATGAGAACAAGCATGTTTCAATAAATTTTCCACAATATGTGATGGTAAAATACACTAATCCTAAAAAAAAATTATTTTATCTCTTATGAATTGTTCCTAAAAGTTTTAAAAATTTTGTAAAGTATTAATTTTAATAAATTTTTTAACGAAATAATTGCATTTTTATAATTTCAACCCAAATAAATGTTTGGTTTGAAATTTGTGGATCGCTTGCACTTTTCAATGCAGGCGAAGTGTAAAAGAAGTGTATTTGTTACCGAACACACCCTCATGTTGCCAACATTTGCATATTTTTTGCACTTCTTAACTGCCCCTACATTTAACTAGATGAAACTCTATCTTCACTAAATTACTATGGATAAACACTAGCTTATTTTTGTTCACTTTTGAGGTGTTGTTGTTTTCCATGTAAAATTTTACTAGCCAGTATTTTCAATTACCAATAAAACACGGCTATTAATGTTAATCTAAGCCCAATGTACCGGAAAGAGATAAAAGCATTAATTGAAAATAATTATTCAGACCTTTCAAATATTCCAATTTCTAACGAACAAAAATATGAAATGAAAATTCACTTAACTTCCGACATACCAATAAGTTCACCTCCTCGAAGGCTTTCATATGAAGATAGACGTATTGTAAGAGATATTATTAGTGACCTTTTGAAAAATAAACAAATACGACCTAGTACTTTTCCTTATGCAATTATGCATTTCCAATTGTTTTAATTTCTAAAAAATCTGGTCAAAAACGAATGTGTGTTGACTATCGACACCTCAATAAAATTATGGTGCGGGATAGTTACCCATTATCTCATATAGATGATTGTTTGGAAAGATTAGAAGGAAAGACATATTTTAGAACTTTAGATCTTAAAAACGGATTTTACCATGTTAAGATCTCTGAAAATTCAATTCCTTATACAGCATTTGTTACTCCAGACAGACAGTTTGAATTTTTACAAATGCCATTTGGATTGAAAAATGCGCCAGCAGTATTTCAGCGGCTTATTAACAACATATTACACTCATTTATCGAAGAAGGTGTGGTTGTTATAAACATGGATGATATTACAATTGCAACCAAAACCATTGAAGAACATTTAGACATACTCCAAAGATTACTTCGATGACTTGCTGAATTTCGACTTGAACTGAAATTTAAGAAGTTTCGATTTTGCTACAACGAAATTGATTTCTTAGGATTTCAAATCTATAAGGGGTTTTGGAGGAATATTAATGCAAAAACAGGAAGATAATAAATTTCATCCCATAGCATATTTTTCACAACGTACAACTTATTATGAATCTCGATTTCACAGTTTTGAATTAGAAACTCTAGCTATAATATACTCATTACGAAAGTTTCGTATCAATTTAGAAGGTATTCAATTTAAAATTATAACGGATTGTAACTCCCTTACGATGACTTTGAATCGCAAAAGTATAAATGCTCGAATAGCTACATAGTTGGGCATTTGAGTTTGAGAATTATAGTTACACCATTCAGCATCGAAGTGGTCTGTTAATGGGTCATGTTGATGCTTTAAGCAGATACCCAGTATCATGCGTTCAGAGTCACAAAGACGTTAAACAAATTATTACAGTTGTTCATGCAGATGATGTACCTAGATATGCAATTATAAATAACCCAAAATAGAGACGAAAATATAGTTAAATTACGAGAAAAGTTAGAAATAGAAGAAGTTCCAAATTTTGTCCTTGATGATGGTTTAGTTTATAGGAAATTAGAAAATGGAAATCTGTTGTTATATGTACCAAAAGAAATGGAATTGCAAATTATAAGAATGGCACATGAAAAAAATTGTCATATGGGTGTTATGAAATGTCTTGAACAAATCAAAATGCATTATTGGTTCCCAGGTATGAGAGAAAAAATTGAAAAGTATATTCAAAATTGTATTCAGTGTTTAACGTATTCTGTGCAACAACATAGTTCAAATCGTACACTCCACCAAATTCAAAAGAAACCTATTCCATTCGATACTATTCATGTAGATCATTTTGGCCCTCTTCCGTCAATTATTTCTAAGAGAAAACACATTTTGGCTATAGTATAGATGCTTTTACAAAATATGTTAAACTCTATCCCGTAAATTCAACAAGTACTAAAGAAGTGTGTGTTTGTCTAGATAAGTATTTTGAATATTATAGTCGACCTCGTCGAATTATAAGTGATCGTGGTTTTTGTTTTTCATCGCTTGATTTTGAATATACTTGAAAATAATATTGAACATGTGAAAATAGCTACAGGCTCACCTCAGAGTAATGGTCAAGTTGAGCGTGTCAATCGAGTTCTTAAGTCGATGTTATCTAAAATTACGGAACAGATTCAACATTCGAATTGGTCGAAACATTTAACAAGAGTCGAATACGCTCTTAACAACTCTGTTCATTCCACAACTGGTGCTATACTTTGTCAATTACTATTTGGTGTAGAACAACGTAGTCGTGATGTTGATACTTTGTTAGAATATTTGGACAATAAACGAAATATGTCTTCTTATCATGATATA
The DNA here is from genome assembly GCA_905146935.1 of Scaeva pyrastri. Classification (NCBI taxonomy): domain Eukaryota; kingdom Metazoa; phylum Arthropoda; class Insecta; order Diptera; family Syrphidae; genus Scaeva; species Scaeva pyrastri. Next base: position 40,767,091 of record LR989929.1, read on the forward strand.
AGAACTATACGACAAAAAGCTTCTGATAACATTGAATACCATCATTCTAAAACTTCAGAATATCATGCAAACACACACAGGCCACATATTGAATTTTCAGAAGGAGATTTTGTTATGATAAGAAATACAGATACAACAGCCGGTACTAACAAAAAGTTTATCCCTAAATTCCGTGGTCCATGAAGAGTTCATAAATTTCTTCCGAATGATGGATACGTAATAAGAGACATTGAAAATTGTCAAGTAACTCAAATTCCTTATGATGGCACAATTGAAGCCTCGCGAATACGTTCCTGGGTTAATTGGCGGGATTCTCATACTTAAAAAAATCTTTTTCAAAATGGTAATACCTGTATTAATATTTTGTATTTAAATTCATGTAACCATAATATTATTAGTATTCATGATTTTTGTTTTTGATGTTTATATTGTTATTATTATTTTTTTGTTAAATGAGTTTGTTGATCGAGCCGATCAATACAGTCAGGATGGCCGAGTTTTAAGAGTATTTGTGTCACTTATACTTTATATTTTACTTTTACTTTATTAAATACTTTAGCAATTATTATATTTATTGTCATTAAATTTATTATTAAAAATCATCCAATAATAATAATTCAAAAGATAAAGATTGTGTTTAAGAAATTAATATTTTTAATAAAAAAAAAACATCCTAACAATACTATTATTTTTAAAAAAGTAAAAACTAAAAAAATTTTTTGGCGCGGAAATATTCAATGAAGGAAAAATGATATCATCTTCAAAACAATTTTTTATTATGTGTATTGTGATATTTGACATCTGGTAAAATTTTTGAAAAAATTGAGTGGACATTTTTGTATACAAAAAATAAAAAAGTACAAAAAATTTTACCAAAAGTTGGTAAAAAATTTTTTTGACTTGAATATCACGAGAGTGGGCAACGATATTGACTTCAATTTTAATTTAACTTAAACAAAATACAATTATGATTATACGCTACAATTTTGACAAATATAGAATTGACAGTTTTCTTACAAAAAATAAAAAAAACTTTTACAAAAATTAGCCGAAAAATGTCAAAAGTAGTTTTTTGACTTGAATATGTCCGGAGTGGTAAATCATTTTAACTTCGAATTTATTTTATATTGTTCATAATAGAATTGTCAAGTTATGGTATATTTTTGACAAATGTCTAAATGACAATTTTTTTACTTAAATAAAAAACTAAAACTGACATTTACAGAAAAGTGTCATAAATTGTTTTTTGGCTTAAATATCATCACTACAAACAATGATATTGATATCAAATGTAGGGTTTTCGGGATTTTAACTTTAGCAATATGTTCAATATGTTAAGAGATAGTAAAATGTTAAAATCGTTTAAAATTAGCAAAACCATCATTTTAGCCTAGCAAATTGCTAAAAAATGGGTTTAACAATTTGCTAAATTATTTAAAATTTTGCGTCAATATCGTTGGCAGCTCTCGAGATATTCGAATCAAAAAACATTATTTACCAATTTTCGTACTTTTTTTTATTTTTTGAAAAAAACTGTCTATTGAATTACATCCAAAATTTCATAAGATGTAAAAGACGTAATTTAACGTGGTAGAAAAGTGTTTTAAAAAACCATTTTTTTTAGTTTTTTATTTAAAAATATAGCGGTAAGTTGTCAATTTTCCAAATTAAAACCAAATCTGTATAACATCACAATCCACACAGTAAAATTAATTTGAAGTCAATAGCATCATTATCTATTCCTGAGATATTTACGACCAGCCAAAATTTTGACTTTTTTTTAAATTGCTATTGTGAACAAACCGCTTGACAAATTTTTATGAAAGTCCTTTCTGCATCTTTCGAAGTTACTTATAACCTTTCGAACAAAATTTAATAACTCCATATGGGAAGTTAAAAAGTCGGAAAATTATTGAAATAGAAAATTGACTGTATGTAATAAAAACACCAAAAATTTGATTTTGAACGATGTAATGGTGGAAAATTTATTGTGAAGTTTTGAAAATTTTTGATAATTGTAAAATTCATTTTTACGTTTTGCATCCAATTTGGTGCAGAAGTTTAAAAGATAAATAATAGTTTGCGTTGTGATACCACCAATGCCACAACCTGATAAATGACGTTACAAATTGACTTAAACTCTGTTAAATTTGACAGGCTTCCTTTTCACACTGCCAATAGCCGGATGTCTTTAGAATTAATGTTAAACCTCCCTCTTTTTCACACCGTATAGTTACAGCTACGTTGGCTATTCGCGTGTTAGCAGGCCGTGTTCGTTGTTTGTTTTTACACCAAAAAAACTAATTGAAAAACATTACGTAACATACCTATTTTCCGTTAAAATAATTCACATTGAAATTTGAACTCTCTAGGTTTTATTATCACTGTGGATTTTATGTTAAGGCGTTTAATTAGAACGAGACGAAGTTCACCAGGTCAGCTGGTATTCTTATAAAATGATCCTTTTTTTTAATTCAAGAAATATTTTTGTATTATTTATTCCGTATTTTAACATTGGGTAACACGAATGAGTTATCTACTAAAACATAAAACAATTTTCCGATTCACAGCTTCTATTTAGCAGGCAGTAATTTGACGAGCAACATACAATACACTTGCGGCTCATCTCGGCATTGCACGGGATAGATATATAGATAATAAAAAAAAAACTTCACTTGTCCTTGAGTTGAGTTTATTTATAATATCTCTGTGTCAAATTTCATCCAGATCCGTTCAGCGAATCTAGAGTTTCAGCCATTTAGGGGAACCATACCTTTCACCAGGTTAAAAAGTAGCATATTTGCTATTCCAGACTATAATTTATCTCTTCGTCAGAAATCATCAAAATCCATTTAACCATTCTGGTCTAATTAGAAAAATGAAAAGACATCTATCCTACAGGAAGAATACATTTTACTGGGATAAAAAGGAGGTAATTACAGACTATTCTATATCTGTACTAAATTTCAACAAGGTTTGTTCATCCATTCTGGCGTGTTTGGAAAAATTAAGAGAAGTCTATCCCACGGGAACCATATATCATACATTTTACCTGGATAAAAAGAAACTTATGTGCCATTCCACACTATAATCTATCTCAGTGCCAAATTTTATCAAAATCCCTTCAGCCGTTCTGGTGTTATTGAACAACAAATATCCATACATGCATACTATCACATTTATAATATTATTAGGATTAGGTACATACCTAGTCTCCACTGCAGATTACTCGCTTGTGGAGCCTTCGAGTTTCAACTTTAAAACATCGTCTCTCTTACGAACTATGACATCTAATTCTTAATTATCGGTCTTGCTTTCAAACACTCAGTAATTTAGTATACATCATGTACTTGAGAAAAACATAAAATTAAAACTTTTTAAAGAAAAACAGAAAGATATCGTTAACAAAATATTGTTATCAATAAAAATCTTGCGGCTCGTCCAGACGTCCCACGAGTGAACATTACACTATTAGAAAAGCAAATCATATTAAAAGTAGTTTTTCAGTTGAGTAAAAATCTGTTTGCTTATAATAATAAATATTAATAATAATAATAATTAAAATAGTTTGCCAAAAGAATTTTTCAAGTCACTATAATAACTTTTGGTAAAATTTATTGGGGTTTTAGTAAGAATTCCTTCTTCCCAATGGAAGGGAATTTTGTAAATCGATGAAACAATACAATCTTTCCTTTTTATAATATTAGGAATTAGTTGTTATTGATAAGTTTTGTTATTTACAAAAAAAAAAAAATATTTGCAGAATCTTTTTTCTCGTTCATGATTTTGCATCGGAGTTTAAATGCTCTCTAAATTGATAAGTTTTTATTCATTTTATTATTTCAAAATAAATCCGAAAATAAAACAGATTAATGGTTGATTTTTTTCTTTTCAAAAGACACCTTTTTTTGTGGGGCTTGTTAAATAAAATAAGAGCAAATAGGTACCTCGCTACATAAATTATTTTAATGCGCAGCCTTTTTTATGAAAAAAATTAAAAAAGCTATTTAATTCTCTCCGGAATTAAAAGTAAAACTCTGAACAAATAACATGTAAGAGCACTTATACCAACTTCATAATGAAATATTTTCCATTAACAACAATTTGTTTGAGATATTAATCGGGCTGCGAAGTGAATAATGATTTCCAATAAAATTAAAACACACATTACGTATAGTGCCGCACTGACGAATAAATCAGGGATGAACAAAAGTCGCCGTAATTATTTTCATTGCCGCTGATCCCAAACACTATCGATTTTGAATGGAAATAAAGGTGGAAAAAGAGGAGGAGTTTTCCCTGCATATGTATTATGTACAACATATGTATATACACATATGTAAAATTTCTCCCTTGCTTAGCTCCACCATAAATAAACAATATAGGTATGCATATGCACCAACATAACATCAAGGACAAAGCAATGCTGAATGTTAAAAATTTAAGCAAAAATGGTTTTGTGTCAAGGATTGAAATATAGCAATCAATCGATGTGACAACATAGCATCACGATTCAAAGCAACAGCGGCAATGTGCAAGCAAATAGCGAAATACTGGCAGCGCCAGTGGAAGAAACTACATTAAATAACAATCAATGACACTACCACTATGCAACAATGGAAATCGTATAACAGGACTTACTGAGCAGTACTTGTGGATCTAGTAAGTCGAAGAGTGATGTACAGTGGCCTCACTTGACCTCTCCTCATCCTCACGCCCGCGCCCAATAGAATTGCTACTTATAAACCTAAAACGTTATTATTTTTCTGATGCAAATTCTCAAATTAGTTCACTCGTTATTTAGATACGTCACCGGAGTAACTGTAATAAATAGTTTTTGGTTCCATATATGTACCTACACAGCATGTTTTAGGCGTTTTAATTTTTTCTGTTCAATATTATATGTAAATAATGTCAATACAATAAAAACCAATTGAAAATTAAAAAATAATGGCTGTCTACACGATGGGGCATGGGGAACCAATGAAAACGGAAACTTTTTTTATATGATAACCAGAGGACCCGGCGCGGGGCGATCTTTATCTCGCCGGGCTGTAAGATTGGCCGATATTTCACCAACCGACCAAAATTTTCATTATTCTCGGAACTTACAAAAAAAGTGTAGGTATCTATAATAACATTTATTAACTTCCCATAGGGAGTTATTGTAATCGGTCCGATTTGTCAAATTGAAATTTTTGACAAATCTGGACGTTTTATGGTTCCTAGAATCTAAATCCGTCAATTGTAGAGAGATGTCTGTGTGTGTGTGTGTACGTACGTATGTACGTATGTACGTATGTACGTATGTACGTATGTACGTATGTACGTATGTACGTATGTACGTATGTACGTATGTACGTATGTACGTATGTACGTATGTACGTTCGTACGTTCGAGACCCCTTTTTTTGTTAACTGTATCTCGAGAATGAATAAAGATATTAACACGAATTAAATTTTGTTCAATGGGTTATAAGTTCATGAAATGCAGAAAGGACTTTTACAAAAATGTGTCGAACGGTTTCACAACAGCAGTTTTTAAAAAAAGTGAAAATTTTAGTTTGTCGAAAATATCTCAGGAACGAATAGTGCTATTGACTTCCAATAATTTTTATTGTGTAGATTGCAATGTGACACATGTTTGGTATAAATTTTAAAATAATTTAATATACCGTTATTTTTTAAAAAAGTAAAAACTAGAAAAAAAATATTTTTGCGCGGAAATATACAATGAAAAGTGATACCATCTTAAAAACTTTTTTTATATGCAAAATGTTAACTTTAACATCTGGTAAAATTTTTGGAAAAATTTAATTGACAGTTTTTTTACAAAAAATAAAAAAGTACAAGAAATTCTACCAAAAGTTGGTAAAAAATGTTTTTTGACTTGAATATCACGAGAATGGGCAACGATATTGACTTCAAATTTATTTTAGCTTAAACAAAATACAATTATTAATATACGCTACAATTTTGAAAAAAATAGAACTGACAGTTTTTACAAAATTTAGCCGAAAAATGTCAAAAGTAGTTTCTTGACTTCAATATGTCCAGAGTGATAAATCAGTTTAACTTCGAATTTATTTTATATTGTTCATAATAGAATTGTCAACTTATGGTATATTTTTGACAAATGTTGAAATGACAGTTTTTTTACTAAAAATAAAAAACTAAAACTTAAATTTACTGAAAAGTGTCATAAATTGTTTTTCGGCTTAAATATCATCACTACAAGCAATGATGTTGACTTCAAATGTATTTTATTTTTAACATAATGCACTTGTCAATAGCTAAAAAATGAAAACATATTGACGAATATCAAATTGACATTTTTGTACAATAAATACAAAATGGGAAGTTATCAGTGTGGCCTCTTTTTTGAATTGTTTTGAGTTGAAGTTCGTCTTTTCCTTGAAGTTTACTATACATAATTATTTAAAAATCAATTTATATAATAGGCGATAATTGCGCCACCTTTAATTATATTATATACATAGATATTGCAAAACTCAACTGTATTGCAGCTCTTAGGAGTAAATGAAGTATGGAATGAAACGCAGTCTAGAACGAAATTTAAAAAAATAATTTATAATAATAATAATTTAAAAAATAATTAACATAAACATAGACCAAACTCTCGTGGATCTTTTTGAAGTAAAACTTCTTTAGACACGCTTGGCTTGGGGAGTAAGCTAGCGAATGCATGCCGAGAGCGTTATGAAAAGTGTGATCAGGCGATACGAACGGATGTTGAAAGAGAGAGTTACTTGTGAGTTAAGATGGAAAGAGGGAGTTACGTTTCGTATGTAACTGTAGAGACAAGAGAGAGAGAGAGAGAGGTATGCGCAGACATTTCTTTCTCTCTTGCTCTCGTAGCCAGCTCATGAAAATATGTACATAGATCAGCTGGTATGGTTTGCGAGTTTACAGGCGTTACGCGAACGGTGATTTTTCATTCTTGAACAATTTTATACATCTATGTCTATACTCTATATTTTATTTATTATTTATATTTATATTTATTTATTTATATTTATATTTATCTATACGTAATATATAAAGCTGAAGAGTTTGTTTGTTTGAACCCGCTAATCTCATGAACTACTGGTTCGAATTGAAAAAGTCTTTTTGTGTTGGAAAGTTCAACTGTCGAGGAAGGCTATAGACTTTAGGCTATATATGTAGCATCACGCTGCGACCGATAATAGCGAAGAACCAGTAGAAAATGTTGCAAAAACAGGGAAAATTATTCATATTTGAGGACTTCCGTTGCGTGCGATGCTTAAACGGTTCAAGTAATCAAAAAAAATATGTTTGAAAAATGTATTCCTCTTTAATTGTAAAAAATGTCAACCAATTGTGTAAAAAATGTCTGCCATATTTTTTAAAATGGACCCACTTTAACCTTTTTTAAGGTAATGCATTATTGCCAATTCTTCACCAAAGAGTTTTTCAACATAAAAGAATATTAATCCATCCCTGTTGGCGTGAAGAAACAGTAGCGTTGATTAAATTAACGACCTTACTTTAACTAAACTTCCAGGAAATTCAGTTATTTACACACACACATCTTTTGATAAATGTAATAAAAGTAAATGTGGGCCATTACCAACAGGAGTTTCTTAGTTCACATTCCCTCGAGTTAAAGACAGGTGCTAAAAACTTGAATAAGAAATCTTAAACCTTTTATAAAATTTGTTCAAGCAGTTTTTTCATTATAGCAGTTTAAAAAAAGCAAAAATTTTGGTAGGTAGCAAATACTGAGATAATGCCATTGACTTCAAATAAATTTTATTGTGTACAATGTTATGTGGTAAAGATTTGGTATAAATTTGAAAAAGTTCAGCATACCGTTATATATTGTAAATTGAAAAACTAAACAAACATTTTTGACGGTAGGTATACAATGAAGGAAGAACGATATTATGTTCAAAACATTTTTCTACAATGTGAAATAACGTTTTTGATATCTGGTTAAATTTTGGAAAAAAATTAAATGTACAGTTTTTTTTACAAAAAATAAAAAAACTAAAACAAAATTTTACTAAAAAATTTACTACTGTCAAAGTGTCAACATATGGTACGTTTTTGATAAATATCGGAGGGACTTTTTTTCACGAAAAATATAAATCTACCTTTTTGTCAATACCTAAATACTAAAATGTTGACGAAAGAAAATTGACATTTTTACAACAAATAAAAACTACAAAAAGCTCTAACAAAAATGTTGTTGTTAATACAATTGTTATCAATCAACATCGAAAGGAACACCAAGTTTTCAAATTATGAATAGTGGGAAGTTATCAGTGTGGGTCGCACCCAGCCTCTTTTTAAAAACGAAATCTTGCGATCATAATAACCGAAACTGAAGCGGACGAAGTCGCGGGCAACAGCTAGTAATATATAAAGCTGAAGAGTTTGTTTGTATGAACGCGCTAATTTCAGGAACTACTGGTTCGAATCGAAAAATTCTTTTTGTGTTTTATAGTCCATTTGTCAAGGAAGGCAATAGGCTGTATAACATCTCATTGCGACCAATAATAGCGAAGAACCAGTGGAAAATGTTGCAAAAACGGCGAAAATTATTCATCTGTGAGGTCTTTCATTATTCGTTTCAACGCGCTGATCTCAAAAACTATACGTAAAAGAATTGAAAAATTGTTTTTGCGTTGGATAGTCCATTTGTCGAGAAAGGTTTTAAGCTATATAAGCCTAGCGAAACCCCCGCCGTTTTTTAACTTCCCATACGATATATCAAGAACGGGTAGAGATATCGACTCCAACTAAATAAAAACAGTCATTGAACTAACTATTTTGTTGCTATAATTGGATAAAAAATATAAAAAAGTATAAACAAATATAATTCATTGTTTGTCGTTTTCTTACCAAAACTTTGGTTCAGGCCATGAATTTTTATAAAAAAAAAGTTGCCGACCACAGGAACCGAACTTAAAACCCTTTACGTCTAGAGCGGAGATCTTACCAGGACACCACGATCTCTACTGATTTATGTGTGCGCAAATTGCTAAATATTGTTAAAATAAGCAACCAAAATTTAATTTCTTTGTTTAACATATTTTACATATTTTTTTATAATTTTGTTTTGCGCCCTAAACCTTCTACTCTTATTCCTCTTTCATTAAAAAAAAAATTAGGAAAATCGGCCAACCGGTTTGGCTGGTTAGTGAACGAACACAAAAAAACAGACTTTCTTTTATATATATAGATGAAGCTACGATTAATATTAGCGAAAAATGTTGTAAAAACGGGGGAAATTATTCATCTTTGAGCGCTTTCGTACCGCTGTCAAGATCGGGTTGCAGAGAAAATCAGTATGATCTTCTGCAACAAGAAAATAAAACTTATCCTTTATGTAGAAGTATTTTAAAATATATTTTTTTTGAAACTTAATCTTATAAATTGCTATAATAAAAAATTGAGGCGGACGAAGTCGTGGGGAACAGCTAGTTTACTAATATTCTGTGCAATACATTAAATATTTTACTTTGAAAGTGAATAAAGATTTGAATTCATTTTAAAGTTCATATTTTGTGATTTTTCGGGTGAATAATAACAAATTATTGCAGGAAGTGACACAGACTCTGAATATAAAGCGGTGGGGAAAGGTGCGAACAGTGATACACTTTTTTTTTAATTGTTATATCTCTGAATGTTTACAAGCTACTTTAACGAAACTTTGAGTATATTTTAAGGCACTTAAATGTTGCAAAAGCAAACTCAGTGAAAGGACAATAAACTGAAAAGTAAAAAAGTGAAACTGTCTCACTGTTCGCTAGCAGTGCTATCAGTCAAATGCGAACAGTGAGACGGAACAAAAAAAGCAGCATAAGACATTAAAAAAACGTTAAAAAGTGGGTAGTTATAGTAAATATTATATTAATTAACTAATTAATTTATTAAAACATTTCTTTAAGAAAAGAAACAAAAAACTAGAAAACTAGAAAAAGTAAAAAACAACACAAGTCACATTGATATCATTTTAAATTCACAATATTATGCTGCTTCCATAGTCTCACTGTTTGCTTTTCGGAAGTGTCTCACTGTTCTTCCTTTGTCATTTTATACAAAACAAAAAAATATAAAATGAGAAAGAGTTCTAAGACTTTTTTTTGTTTTATTATTATTTTATTATTCTTACATATGTAAATGTACAGAGTAATAGGTACTTAAGATTACAGCTTGAGCATCTTAGGCTTTCAGCTGTTTTTGTTTTATTATGAAAGAACACTTAATTATTTTATGTTACAATGCTGATTTTGAACAACCTCCAAAAACTACTTCGGTGCATTTTTGGTATGTTTACCTGGTGTAGGGTATACACATCGGAAACTAGTGCGCAACATGATCAAAATATAAATAGGGATAAACAAACGTTTTTAACAATACTAGCTTATCTGTGCATGCTTTCAGAAAAGAGAAAAATGAATTGTCTCATTGTTAGGAGTTTTCCCTCACATACTATGGATGGAGCTAACGAAGTTTTACTTTAGTTGTGTGGTCTAAAGCACAGTCGTTTTTTTTATTTTATTTTTCTTCTTCATTGTGAAAATTAAAAATCAAGTGTGATCAGGATCAGGACTAGTTATTAAAGTAGTAAACGAACGAATCAAGATTGTATTTGGCTAGTTTAATTTAAATTCCCAACAAAATTTGCTCAATCCAACTGAAATTAAATACATATATGTATGTACAAATAAATGGAATAAATGTTCAGTTTGAATATTTGGAACCCGTGGGATAAGTTACCCTTCTCTTTTGAATTTTCCATTGATAAATCATGTTTTGAATGATGTCATGTTTTTATCAATAAAAAAAAACATCTGTCAAATTCAACACACTTAATAAAGAATAATGTAAAGCAGCATGTTTCTTTATCGTCTTACAGCCTTATTTATTAGATTTCACTAATACTCGTTTCAACCTCGGAATAGTTAAAACTAGTTGAATCACTTACACCGCGTTGCGCCACGTCAAACGAATCTTTAAGCGAGGTATACACACTTCAAAATGCTTGTTTAATTCAAGTTTGTATTTAGAAAGTTTAATTTTAATATATAAGCTACTAGAGGGCCCGGAAAACTTCGTCTTGCCCCAATTAAATGCAGAAACTCAAGCTATGGAAAAATATTGTTGTTGCTTATTTGATTTCCCATAATTTTTTTTTTTTTTCAAATGGCCCGGTGAATTTCGTAAGTTTAATGGATCGATTGGCAGGACAACCAAAGTTGTTGAAAATATCGGTTTCGTTGTAACCGCAGATTACTTCAATTTTTATGTACAACGTGGTCAATGTTTAATCCTAAAAAATACATTTTACCGGGGTAAAAATTAGTCTACGTGCTTTATAAGGCTATAATCTATCTCTGTGCCAAATTTCATTCTATATTATATTTCCAATATAACTATTTGATAATACGTAACGCTTACACCAAAAATTGGAAAAATAAAATTGACTGTATTCCGTTGCACTACAAAATAAATTTAACCTATGTGTAAGTTCACAAACGCATTACTGCAGTAATGATGCCCAAATGTTCAAAGTCAAACGTTCACAAACCCAGATTCTGGCATCACTTTTCTCGTCAACTGTTCATTATTGCAAAGTTTCATAAACTGATGCGCAAAAACTAAACAAAAAAGCATCACTACGACAGCGTGATTAGTCGGCATCGCATCAGCAACAGCTGCATTAGCATCAGCATCGCAAAACAGCAGTAATGCCGATTCACTGCAGCAAAATTTGACGTTTGTGAACTTACACTATATTTCTGAAATAGAGCCATCTATTAAACGTTTGGACGTTTGACATAGCGCCATCTATTGAATTCTTAACTTACTCAATCCAGTGCACAGATGTCGCTATCTGATAAAATCGTTTGGAGCTAACATATAATTTGTAAAGGTTGGGGTAAGAATCTTGAATTCCCATTATTTTCTCGAACAGCTCTTTGGCACGCTTGTAGACGCTCAGCTAAGATCGCCGGGTTGGGGGGGGTTCTTGCTGTTCAATACCCTTTAGATAAATAATAAATTATCGTGCCATGACAAAAAAACATCGAAACATTAAATCATTTTAATCGCTTTCTACTCATATTACACAACAGCTGTTGGTGTTATGTATTTGGCAACCCTGGTCCAATAGTAGTTGCTTTCGTCACTACCTCCATACTACCTTTACCAAAAAATAATAACATAAAAACAAGGTAGTCCCTAATCCTCTTGTTATCACATACCCGCTTTGATGCTCTCAGCTGAAACCTATCTTTCCCTTCACCTTCTTCCTAATGACCCATCTTTAAAGGTTATCGACTCTCATTGAAATAAAATAAAGACATATTCATATACGATATTCAAATTCAATTATTTCCTTTTTACGAGATTTATATGTACATAAAATACAAATATAAAATACTAAATATAAATATAAGTGATATGTATAAAAAAAAATTAAAAAAAAATATATATAGGAAGCAACAATTCAGTATTATAATAAATTTGTAACATAAATTCATTTATGTTTATAGTTTAGCGCTATTAGATAATTGATAAGAGTGATAAGAAAGTATTTCTCTTTTCTTTTCTTTTTGTATATGAATGTATATATGTAGGTAAGTTAAGTCTGTAATTTTATACTTCTTAGTTCAACTTTTTTTCTGATTGTAATTAATTACTGATTATTATAAATTATTTAAATTCGTCAATTTAGTTATTTTTTTCCAATTAATTTCTTTTTAATTTTTAATTTTTAATTTCTTTTTTTTTCTGTTTTTTTGTTTCTTATGCATGAAGATTATAAGGTAAATAATTAGTTTTTTTTTTCTACTCACGGTTTTAATGAAATTCCAACGTTGAGCGCTCAATGTTGTAAAGATGTTCCAGGCTTAAAATTTGCTCTCAAGGTATATTTATGATGATAGGAATTAATTAAAAAAAAAATAGTTATATTGACAATTTAAACAAGATTATTTCTTTTTTTTTCTTTTCATTTGCTTCAACTTTTTTTTTTCTTGTTTCACTTGTTTTATCTATTTTTCAATTATCACTCTTTTAGTATATGAAAGAAAATAACACAAAATTTATTTTGTTAGCTAATGAAAATTCTTAATTTATAATAATTTAAGATGGTGGTGCAGTAATCATCAGTTTTTTTTATATTTTTATGCCCTTTATTATATATTTGTAGGTTAGGTTAGACTCTTGGAACCATGTGCTGTAGAGTATGTGTGGCGTAGGATTCCGAAAAAAAATGTTGTCTGTTGCAGGTTTTTTCAAAGGCCTTGCATCTTGACATATCTGGGAATTTTTGGATCTGCTCATGGACGTGCTAAGACTAGAAATACATATGTCCTTTTTATAATTTCCACGTCCATAGCAGAATCCAACTAAAGAAGGAAAAGTTTAGAAAAATGTCTTTTTTTTTCATAATGTAGTTTATGTACTTACGTAAAATCTTTTCATTTAAATTTAAAAATTAAACTCTTATATGTAGATAAAAGAGAACAAAATTTTAGCAAGCACGAGGGCTTTACTAAATAAATGATCAAATGTGTATTTTTTTTTATAATGTTACACTTGCCGGGATCGGTCTGTCCTGATAGAGATCTTAATCAAAAGTGGCCGAGTAATTGTCGGAAATTGCATGGTTTCGTTTTTCGTGTTTCGTTTTCAACAAGGTTCGTCATGTTCAGGTCGCTCATAAATGATATGTCAATTTGTTCACATATCCGAGGTGAATTTTTCCTGTGGTCACGTTCAGCGCCACAATAATTTTTAAGTTTCGTGAATTTTTACCAAATCAAAATTCAATTTAATTAAAAATCATACTCTGGCGTATACGTAACTTTTTTTTTTTTTTTTTTAACACATTTTATTAGGGTTCATTACAAAACCATTTATTTTGAAGCATGCATATGGTGAAAAAGGAATGGAATTTCGGTTTTTCTATTGTTTTTATTTATTTTGTATTGTTTCCTTTTTGGATTGTACGTGTGGCTCGACCCACCTACCCTGAGATTAGGAGTCTTATGCGCTTTATGCTTTAAGATCTTTTGAATGATATATTCCTACTGATTTCCCATTGTAATCGGCAACTTCATACAATGCTTTCCCAACACATCTTAAAACTCGACATTTGAGGTATTTTGGGCAGAGTTTTGCACTTAGGTTCTTTGACGCATCACTAAGCACAAAGTTCTTCCGATATATTTCTTGTCCTGGTTGAAATTTTTTGTCTGATGATCTCAAGTTATAAGCTTTTGAATGCTTTTCAAACGCCTGTTTCAAATGTTTTTTAAGTTGTTCTTGAATTAAGTAAATGCGATCGGCTTTGCAGATAGAAAGAAAATGTTCATCATTTAATAAGTGAAGTCGTTTCAAAATAGGGTACATTGAGCCATGAGTTACCATTTGAGTTCCAAAAAGAGCAAAGTATGGGGATTTCATGGTTGATTGGTGTACCGATGTACAAAGCGATTGCTGAATTTCAGAGATGTATTTATCCCAATCCTTGTGATCTTTTTGTATATAGGATCGAATAGCAGACAAAATAGTTTGATTGACACGCTCAGATGCATTTGATTGTGGCGAATATAACGCAGTCTTAATGTGAGTTATTCCGTAAAATTTAAGATGATTTTTGAACTGTGAAGAAACAAATTGTTTTCCATTATCAGAATGGATAAATTGTGGAACGCCGAAAATAGCATAAACAGTTTGTTCCATAAACGTCGTGACTAACTGAGTGTTGGCTTTCCTCATAGGCTTCAAAAGTACGAATTTTGTTAAGTGGTCAACAAGCACAAAAAGATATGTATTTCCTTTTTTGGATCTTACATAAGGTCCCATAAAATCTATATAGATCTTCTGGAAGGGTCTTTCAAAAAAAACTTGCGTTGTCATAGGTGGTCTTATTATTTTATTAGTTTTCTTACTAACCTTACACGTATCACATTTTGAGATATAATCCTTTACATCTTTAACCATCTTTGGCCAGAAATACAAATTTCGCAAACGTTCGATAGTCTTTGCGATTCCACCGTGGCTACAATTGGGAGGATTATGAGCTTTTGCTACAAGCTCAGAGGTAAGACCTGCAGGAACCCATAAACGCCATTGAAACTCGGTATTTTCAACGTCACCATCTGTGTGAAAGAACTTTTTGTAGATAATGTTTTCTGATACTTTTAAGTCTGGGTGCAATTCCGGACTGGTATTTATTTTTTTGATTAAGGACAAATAATCATTGTTTTTGAAATGCTCTGACGATAGATCAATTGCGATGCCGTTTATATTGCCATCGTGTTCAAAATTTTCTAAAAACGCACGTGATAATGCATCCGGAACAACGTTAGCAGACCCTTTTCTATGTTCTATTTCAAAATCGTAGGCTTGCAATTTCAAGGACCATCTAGCCAGCCGCCCACTTAAATCTTTAAGCTGCATAAGCCACTTTAAGCTTGAATGATCGGTGATAATTTTGAAATGAGATCCTTCAATATAAGGTCTAAATTTTTTCACAGCCAACACAGCCGCAAGGCATTCTTTTTCAGTCACTGTATAATTAATTTGACACGAGTTAAGTTTCTGTGAATAAAAAGCTATTGGTTGTTCTTCACTTTCGTCATTGATTTGGAACAATGCAGCACCGACACCTTGATTTGACGCATCGCATTGTACCACAAACATTTTTGAGTAGTCAGGGTTGTTTAACATTGGTACCATGCACAAAGCCTCTTTCAGCTCGTTGAAAGCTTTTTCGGCTGCTGCCGAAATTTCAAATTTTTTTGTTGTTTTTTTGAGACAATCAGTAATTGGAGCGGCGATAGTCGCAAAATTTTTAATAAATCTGCAGTACCACCCACACATTCCCAGAAATCTCCGGACTTGTTTAACACTCTTTGGCAAGGGAAAGTTCTTAATGCCTTGTACCTTATCTGGATCGGGCATCACTTGACCTTGTCCCACAACATAGCCCAACAATTTTAACTGACGGAAACAAAATCTTGATTTCTCAACATTTATTGTCAAATTCGCACTTCTTAAACATTGAGCTACAGTCTCTAACCGTTGTATATGCTCATCAAAATTCGCTGAAATCACGAGCAAATCATCCATATAGACAAAGACGTATTCTCTTAAGGCGGATGGTATGACTTTATCCATCACACGACACATCCTGGCAGGTGCATTACAAGTACCAAATGGCATCACTGTGAAATGCATCAGGGGTCTTCCTGGCACAGTGAAAGCCGTCTTCTCTCGCGATTCTTTATCAAGTGGAATCTGCCAGTAAGCATCTTTAAGGTCTATGCTGGAGATAAAATGAGTGTCACCTAGTCGACTAAAAATTGAATCAATATGATGTATTGGATTGGCATCCTTTTTCGTCAGAGAATTAACTTTTCTATAATCTATACATAAACGGTTTTTGTCTGGTTTCCTTACTAGGACTACAGGAGATGACCACGAGGATTGGCTCTCCTCTATAACACCTAACGCTAACATTCGATCGATCTCGTCATTGATCATTGTTTGAATAACTGGTGACACAGGATAATATCGTTGTTTGACAGGTTGAGCGTCGCCTGTATCTATGACATGAGTGTCTACGGTAGTTTTTCCTAGCCCCAGTTTAGCAAAAGATGGAAATTTGTCTACGACTTTTGTTAAAGCTTGTGTTTGTTCTAGCGATAAGTCATGTTTTGTATACGTTGGATCATTATACCCTATCTCTGAAACTAATTTTGGTGCTATTTGAAAATCCACCCAAAAATCAATGCCTAAATACAATGGTTGAGTTAATGATGGAACAAGATATAAATCGAATTTTTTTGAAATGTTATTATACTCTATGGTGGTACTTAATCTTCCGACAATTTTTTGTTGACTACCATCTGCCGTTTTTATTGCAGATTCAAACTTAATGACATTTAAGTTATTTCGTTTAACGAAATCTAAGCAACCTCTACCTAAACACGAAATTGAAGCGCCACTATCAAGGAGGCCTTTAATTTCTTCGTTACGTATACGAACCGTGGCATAAGGTCTAAGATCAGCTACAGCTGTTAAATTTGTGGATTCTATTAATTTGGAGTAAATTTGCCTTTTTTTCTTTCTCTTAAGAGAATTTATTCGAACAGGTACGGATTGAGAATGAAGTTCTTGTAATGAAAAAAGTTTAGACCGAAGTTCATTGTACTTCTTAAGTTTCTCTTCATATGTCTTGAAAGGGATTATTTTGTTAGTTTGTTTTTGTATCTGGAGTGTGTAATTCATTTTCGGGTTTTAGTTCATTTGCTTTGAGCGAGTGTCCCCGATTAACTTCTCGCTCGTTTTCTGGTTTTCCGAAGTACAAGTAGGATTACAGGTAGGGCATTGTGGGGTGGTATACCCATCTAGTCCACACCTGTAGCAGAACAACTTCCTAACTGGAGATGGACAATTCATAAATGAATGTCCTTCATTTTTACAGTTATAGCATTTTCGGATCCGTGAAGGAGGAGCTTTACTATCAATAGCGTAAATGCTATCATCCATAAACTCGTTTCCAACTTCATCAACCTCACTTATGTGCTTTTGTGTCGTGGTTTGATTTGGACGCACACGGGTCGTGTCTCTGGATAATATCATTTTTTCTACCTTTCTACACTCATCCTTTAACTGCTCTAAAGAAAAGATTGACATGGGATAGATATAATGCATGAGTTTATTGTTTATATTTCCTTTAATGATTTTTAAAAGATCATACTCCCTAATTGGTTCTCGCAAACGATTTTTAAGATCAACAACTGAGTTATAGAATTCATCAAAAGATTCATTCCAAACTTGACGTCGTTCCATTATTTCTTTAAATATTTCAAAATCGGTTTCGTGACGTCTAAATTGTTGAAGCAAGGCGCTCCGCAATTCTTTCCAGTCTGATCTAGGATGCGTTCTGAGATATTGCCAAAACCAAGTCTGAGCTAATCCTGACAAAAGAAGATGAACATTTTTTACAACATCTGCCCATGGCATCATGTAGTTTTCCTTTAGTGTTTCCACCCGGAATATAAAGTCTTCAATTGACATGGATTTTTCATTACCTTCGAAACAAAGCCCCCATCTATCTAATTTAAATCTACGGCTATGATCTTGATAATGTAAGTAGGAATCATATCCCAATGGATGTATTTGTGGCTCTTCGGTTGAATTATTTGAAACATTTAAATTTGGTCGGGTAAAACGAGTGTTTTGATTAGGTGGTGGTGGTGCATTGCTGAAATTTTGTGAAGGAATTTGGAAATGTTGACTATCTGGTCTAAAAGAATTAATGGATTTTCTCTGTCGTTGAAAATTATTTGATTTGTGAAGATTTTGATTACGGTTATCTGTGGTTTGATTAGTATTTTGCTCTTTTTGCAACACTCCTTTTACGGTGGCTACCACAGTTTGGTTAACACTTTCATTTATTATGTCTTGTAAAGAAGATAGGAGTTGTGAATGCATGTTCTCAAATGATTGTTGCACACACTGAGAAACAAAATGTTTAATGTTATCTTCCGATTGAATACTATTCTGGTTAAGTGACGTGCTATACGGAGGAATATCCTCAAGAAGATTTCCTATGGCATCCACATTATCACTTGGATTTGATTCGATATTAAAATCTCTTACTGATTCTATCGGATCGACTTGATCATCTACTTGTTCGTCCATGGTATTGTTTTTATTTTTGTTTTGTTCTATTAATAGTGACGGAGTTTTATTTTTATTGACAGGAGTATGTTGTATTCGTTGTTTAGGAGTATTGAACATTGTGTTAGTTAAACTACTGTCAAGAGTATCCTTACTTTTAGATCGAGTTGTCATAGCAAGCGGTTGGTTAATTTTGGATATTGCTCCACGACCTCGAGACATAACTTATATTTTAAATTACTTGGCTTTTTTTCATATATTTTAAATCGATTTTATTTTATAACGTTAGGGAAAGACAAGACACAAGTGCGAACAATTCATGCGGGGTATGTGATAGAAGACATTCGTAGATATAGCGATTACTTTTAACTGGAGCTACGGAAACTTTGAACTTAAATTTCACTTTCACTGCAACTCCTACTTTAACTAAGTTATATCCATTTGCTCAACTTGTTTATTCTATCAACCTGGTCTCTAGTTAAATCTAAGTTGAATAAACAGAATATAAGTCAAAGCAATAACAAAACAGAATTAATTATATGAAGCACTGATTGGTTTTGCTATTCCTGGTGAATTTAAACTCTTATCGGCAACAAATAACTAATTCAAAACGAAAATATACATATTTCACACTTCTTTAACCAATATGAATATTAGTAAAATTAGCCCCACGTTGGGCGCCATATTTATTTGTAAAGGTTGGGGTAAGAATCTTGAATTCCCATTATTTTCTCGAACAGCTCTTTGGCACGCTTGTAGACGCTCAGCTAAGATCGCCGGGTTGGGGGGGGTTCTTGCTGTTCAATACCCTTTAGATAAATAATAAATTATCGTGCCATGACAAAAAAACATCGAAACATTAAATCATTTTAATCGCTTTCTACTCATATTACACAACAGCTGTTGGTGTTATGTATTTGGCAACCCTGGTCCAATAGTAGTTGCTTTCGTCACTACCTCCATACTACCTTTACCAAAAAATAATAACATAAAAACAAGGTAGTCCCTAATCCTCTTGTTATCACATACCCGCTTTGATGCTCTCAGCTGAAACCTATCTTTCCCTTCACCTTCTTCCTAATGACCCATCTTTAAAGGTTATCGACTCTCATTGAAATAAAATAAAGACATATTCATATACGATATTCAAATTCAATTATTTCCTTTTTACGAGATTTATATGTACATAAAATACAAATATAAAATACTAAATATAAATATAAGTGATATGTATAAAAAAAAATTAAAAAAAAATATATATAGGAAGCAACAATTCAGTATTATAATAAATTTGTAACATAAATTCATTTATGTTTATAGTTTAGCGCTATTAGATAATTGATAAGAGTGATAAGAAAGTATTTCTCTTTTCTTTTCTTTTTGTATATGAATGTATATATGTAGGTAAGTTAAGTCTGTAATTTTATACTTCTTAGTTCAACTTTTTTTCTGATTGTAATTAATTACTGATTATTATAAATTATTTAAATTCGTCAATTTAGTTATTTTTTTCCAATTAATATCTTTTTAATTTTTAATTTTTAATTTGTTTTTTTTTCTGTTTTTTTGTTTCTTATGCATGAAGATTATAAGGTAAATAATTAGTTTTTTTTTCTACTCACGGTTTTAATGAAATTCCAACGTTGAGCGCTCAATGTTGTAAAGATGTTCCAGGCTTAAAATTTGCTCTCAAGGTATATTTATGATGATAGGAATTAATTAAAAAAAAAATAGTTATATTGACAATTTAAACAAGATTATTTCTTTTTTTTTCTTTTCATTTGCTTCAACTTTTTTTTTTCTTGTTTCACTTGTTTTATCTATTTTTCAATTATCACTCTTTTAGTATATGAAAGAAAATAACACAAAATTTATTTTGTTAGCTAATGAAAATTCTTAATTTATAATAATTTAAGATGGTGGTGCAGTAATCATCAGTTTTTTTTATATTTTTATGCCCTTTATTATATATTTGTAGGTTAGGTTAGACTCTTGGAACCATGTGCTGTAGAGTATGTGTGGCGTAGGATTCCGAAAAAAAATGTTGTCTGTTGCAGGTTTTTTCAAAGGCCTTGCATCTTGACATATCTGGGAATTTTTGGATCTGCTCATGGACGTGCTAAGACTAGAAATACATATGTCCTTTTTATAATTTCCACGTCCATAGCAGAATCCAACTAAAGAAGGAAAAGTTTAGAAAAATGTCTTTTTTTTTTCATAATGTAGTTTATGTACTTACGTAAAATCTTTTCATTTAAATTTAAAAATTAAACTCTTATATGTAGATAAAAGAGAACAAAATTTTAGCAAGCACGAGGGCTTTACTAAATAAATGATCAAATGTGTATTTTTTTTATAATGTTACACTTGCCGGGATCGGTCTGTCCTGATAGAGATCTTAATCAAAAGTGGCCGAGTAATTGTCGGAAATTGCATGGTTTCGTTTTTCGTGTTTCGTTTTCAACAAGGTTCGTCATGTTCAGGTCGCTCATAAATGATATGTCAATTTGTTCACATATCCGAGGTGAATTTTTCCTGTGGTCACGTTTAGCGCCACAATAATTTTTAAGTTTCGTGAATTTTTACCAAATCAAAATTCAATTTAATTAAAAATCATACTCTGGCGTATACGTAACTTTTTTTTTTTTTTTTTTTAACACATTTTATTAGGGTTCATTACAAATTGTGACTGTCAAATAATAACAGACAAATAATTAGCAATAAATTAAAATTGCGACTATAATTTGAGATTTAAACTATCCTATCTCTCAAGTTGGATCGAACTGCACATGGTGTGCGAATTTTACTATAATCGGTTAAGTGGTTTAGGAGTCCATTGAGGACAAACATTGTGACACGAGATTTATATATATTAAGAAGATAAGCGCACAGAGTGAACTTCACCCACATCTTTTTAAACAATTGTAACCAAAGGTTTATGGTTAGAATGCACCGTAAAATGGTACCCATATATGTATATTGTATATAGTTATTAATTTTTTCACAGGCGTATACCACAACTAATAACTCCTTTTCAATTTGGACATACCTGGGTTCAGTATCAGTTAAACATTTTGAAGCAAATGCTACATGTTTACTATCCATTATTACTTAAACAACATCCAAGAACATTTTGAGAAGAATCGGTCTGTATTATTATTATTATTATTATTATTATTACAAATTCTTTATTTGACCAAAACTCGAAATACATTTGAAAAATTATATAAGAACATTAGCATGGCAAAAAATATATTTGCCGTCTGCCTGAATTGACATTTATCGAGAATAAAAAAAGAAAGTTTAAGATTATAATAAGTTTATAAATAGATTATGTAGACAATTGAATAAATAGATTGAATTTAAATAAGCATAATATTCAAGTTTATAACATATATTTCCTCGTTACATCTTAGATAATGATACATAAATATACATATATTTAAAAATTTTAATTTACTCTAAAAAACTGTTTCGGTAATCTAAGGCATGATCAATAAAATTGTAAAGGTCCTTCCAACCCCACTCTCCGTTTAAGATTTGTTTCGCTTCCTGGTGATTGAGAAAGCTTTTTGAAAAATAAAGTCTTCGTAGTTCCTGTAGAATTGGACAACCGGCTAAAAAGTGGTTGACATCTTCGATTTCATATCGATTGCAGAGGTTATACACCTGGGATTATCATTTCTGTTAGGTTTGTAATTCAGATTTAGCATCTCAGTTCTTGCTTTAAACAAAGTACCTATTTGATTTGCAGAAAGATTACTATTAAAATAATGATTTACAAACAAAGTGTGATTGAGTTGCTTATAGACCAATCTGCTAGGAGAGGTTCCAGACCTATTCAAGAACTTGAGATACAATGAATCATCAACCAATGCAATACATTCATAAAACCTACCTTTCCAATTAGCAAGAGAAGTTGTACTAAGGTTTAGATTAAATCCGTGCGCATTTGCTATATCGTACCATTCTTTAAACGGCGATAGATTCCTTCGGAATGCGAAATCCATCATTTGCTTTTGAAGATTTTCATTTGACCTTGGCATTACTTTTACTATGTAATCGGCATTAAATTTAAGATTTTTTAGAAAAATCGGAGGGATCCCTGATTCCACATGTATAGCGTAAGTTGGTGTATAGTTTGGAAGTTTAAATATTCGTTTAAAAAAGAAGCGTTGCACTATCTCAAATTCATCGAGATCTTGGTAACCAAAAACTTGACTGGCATAGCATAAGCATGAGTTTATAGTAGCTTCAAAAACTCTAAATTTAGCTGAGATGCCTATGTACTTATTGCAGAAGATTTTGTTCCATATAAGGTTTATTGCAGTTTTTGCCGATAAGCATTTTTCCTTAACATGGGGCCGGAAATCTAGATTGCTACAAAATAGAACACCTAAATACTTAAATTGGTTAACCACCTCTATAGGTTCACGATCCAATGACCATGCTTCTAGCGGGTTTCTCCTTCGACGGGTGCTTTCCAAAATCATAATTTTTGATTTTGAGGTGTTTATATTCAGGTCCCATTTATCACAAAAGTTTTTAAGTCTATTAATTTGTAACTGTAATGTGGTGGGGTTGTCCGACAAAACAACAAGGTCGTCCGCATAAAGTAGTACCTTAATAAGTAGATTTCCAAACCTAACACCCCAGGAAAATCACGGGAGACATCGTCAATGAAAAGGGCGAACATAATCGGGCTTAAGGGGCAACCTTGGGGCACATAAGCATGAGTTTATAGTAGCTTCAAAAACTCTAAATTTAGCTGAGATGCCTATGTACTTATTGCAGAAGATTTTGTTCCATATAAGGTTTATTGCAGTTTTTGCCGATAAGCATTTTTCCTTAACATGGGGCCGGAAATCTAGATTGCTACAAAATAGAACACCTAAATACTTAAATTGGTTAACCACCTCTATAGGTTCACGATCCAATGACCATGCTTCTAGCGGGTTTCTCCTTCGACGGGTGCTTTCCAAAATCATAATTTTTGATTTTGAGGTGTTTATATTCAGGTCCCATTTATCACAAAAGTTTTTAAGTCTATTAATTTGTAACTGTAATGTGGTGGGGTTGTCCGACAAAACAACAAGGTCGTCCGCATAAAGTAGTACCTTAATAAGTAGATTTCCAAACCTAACACCCCCAGGAAAATCACGGGAGACATCGTCAATGAAAAGGGCGAACATAATCGGGCTTAAGGGGCAACCTTGGGGCACACCGCAATCAGTGTTAAAGAAGCTGGATATGGAACTCCCATATGACACAGCGCAATTATTGGTGAGGAGAAGTTTATAGAGTCTTAAAAATTTCGTCGATATACCTAAATTTGATAATTTATAAATTAGTGAATTCCGGTTGATAGGATCAAATGCTGCCCTAAAATCAATGAAAAAGACATAAAGTTTTTGTTTGTTATCGATGAAACGTTTTGCTATATTGGAGAGTGCGAAAATTTGATCCAGTTGAAAGACCAGAGCGAAAACCAGCTTGGAAAGTGCTTAGCAATTTGTTTTCTTCTACCCACCTCATAAGCCTGCAGTATAGAATTTGGGTAAATATTTTTCTCAAACAAGGAAGAATCGAAATGCCCCTATAGTTTGCTGGTGAGCTTGGATCTCCTTTTTTAAAAATTGGACAAATTGACATTAAAAATGACTGAGGTATTTCTTCTTTTTCAAGAAGCTTATTAAAGAAATTAAGAAGAAGATTTAGGAAAGACGGGGATGAGTTTTTATAAAATTCAGCTGCAATTCCATCTAGCCCGGCTGCCTTGTTGTTTTTCATGTTTTTAAGGGTTGCTTGCAATTCATTTATTGTAACAGGGTCGTCTAGGTCTGAAATCGTGATTGAGGGTAAAGCATATTGAAATATTTGTGAGTTTGTTGACGCGTTAAGAAGTTCCTTGAAATGGTTTGCTAGTAACTCTACATTTATTGTGGTTGCTGAAACATTTTTAACGCCACCTAACAATCTCACTTTAGACCAAAATGATTTTGAGTCTTTACATTTTGATAAACCTACTGCTAAACCAGCCATAAAAGTTTTTTGTTTATTTTTGCATACTCGCTGATACGTTTTATTTGCATCTAGGTAGAGCGATTTAAAGAAATTAGACTTTGTTTTCCTAAAAATTTTAAGCATTGCAAAGGATTTTTTTCTGAGTTTTGTGCATTCCCAGTCGTACCACTCATCAGTAAAATTTTGTTTCCTATTGCGTGGCATGGCTGAACTCTTAATAACTTCTATTATTTCTCCAGCCGACTGCTCACAGGACCAGGACTTGGTAGACTATTAACTTGCGCATCGAGTCAACGCTTGTACACTACTACCTGACTATCAACCCACTTATATTTTCGGACTGGTTCGCTCAGCGTAGAATCGAAGTTTTGAAATTTCATAAATGTCACTATTGGAAGGTGGACTGAATAGCTTGCGGTTTGTACCTCAAAATCCTCTATGACAGTAAGCCAATCGCCTCTAGCCAAACAGTAATCTATCATAGAACAACCCTGACCAGAAATAAATGTTAATTCACCTCTGCTATCGCTTTTAGAAATTCCATTTACAACCATTAAACCGAAGTCCTCTACCAACTCCATTAAACGCCTGCCACAACTGTTTACAATTACGTCCAAAGACCGTCTCAAACTACCAAACGCGTGTGCCGTGTTGTTCGTCAGGGAAGCTGGATTTTGAAATTCACCGATTCTAGCATTTAAATCGCCTAATATTAAAATGTTCTTAAAATCAATTTCACTTAAAAAGGATTGCAGTTTATTAAAATCGTTATTCCAATTAGTACAATTTAAATAGGTTGGAAGAATGTAATATTGTTCATGCCTGTGATTTAACATTATAACAGTCTTTCTCCCTACAGATTTGATACTAACACAACTTTTTAAACTACATCGCACTGCTATCAAATAACCTCCACTTGCTCTACCAAAAATACTACTGCGGGTGGCAGGAATAAATTTAATAAAAAAATCTTTGAAAAATTTAGCGAATTGTGTTTCATGACCATCTTCAAGAAAAGTCTCTAACAGAATAATAATATCAAAATTTAAGATAAACCTAAAAAAATCTGGAATTGTTAATTTGTTTTTAAGGCCAGATACATTATAACTTAAAATTTTTAAATTTAAAATTACTTGGCAGACGGCAACACTGTCCTACAATTGATGTTGATGACTCCGCTGTATACTGCATCCAGGCTGTTGATGTTGAGTGTATGGTGGCGCTGCTATCGCATAGGATTCTTTATTATTGTTGTAGCTGTCAAAAAATCGTAGGCCACTATCTTCAAAAGTGTTTTTGACAAACGAATATTCCTCCGCATTGTTTACAATCAATCCTCGTGCAAAGTTGAAAGAAAACGCGAAGTTATTGATGTGAAGTTTCACTCCTCTTATTAAAATTTTCGCACTTGGTGTTATGGCGAGTAGATTATTTTTGATGTCGTAGAGTGATTTCCTTTTTTGGCGTGTGATTAGAGACTGTTCACGATGAATCACAATTCCAGAGTTTTATAGTGTTGGAGTTGCGTCTATAACTTTATTCGCCGTGTCTCCCGGGTGAAAGTGTAGAATCACAGTGGATTTGTTTGTGTTGTTGTTTGTGAACTCTTGTGCGCTTTTTATCGGAAGTTCTGCACTTTCTTGAAGATGGAGAAGACCCATGCAAGTTTGTTTTGCGTAATAAACTTTATTGGTCTTCCCTTCTGCCGGAAAATGCACCACAACAGTATTTTCGTTGTTTTTACGTGTGAAAATATCCAGTTGTCGTTCTAACAGATGACAGTAGTTCTCCATTGCAGTTACTCGTTGCACAAGATGTTCATTGTGTGCTTTAAGTGACTGCAGTTGGGATGCAATTGCTTGAACATCATCTTTTTTTGCCACTTCTTCAAATTTGGGGTTAACACATTCGTTAATGCAATCGAACAACATTACTTTTAATTGATCGATGGACATATTTCCAACTGCCATATTATTATTTTTTTTTCCATGGAAACTTTTTTTGAGTTGGTTGAATTTTCTGGGGAGTTTTCTTCTCTACCTCTCTTTAGCGGCATATGCAATTTTTTTAACGGTGCACTGCTGAGTATGCCGCCGGGAAAAATTAAGAATTTGGTGTCTTAAATGTGCAATTAGACAAAATAAAGACGTGTATTCTCCGCAAATTAAGTTCAGTTAACGATTTCAAAAGTTTTTAGAGTAAATTAGACTGTTTTAAAAGTATAAATTAATTAAAAAACCGCACAGAACTCTGACTTTCTCAGTTAATGACAGATGTCAATCCCTTCTGCATCGGTCTGTATAATTATATTCTTACTTGGATCAAAAATCTGAAGGATTGAATGTTGCGCTAACGTATTTTTGATTTCGTTAAAAATGTCTGCATTTACTCTGCAGATTATTTCAAATTGAATGCACGTTTTAAGCCCAAGTAAAGGCTTGGAATAACCATCGACTACGACATAGTCGTTGTCATCAACTAAATCTTTATATTGTGTACGAAGATAAACAGAACCCATTGTAGCAATTCGAAAACCTCCATAATGATTCTAATTTATGCTTGACCGGGCTTCATTTCGCTTCGCATTTAATTTTTTTTTAAACTTCAAATGTTATTATATTGACCTCTGGTCTACTATCGAGCTTAAATTCTATAGAATGCTTTCTAATTTTATGTTTTCGCGCCAGCTATACCGAAATCATGTCGAACCAGATCTATAGGAACCAATATAAGCTCACCACTTCCATAACCATCATCATCTCGAGACACACGCGAACTTTATTTTATTTATCAGCAGAATATTTCAACTTTAGCTTTTTAAGTTTTGCGTTTCGTTCAGGTATTACATGACAACTAGCAAAGGCCGGCGAAGAAATAAAAATAATAATATCCTTAAACCTGCCTCCCTCACCCTTCTTTAACATACGAAAAAGTATCTTTTGACAACAGACTGTCAGCGTCTGTTTGATATTGTTCGTTTCAGCACTTTTAGTTGGTATCTATCTTCATGTTTCCATGGATATGAACTTTCGCTTCGTTAACTCACTCTCCAGAGCTTAAATATCTTCAATTAATTTTCCTTATTTTTAATTAGACTATTGGTTGAGTTGAAAGAAGTTTTATGAATATTTAAGTGAAATGGGTCACGGCCCCCAAAGTGACCTGAACGGCCCACTTATCGTTCTATAAAAAAAGCAACAATGAAGTCGATGGAAATGCGAAAATGATGAAATTAAAATTTCTTATCCTTTATTAATGGAAAAAAACTTTCGCTTTTCTTCCTTTCACAGTTTCCGGGAATTTATTTTTTGAGAGATTCTCAATTAAAAAATTGACTCTTTTGTTCTTTCTTTTTGGTTGTAGGTACATAGTAATGGAATAGATGTTTTTTTCTATGAACTATTTTGCTGTTTACTTAAATTGTTTACTTGTGTCTTTCGAAAATAAAGGCAAGAGTACTATAACTGAGGCGCCAAGAAATGATAACTATTTTTTTAGTGCAGCTCAATACAAGCATTTTTAAATTTATGGGTAGGCGGTTTTTAAATCAAGTGAAAAAATGTATAGTTTACAAAAAAAAAAAAAACAAATTTGCCCAAAAAAAGTTAAAAATAAGTTTGAAGAGTACCTAAAATTTCAAATTTTTCATGAAATACACAATTTTTTTGATTTCCAATGCGTTGCTCTAATTAATTCTTAAAGCTGGGTGTCCCAGATCGGCAAACTCAAACTTCATGTAAATGACTTTATTTGTGTTAGTGACCTTTTTTGTCATGAATTTCATGGCATCGCCATATGTGGCCAGCGGAATTTTGTTTTTGTTTGTTACTCTCTCTCTACACTCTTTTTGAACAAGAATAGAGTCGAAGAAAAAAAAATGAGTATCTTTATAAGATCAATAACACGCTAAAGTGGGAAAAGTAAAGAAAAAACAACAATAATAACCAAAGAAAAGAACAGTCTGTGCTGTAGATGTAAGTTTCCTTTCCATTTCAATATATTTTCTCGAAAACAGGTTCTGATCTCATTTGCATTGCAATTGTTTTTGTTTTTGCCAAAGAACAATAAATCTCCTCTCTATTGCCACAAAAAACATTAAATATCAAATATAAAAAAAAAAAAACGATCATGACTTCTGCTAAGTCATCAAACTAAAGGGTGCAAGAAGTAGGTAGATAAACCACACACAATATTGTTCTGCATACTTCCCACCACGCGAATTGGACCTGCACTTGCTCTAGTCAACTTATTGACAAAAAAAAACTGGTTTGTCATTACATATTCCTCAAATTCAAATGACCGGTTTTTCTATTGCATTTTCTGTTCTTGATGCAGAAAAAAAGAAACAACCAGCAATATGTAAACCAACAACAAAAATATTTGAGAGCGGATGGGCGGGGCTCATTTCTTTTCCAAATGAAAAACATTCTCTTGAAGCGCTAATTTCGCAGTGGAATTACTGGGAACTGAAACTTGTAAGTGTGTAAATAATGCGCGGAAAGGACAATAAAAAACAATTTCGTGTGCGTGTAGGTTAAAAATAACCTTTAAGACAATCGAGTGATTTTCAGAGTATCCTGAGTTATCCTTTGAAGATCTGGAAGCTAGTGCAGCGAGGGAGCAACGCATTTCTACAGGTGTGTGGCTTTTTAATAAAATAAAAAAAATTTTTTTAATTCATTGATCATATTCGATCTTAACTGAAGTCGTGTGTTGTGTTTCTGGGTATATTTATTAAATACTTATATTCAACATGAGCAAAATAAAGGTACCTTGTTTAATCGATTCGGTTTCAACCATTCTTCGAGATTTAGACGCAGATTATAAGGCGTATGACAAATTAGATTTTAAATCAAAAAAATCGATTCACATGAATGAAGCGCGTTTTAGAGGCATCTTTTGAGGAGGCTAGAGTCCTTCATCAAAAAATCGTTGAGGCTCCTGCTGAAGAAGCAAAGGTCAATTATATGGATGCCCTTGTGTTTCATAAATTGAAAGAAATTTATTTCAATTATTCATGTCAATTAAAAGAAGTTCTCTCAAAAATTGACAGCCATAGTTTGCATAATAAATCAATCAACAGATCAAATGTACCACCACCGTCGGTTGCGTGCGTCGGTAGAACTTAAACTCCCTCCTATCAAAATCCCCACTTTCAATGGTTCTTTGAAAATGTGGCCAGAATTTAAAAGCTTATTTGAAGCAATGGTAAATAAAAACACTCCAATATCTGATGCTCATATAAGTTGCAGTATTTGAAAGGTAATTTATCTAGTGAAGCGGCGCGAATACTTCGAAATACCGATACAAACTTTGAATCTGCATGGGCTTTATTGGTCAAAAGATTTCAAAATGTCAGGTTATTGAAAGATAATCTCGAAGTTTTATTATATACGACAAACGAAGCTTAACAATCTTTAAAAAACCTTGGAGTAGCTGTGGAATCGTAGGAAGACGTTCTTATATTTTCCACGGTTCAGAAACTTCCTTGTACAACTCGTGGGCTATGGGAATCGCACATTTCGACGCATGTTGACTATCCGTAATACAGCGTCTTAGAAGATTTCATTTTAATGAGATCAAGGACGTTGGATGTCATTGGACTCTCCTCTTCCGACTTAAATCTGCAAAAATCTAAAAAACCTTCGACGAGTACAGTTCGAGCACAGAACTCTAAAATTTTCACCAAGTGTGCATTATGTAAGGGCTCACACTCTTTTCGAAAATACTTTAAGTTTAAAGCCTTTAACGTAAAAAAGGCATGAATTGAAAAACAAATAACCTTTGCTTTAATTGCCTTTCAAATGCATATTTTACACAAAATTGCACAAGCACATTTACATGTCCGACTTGTCACAAAAAGCATTATTCATTATTGCACCTGAACGATGCAACAACGGCACTGCAAGGCATCGAAAACACCTCGAATTTATAACCAATTTGGGAACCTGTGAATTCGACTCCCACGATCGGGATCTTCAGAAAACTCTCGAGATTCCATCCACCCTCGCTTCAGCAAACAACTCGTCTCTCGCCGAAAACAGGCCCTTATAAAGGTTTTGACACCTGGACCCATGTTCTGTAACTCAGGCGATAACTTATCACATCGTTACGAAATGAAACGATTTGTTTCCCACTTAACGCCACTGGAAAAATTTGTGTTTCTGTAACTCTTCGCGATAAATTCAATTTGAGATTTATTTCCAATGGAATTCCATTGGAAGGCGATAAGACGGATTCTCATTTTGGCTTTAAAAACAAAAACATTGCTCAATTGAGTATTTTCAAGTTCATGTTAACTTTTTTTTTGTTAATAAAGAAATGCAAACTTAAAAGTTAATGAAATTATTAGTTTTTTAATGAAACGAAAAAACACAAGATTGAACATACACTGACAATCACTAGGATGAGGCCACATATTTTTTAATCGATTTTCGTTCTTTATACCTGCTGGAAATTTCGTACCCATACAAATTTACTACATTTGAGTAGGTAGATATTTTCTTTAAAAAAAGTAATAAAATTAAGGGGTTAAATAGAAAAGACTGTTAGAATTTCCCTACATTAATTAAAGAGCTACTTAAAAACAGTATGAAAAAGTGCGTCACTTGGATAAGGCCACATGAAAAATCTTATAAAATATCAAAAAAATGAAAGAAATGTTTACAGTTTTTGGTTTTCAAACCTTTATTTATTAAGTTTTTCTCCATTAATAATGAGTATGTCCCCTATTTTTCGATATGACCTCTATTAGACGGTTTGGAATCGAATCATAAAGTTTTTTTAAATAGTCAAGTGAAATCTCGTCCCAGGCATCACGGATAGCTTCAATTAAGGAGTCCTTGTCTTCAAATTGTCTACCGCCTTCATAAACTTTTCGAGATAGCCATGCCCATACGTTTTCGATTATGTTCAAGTCCGGTGAATAGGGTGGCCATGGCAAAAGCTCTACGTTTTCTGATAAAATCCAGCTTTTGACAACCCTGGAAGTGTGGATTGGGGCATTGTCTTGTTGGAAAATCCAAGGCAGAGGTCCAAACATATTTTTCATCTTCGGAAATGACCGTTCCAACAAGCATTTGTAGCTGTTTCCGTTCATTGTTGTAGAAAGAAACTCCAATTCAATTTTGCCATAGTAGGTGATAGCTCCCCACACCATAACACCTGATGTACGGCTGTGATGTCTTCCCAAAATTAGTTCCTCTTTTCTTAAATCATGGAAATAAAAGTTGTAACAATCGGGGCCGTCAAGGTTAAACATTTTTTCATCCGAAAAGACAACACGTTTCCATTGACTGCTCCAAGAGACATGTTCTGTTGCAAAGTTCATTCGCAGCTCCTTGTGTACTTGCTTTAGAACAGGTTTCTTTTTGAGTTTTCTTCTCTGGATAGTACCATCTTTTCTTATTATCCTTCGGACTGTCGAAATACTGGCTGATACTCCGCTTTCGGACCTTATTTTAGTATAGCTGATTGCTATACCGCTTTTCTCGGGATGTTGTTGCTTGGGCTGTGCGACCTTTTTGGTTTTTTCCATAGTTTTGAGGATCAGCAAGATAGTTGTTTACAACTGTCTTACTTCTGTTCAGCTTCCTTGCTAATTCTCGGCTTGAGAGTCCCATTTCTTTGAAAGCATCGATTTGTCCTCTTTCTGCCACTGTCAACGTCTTTCCGGAACCCATTTATAATTGAAATTTAATAAAAAGAGTTATTTGTAAAACGTTCATATCGCAACCAAAATTTAAAAAAAAATTGCTGATGTGAACTTCTACAACGAAATATTCGCAATGGCCTCATCCTAGTGACGCACTTTTTTATATCCTTTTTAAGTAGCTCATTCATTAATGTAGGGAAATTCCAACGGTCGTCTTTTCTAATTAACCCTATAATTGTATCACTTTGTTTTAAGAAAATACATATTTACCTACTCTCATGTAGTAAAATTTTCCGGGTTAAACAAATTCCAACAGGTATCGGACCGAAAATTGGTTGAAAAATATGTGGCCTCATCCTAGTGATTGGCAGTGTACATATATACATAAAATTGAAAAAAAAAAAACAAAAAAGGAAGAAATGATTGTCGGCTGTTGGCATCTGTGAATTGGCCGCGGGCAAACGGCTTGTTCTCCGCCATAAAATCCACCAGTGTCTCCTTCTGGCACTTTAATAATCTTGTTCATCTCTAACACTATATTTATTAATTTAGTTCTTGAATCAATTACTTATTATTTATGTATTACCTTTTTTGCCTCCGACATTATTCTTGGTCTTTGCGTTTCGCCTGCTTTTTATGTAGGGATAAATTTTGACATTTAAAGAGAAAGACTTATCGACTGTTTAAGTTACAGAAACTCGACGATGCGATAAAATGCATTTTGTCCCAATTCTAACCTGTTTGTAAGTTTTGGGAACTTGAAGAAATTCAAGGTCGAAAATTCCTATCACCAGACGACGAGAAATGTGAAAACCTTTTTTGCAGGACACATCAACGACAATTAGATGGAAAATAATATGTCCAACTTCCCTTCAAAGAAGGAACATATCATTTACTAGGGTTGTCTCGAAAATCAGCTCTTGTAAGATTCTTACAATTGGAAAGAAAATTCCAAACCAATCCTTCTTTTAAGGCCGAATACATAAAAGTATTCAATGAATACAAAGAGCTTGGTCATATGACCAAAGTACCATTTGCTGCAACAAAATGTCTTCATTATTACCTTCCTCACCACGCAGTGTTGAAGGAATCTAGTTCAACGACTAAACTACGAATTGTATTTGACGCGTCCTGTAAAACATCCGACAGGGCGTCGCTCAATGATCATAATGCATGTTGGCCCTAGATTGCAAGATGATATATTCGACCATGTCGCACGTTTTAGGACATTCACGGCTGACATAAATGTATCGACAAATTTGGGTCACCCCGGTCGGTGATTCAATGTATCAATTAGTTTTATGGAAGGAAAAGAAGTAGAAACGTATCGTCTTAACACAGTTACATTAGGGACTGCAGCTGCACCTTATTTAGCTATCCGAACGCTTCAACAACTGGCATCGGATGAACGTGATGACTTCCCTCTTGCATCGAAGATAGACATGGAGAACTTTTACGTCGATGATGTCATTCATGGGGCAGACTCAATAGATGAGGCGTTGGAGATGCAGACACAGCTCGTAAAGATGCTGAGGAAAGGAGGCTTTCCGTTAACCAAATGGGCAAGTAACTGCGAGGATCTTTTAATGTCAGTGCCAGAAGAAGACAGGGAAATACAAATTCCATGATCTTTCGACGAGAAAACCGCAATTAAAGCTCTTGGGATCCAGTGGCACCCCGCAAAGGACATTTTCTCATTTAAAATCTCATTTCCGGAACATAAAAAAAATTACGAAGAGGACAATACTATCAGATCTTGCTCGCCTTTACGATCCAATGGGGTGGATAGCACCCTGTGATATCGTATGGCAAAATAATAATGCAATATATTTGGAAGGACAAACAAACATGGGATTCTGAGCTCCCATTTTCAATCATTTCTTCGAGGCAAACGTTGAAAGCTAGACTGATTCTTTTAAGTGCCATCGAGATACCTCGCTGGATCAACCTCACCAACGAATCACTGGTCGAAGTCCACGGATTTTGCGATGCATCTGAAAAGGCTTATGCGGCAACTATATACCTTAGGGTTAACACCAAAAAAGAAACCTTCATTAATCTCGTCGAGTCTTAACTAATTTTAAATTTAATGCAAAAATATTTTCAACTCGTGTACGACGTACGTGAATAATTTAATTTAATTTAATTAGTTTAATTGCTTTCGTTCAGAAGGAATATTTTACTGAGGAGATCTCAAAACTTTGCGAACGAGAAATGGTCTCTAAACAAAGTCAAATTGCAAAACTTTCACCATTCATCGATGAAAAGGGTACCTTGCGAGTTGGAGAAAATGCTAATCTACCTTATTCACAAAAGCATCCGATAATACTCCCGTCAGGCAACTTCCTTACGTCACTCATCGTCCATGATGTCCATATGAAAACTCTCCATGGCGGCCAACAATTGATGGTGGCTACTCTCCGATCAGAATACTGGATATTACGTTTAAAATCTACGACAAAAAAATGTATTCAGAAATGTTTTAAATGTTACAGATTTAATGCAAAACGCATACAGCAGAAAATGGGTAATTTGG
Source organism: Scaeva pyrastri (assembly GCA_905146935.1). Classification (NCBI taxonomy): domain Eukaryota; kingdom Metazoa; phylum Arthropoda; class Insecta; order Diptera; family Syrphidae; genus Scaeva; species Scaeva pyrastri. The sequence goes on from LR989929.1 coordinate 40,802,000, forward strand.
CAACCCTTCGAGTTTATCAAGCGCGACCTTTTCAAACATCGGGAGTGGACTATGCTGGTCCTGTTCAGCTTAAAGCTTGGAAGGGTCGATGTAACAAGGTTACAAAAGCCTACATAGCGATTTTTGTCTGTTTTTGCACAAAAGCAGTTCATTTGGAACTCGTAAGCGACTACACTACATCCGCATTTCTTGCAGCTTTTAAGCGTTTCACAGCCCGTCGCGGAATATGTGCAAACTTGTACAGTGACTGCGGTACGAACTTCAAAGGAGCTACAAATGTAATTGAATCTGAAAGGACATTCATGCCCAAGCAATGAACACACGATATCGCTAGGTTGCTTCAAGAAAATGGCACACAGTGGCATTTCAACCCTCAGCTCCGCATTTTGGCGGTCTTTGGAAGCAGGTGTGAAGTCCATGAAATACCATTTGAAGCGGAAAATCGGACACTACACTCTTATATTTAAGGAATACGCAACCATACTTGCACAAGTAGAGGCTTGCTTAATTTCTCGCCCACTCTGTCCTGTAAATGAAGATCCTGAAGATCTCTCAATCTTGACACCAGGACATTTTTTAATTGGATCAGCACTCAACGACTACAAAAACGTCCAAAGTGGCTAACGCCAAATAACGAACTTAAAGTGGGTGACCTTGGACTCTTGCCTGATGAACAGACACCTCCTACATATTCTTTGGCAGCTAGGAACAATAATCTTTTCAAAAATCAGCTAACAATTCCCACGCATACAACTCATACCTTTATTGAAATCGTTTCTTATTCCAGGGGTCCGGCAGGATGTTGCAACGCAACATAAAAAAATTCATCACTTGCAAAAGATGCAAATCATCGATGGAAGCGAATGTATGTGGTTGCGTTTTACGCACCGGAATCACTTCAGCTCGCCGATGTTTTAGCAGAGCTCGAAAAATTGTTTCAATGCTTGCAACTGAAGTCGAAAGAGAACTTTTATCTCATGACCGGTGACTTGAACGCCAAACATTCTGATTGGGGAAATCAAATCAAAATCCTAGAGTTAACCATCATTTTACCTGGATTGGTCATTAGAATGCTGAATATATGGTCTTACTGTTGGCTACGGATAGACTATCGTTCCCAAGAAGCGGTGCCTATCTGGAACTATTACTAATGGACACAAGACTGACAATTACTGACACTGTAGGTAAAAGACCAATAAAATGTTTGCGGACCATAGAGAACGACAGTGACCACTCGTTATTCAGCGTAACGGGCTAGTCGAATTGGAGTAGTATGCACCGGTGCATTCTTACATTTACAGTAAAATGCACTAGCCACGCTTCATTAAACGCCCTAGCCCACAAACTTCGTTCGAGCAATATATCCCCACCAAATGGCAGGAATCTGACAAATAACGAAATTTACAGATACTTAGAACAAATGAACGAGACAATCCAACGGACCATGGAAAGAACAATTCCTAAATACAAAGAACGCGACGTGATTAACTTTTACCATAACACGACTATAGGCGCACTCCACAGACAAAAAAGTGGTCTTTAACTTTTGTACAGACGGTTTACTGACCCGAACGATTTGGAGATTAGGATATTGAAGTCCTTGATCAAAAACGTCAACCAATTGATCAAGGAGAACTATCGATCGTCTGTTAATTTGTACTGGGACCGAAAAATTCGGGCCGTTAATTATAGCGACCCGAGTATGTTGTCAGTTAAGAGATATATAAGGATTGATTATCCGTGGACCCTGGCTTACCAACTTTTTTTTGTTTTTATTTATTTATTTAACCTACAAGCAATATTACAGCTTACAGAGATAAGCACTCCAAGAGCAAATTAAAAAGTGAATAAATATAATACTTCAGTTTTAAATTTATTACGATTAAGATTAAAAAAGTCAATATTTGAAGACACTTCAGTGCAATATAGGTACAATAGATCTTGATAAAGTTTCATTACTACTATAATATGTCATGTGAATTCTTTGGAATAAGAAGACTCTAGCTCTCATAGACCTAGCGCGAACATAGATTGGTACCAAGGCAAGAAGAGATGGACATTTAATATGGTAGCATAGTAAGTCTCTAATAAGCAGTACACCATATGAATTTTTCTTCTTGATTGTAACGACTTTATTCCAAGTAATTGGCAACTAGCCTTATAACTAGGACTAAAGTTCCAATCCATTTTCTTAAATATATATATATATATATATATTTTGTAAATCGTCTTTGAATCTTTTCAATCCGCTCAGAATGAACTATATAAATAGGACTCCAAATAACATCTGCGTATTCCAACATTGATCTGACGAGAGATACATATATAGAAGGATAATAACACGAAAGGATCTTTAAAGTCTTTTCCATTTCGTTTTATGAAACCTATCACAGAGTTGGCCTTAGGAACCAAATGATCGAAATGGCTTTTAAAAGAAAGTTGGGAATCAAGAACAACTCCTAAGTCTTTAATACTTAAAACCCTATCTAAATCCACAGATTCAATTGCATAGTTGAATAACAAAATATGAGATTTTCTGGAAAAAGAGATCGTGTTACACTTTTTGATATTCAATTTAAGGCTATTGCTGTGACACCAATTTGATAAGGAATCAATATCAGATTGCATAAGTTGACAGTCGTCAAAACTAGAAAATTTTAAAAATATTTTCAGATCGTCCGCATATAATAATCATTCACAATACTGAAAAACCGAGACAATATCGTTAACGAATCTTGCTTGTGGACAAAAATTAGTATTTCAAAAAACATTATGTTTAGCAGTTTAAAAAAATTATATCTTTTATTTTTATTTCTAATCATAGCAATTAACACATATCTATATATATAGCAAAAATAACAAACAAAAGTCAAACTTATACTCTTTTCCTAGTTCTTACACTCAAAGTAAAAAAAAATTTAAATGATATGTTCTTTTCTCACCTTAAATATGTGTCAACTTTGACTGGCTCTACAAATCCAACCGTTCATAAAAATGAAATCAATTTTTCGATTAGAGCTCCAAACGCGTTCTTTTAAAATAATATTTTAATTTCTTTTAACTTTCTTACTTTTTACTCCAAAACACTTTGTAAATACAATACCTATCAACCAATCAGCAACCACTAACGAGCTTTCACAAAACAGCTTTGTGCTTCGCCCTTTAATTTGACATATTATGTATGCAAAATGGAACAAACAGAAGAAGTCAGAAAATATTTTGTATATACACAGTCCCATAATATGTCACAGGTTTAATAAATGGATTACCCTATGCAAAACATCCAAGCTAGCACTCGTTGTGGAACTCCATGTAACAATTTTTTTTATTAAAAATAAAATATGGACACAAATAACTGCATCAGAACTAAAAACAATCGAAAGGTTTCCTCCAGCACCTCAGTCAGTCAAAGTACAATCGAAGGTATAGTAGCTTAACGAAGCCAGCGCTAGCACAAAAGCTGTGTGTTTTTCGCGCTATTTGTTAAGAACGAAGCGAAACGTCATGTTGCGAAATCAGTAAGGCTAATTTTTGGGCCAAAGAAGCCTCACTCATGTATTGTAGTGAGTAAGTTAGGTTCGATTTCTTCGAATTAAACAAGTTTGTTGGTAATCCCAGAGTGCTCACTGGGAAAGATAGGTCTGGCTATTCAGGGCTTAATGGCTTTTATAATACAACTTAAAAGAAGCGTGCTATGGTATACCGGTTTAATTTTTAAATTGTCAAGGCGAAGATATACTAACATATGAATGTATATGTACATACGTGTGGATGTGGACCCTTTTTAACAATGCATTAATCTATAACGAACTTATTTTGCCTTTTGCCATGTTATGGCGACCTTCACAAGAGATGTAATCCATTACGATGAGTTCAGAGCCGCTACACCTTTTATGGAGGAATTATATTATTCATTGTCCCTGGAAAGAAAACATACATATTTATTTTTAGAACCTTTCGAACTGTGAGAAACCAAAAGTTAACTGAACACTCATTTTGGGACACTTTCAATATACAGGAGACTCTCGCTAACTTGAGCGTACGATAACTTAAACAATCCATTAACTTGAATATGCTATTTTCCCTTTTATATGTATGTACATACATATTCTGTAACTTGAACAAACAATTTTGTAGACTCATTACCTTGAACTTTTTAGTTGCTGACTCTATAAGTTGAACAATAAAGACATTTGGCACGGATTATGTTATTGTCGTACAAAGAATTGTAACTAATACCGTAGTTATCGATCAAATGATAAGTTGTCAATTGGGCCTGTCAAAGCAACTGAACATTCTCAGAATTCAAACAATCTAAGAGAAAGTGCACTGAAAAATGTTTTACAGGAAACAGTTATACGATTTTTTTGCAAAGCTGGTTTAAGAACAACAATAAAAAAATTTCATCATTAAGGAAACATTAACTCCATAACGGCTTAAAAATATCTAACTGGGTCCACATCAACACATGAGCCACATTAACAACGTGGCCAACGTGTCCATTAAAAGTAAAATTAAATAAAACTAAGAGATCCCTATTGCGGATATTTATTTCCATGTCATGGAGGTGGATATGCTGATATACATATACATATACATTCCCGGAAAATGAGAATTGAAACAGAGGACAGAATAAGTACATTTTTATTATAAAAGAAAGCAAGAAATTGAATTAAAAGTTAAAAAAGAGGCTGGGTGCGACCCACACTGATAACTTCCCATTATGCATAATTTGAAAACTTGGCGTTCCTAATAATATTTAACTTTTGATGTTAGTTAATAACAATTTTATTAACATACAAAATATCAGAGATATTGAATCTGAAAACAATATTTACCAATTTTTTTTAGAAATATTTGTAGTTCTGTATTTATTGTGAAAATTTTGATATTCGTCAATATTTTACCATTTTTTAGGTATTGGCAAATGTATTACGAGTATGTTGAAAATAAAATACATTTGAAGTCAATATCATTGTTTGTAGTGAACGACACTTTTCTGTAAATTTCAGTTTTAGTTTTTATTTTAGTAAATAAACTGTCATTTCGAAATTTGTCAAAAATGTATCATAAGTTGACAATTATATTATGCAAAAATTAAATAAATTCGAAGTCCACTCTGGACATACTCAAGTCAAGAAACTACTTTTGACATTTTTCGGCTAATTTTTGTTAAAGTTTTTATTTTTTGTGAAAAAACTGTCAGTCCTATATTTGTCAAAATTGTAGCGTACATTAATAATTGTATTTTGTTTATTTTTTGTAAAAAAACTGTCAATTCAATTTTTTTTCTAAATTTTACCATATGTCAAAGACTACATTTAGCATAGTAAAAAAATGTTTTGAAGATGATTTCCTTTTGCCTTCATTGTATATTTCCGCGCCAAAAAAAAAATAACGGTATGCTAAATTATTTTCAAATTTACACCAAACCTGTGTTATATTGCAATCTACCCAATTAAATTTATTTGAAGTCAATAGCATTATTCTTTGCTGAGATATTTGCGACAAACTAAAATTTTCACTTTTTTTAAAAACTGCTATAGTGGAAAAACCGTTAGACAAATTTTTATAAAAGTCCTTTCAGCTTCTTTTGAAGTAATAACTTATCAAACAAAATTTAATTGGAATCGATATCTCTACTGGTTCTTGAGATATCGTTAACGAAAAAGGGTATCTCGAACGTATATACGTACGAACGTACGAAAAAATTTCAATTTGACAAATCGGACCGATTACAATAACAAGAATGCCCCTCAGGCAGACGACAGTCCATGTCATGTCTCTAACATTTATTAAAAAATTATAAAAATGTATTTTTCAAAATGGTAATCACAGAATAAACAATATCTATCTATCTAATTTTGTTGTTAGTAAGATCAATCAATATCAAAAGTCAATCGATTAATATTAAGAATAATTCGATTATATACAGAGTTTTCACAAAAGTTAAACATTCATAAGAATTAACACATTGATACCTTTTCTTTGATTTCTTCAATAAATGGTAACTTTTAAAAGTATAATGGGAAGTAATAAGTGTCGAACTCAGAATCTTTTTTCTTATGTATTGGATTTGGATCTACTTTATTTAAATGAACATTGGTGATGGATAAAAAGAGTTCATGTCCGGGAAAAACTGGACGGATGGCAATCCTATCTGACATGCCTATTTACATTTTACACATAGTTCAATGGAAGCATGAGTTATGTGGTGCAGGACAGGACAACAACATCAGCTTCAGCTTCCATAAAAATACCCGGGAGCATACTCTTCACAGGAGAAAACTCAAATCTTGAGGCATGGCTGGACCATCATTAATGCAAGGTACAAAGACAAACACCCCTATAGGCACACGGTACAGTTATTCACTAATATCGTTATAGTGTGCTTTTGATAGAGTAGGTAACCTCATTTTCTATTTTATATTCATGCAAAGAGAAGCCAGTTAGGTTTAGGCGTTCACATTATACATACATATTATGTATACTGTACTGAGTCATAGTCACACTGTCACAGTACAGTTACAGTTACAATCTCACGACGCACCTACGGTTTTTTATGCAAAAAGATGGTTCATGGTTCTACTTCCTATTCCTAAATAATGTAGGTAGGTAGGTAGGTATAGGTATCCCTCTATCTGCATTTAGGTATTTCCTAGAACTGAAAGAACAGTTGTTAATGTTGGAAAAAAAGTTTCATTCGCATTAATGAGGCAACAATTAAGTTGTTGGTAACCATATAAGAGGCAAATGGAGGTGGCATGGCTTACGTGCGAAAAACGTAATTAAAGCGTGTGGAAATGAAAGTTTTTTTTTTTTCAATGCGCTAAAAGATACAAATCTAGAAGAAAAAAAAAAGAAAAAAAACGTTGGAGATTTATATGAAATACCACTGAAAGTTGGAGGTGCCCGTTCTCTTTTTTCCGTTTTCATCCGTCTGTTATTCAGGTTAACGTGTGTGGAAAGCCATTTTGAAGGTATCTTTATAATTAGAGAAAGAGAATGCACTTCGAAAAATAAGAATTTTGAATTATGTAGGTACCCACTTTTTAGTAGTGCGATTGTGTGTATGTTGTTTAAAATAATTAAACTATATGAGCGAACCGAATGTACCTAGTACGTTTGCTACCTATAGGTACATACATAACATATATTATAGGTACATATTGTGTAGTTTTTCTGATTGTTATAAATTTATAATATGAGAGTTTTTCTTGCTTACATAATCTACAAACAAGTTAAATTTACGTTTAATTAATTATTTAAAAAAAATTATTTTTTCGAGGAGAACCTCTTTATTTCAATTTCAAACTTAAACTAAACTACAATGAATGTTCCTATTCTAAATTAACCTATCCCCATTTGTCACTCGTCGCTGATGTTGTTCGACGTTCCCACAGGTGGTGTTGTTTTACATAATCTGCTATGTGCTGGAATGTGCTGTTTGTGCACATGATGTTAGCGGGTCCAGACATATCGTCAGCAAAAGTGTGAGAACAATTTCCAGAGGTGAAATATTGCAAGTTGTAAATCATATTTCATACTGCAATTTTGATCGTGTTAACTTTTCCCCCCTTAAAAATCGAATGTCCTCATTCGATATTGATTTTATCTAAGGTGTTGCGGAAGATCCTGTATTCATATGGTTCTAACTGTAGGCACAGGGTTGTTTTCTTTGCCATCCGATATTCCTGTTCCAGAATACAATTCTATCAGGGAGACCTTTACTGCGTCAGTTTCTTGCTTTTGACAGTTGCATTGGACCAGTTTCTTCCTTAAGAGCATGATGGTGAAAATTGCGCAAATCAGGGTAAGGAGTACTAGCATTGCGATATTTTTCCTCTCACTGGCCATTCTAAATTCGTTAATGTAGAGGGTGTTGTTGGTCTCTACTTCTTTTAGCATGTCTAACGAAAGCAATTCTTCAGTCTGGTGGTTTGCTGCTGATGGTTGCAGTATCGCTGATAATGGCTTATGATCAATCGTTTCTGTCTCTGAAAATGTATATCGTCCTACTTTGATCGTTGCATTATAAAATTGAACAATATACATAGGTTCCGTTTAGATGAACTATGTTTCCATCAATCTCCATTTCGTCGTTGAATTGGTTTAGCAAGATGATTCCAGGTGCTAGTTCCTCTATGGTGGGTATGTGTTGATTGTTTACATCGATGCACAAATGGGGTTTGCTAGATAACAAGTTACCAATACATTCATCATTACTTAAATCTAGTACATTTTCTTGCTTACAAATAGATATTGAATTAAAAGTTTTACATTTTCCAGATATTCCAAAAATTGTTTCTTTACATTTCACTATTTCATTAAATTTTATTTTGACAATATTTTTTAATTGTTTAACAGGTCTTATTATCATTTTATTGCATGTTTCTTCTTTTGTTGTTGGTAGGCTTAAAATGTATAAAATTGATTTGGTACTTAAAGCTATTTTTACATATGAAAACTCTATGGCCTCTATAATATTGTTATATGGCATGCTTTCCTTTTTCAATATTTTCTTTATCGATTTTATTTCAGAATTTGACAAAATGTATGTATTTACCATACCGGCTTTTGCCCATTGAATGGCATATTCTACATTTATTATTTCGTTTTTTAATATTTCTAACTTAAATTTTAAATCTAACATTAATTCTTTTTTAAATATGTCGTTTGTTTTCAAAGTTTTCAATATTCGGTTTGTTACATTATTTAGCTCAATCATTTTTGTTGACATTAGATTATTAATTACTACTTGTTGATTATTGTTTGCTAACACATTATTCATTTTATCCTTTATTAGTTTAAAATCATGTTTGTCAGGTGTGCCTGCTATTCATTTCCAGGCAGAGCCAAGGAAGTCCAAGGATCTTTTGGATTTGGTTTTGGAGACGAGCCGATCGATGTGACGTTGTATCTCCCTCACATCGTTGGATAAAAGAGGAAGGATAGGATTTGTACCATTTTTAATCTGTAGTATCATTCGGTCGAAATCTACTAGCGCTTGTTGGTATTCTTGTATATCGATAACGTGCACGATCTTAAACGTTCCGGTTTGGACCTTTGGACTTCCGGTATCGATTGCAATCAGTTTCGAATTTGAATAATCAAGCATTTTGACGTCACACAAGATGGGAGTTACCCAAAGTCTAGAAATAAATTTTAGTTTCGTATTAGAGATTTGTGAACTATCTTACCGGATTTCGTTAAAATTGTTGTTCTGTTTTCGGAAACTGTTTCTTTTTTATACCGACTATTTAATTTTGAACCTACTCTTCTATTTTGTTTTACATAGACTATCTCACCAGGAGTATATGTTTTTAAGGGTTGCCTTGCTTTATTGTGTTGCTCTAAATCGCGTTTCTGTTTTTGTTTCAATCTTTCAATATTCTCCCTTCGGGCCTTTTCCAGAAGGTTGGGATCGGAGCATACGCTACGACCGAAAAATACTTCCACTGGCTTCTTTCCTGTCGTATAATGAATAAAGGAGTTGTATTCATAAACTGCCCTTTCTAGAAGTTCCGTGAAGGAATGATGAGTTTTTTTCGTTTTTAGGCATCTCATGATTTCAATAAGCGTTGAGTGGAACCTTTTCACTTTTCCATTAACACTACTAGAGTATGGTGGTGTTGTGAATAACTTTATTTTTAGTTCTTCCTCTAGCATGTAACCCAACGAGACTGAATTGAAAGCTTTTTCGTTGTCCATGACGATCGTTTCTGGTAAGCCGAAAGAAAAATGAATCTCTCTGAGTGGTTGACGTATGTCTTCCACTGCCTTGGATTTGATGACTTTAGCGTGAACGTATTTCGAGAACTTGTCAATCGCAGTCAAGACGAGATTGTTCTCTGTAGAGAATAAATCAATATGAACGATCTGACCTGGGAATTGCGGAATTGGAGTTGCTTGTAATTCCGGCTTATTAGGTTTCCTGTTGTATTTATTTTCTTTGCAAGTGGTGCATTTCTTAACAATTTTTTTAATTTTTGTGGCCATTGCTGGAAAATAATATTTTTCGAGAATCTGCGCTTTGTTTTCGCGTTCATTTTACGGTGGGCGCGTTTGTGAGTCTGAATTATTATATTTTGTTGTTCTGATTCGTCGACTATATCTTGTACTACTATTTGAGTGAACCTAACTTTATAATTACTGAAATGCGTGGCATAGATTTCCTGAATCATACCCATGATATGTTCTTCAGTTTTAATTCCGTTTAAAACTGATGGGTTGAGGGATTTTTTCAGTATTTGTAATAGATTTTCCTTAGTGAAATGTCGTTCGGTTATGGTATGTCTATGGTAGGTTGGGAAAACTATATGAAATTTATACTCGGAAGAATTACCTTGCTGCAAGAAAATTTGATTTTTAAAAACATTAATTGGAACTTCTACGCTGTAAATGAGATTACGAGATGACGTTTCGTCACTGTGGACCGTTGAGGTTAGCGAATTTATTTCTTGAGGAGGTCGAGAGAGAGCATCCGCTACCACATTGCTTTTACCAGGATTATATTGCAATTCGTAAAAATATTCCTCTAGAATTGCTTTCCAACGCTTCATCTTACTATTATTGTTCTTGTTGCTAAGAGCATATGTAAGCGGTTGGTGATCAGTGTAGATCTTTACGTGTGCGGAGCCATAAAGGTTGTTTCGCAAAGAGCTTAATGCCCATATGATAGCTAACATTTCTTTCTCGTTAGCAGCGTAATTTTCTTCAGTTGAACTTAATGTTCTAGAAATGAAAGTGATTGGTTTCCCTTCTTGAGCCAATACAGCACCGATAGCGTAGTTAGACGCATCCGTTGTAAGCTCAAATGGTTTATTAAAATTTGGATAAGATAAAATAAGATCTTGGGAAATAAGTGAATTTTTTAATTTTTCCAAAGCTTCCATTGCAGCGGAATCAAGGTGAATTTTAGTTTTTGCGGATTGTGTCTTGGACGTACGTCCCTCCTCACCCCTTAAAAGGGCTGTTAGGGGCTTCGCAAGCTTTGCATAGTCTTTGACAAAGCGGCGATAGTAGCCTGACAGGCCGAGAAAAGAACGTACATAAGTCTTTAAGATTTTGGGGTATAGGGAAATTTCGGACTGCTTCGACCTTTGCAGGATTTGTTTTAACTCCTTGAGAGGAAATAATGAATCCCAAAAACTCTACTTCCTGCTTAAAGAAATGACATTTATCGATCTGTACCTTCATTCTTGCATCATAAAGCGTTTTGAATATGGCTTCTATGTGCTGTGCGTGTTCGGCTTCTGATTTGCTAAAAATAACTATATCGTCAATATAGACATAGCAAATTTTGCCGATGTGATCTCGTACGATGTCATCGAGAGCTCTCTGAAATATTGATGGCGCGTTTTTCAGGCCAAAAGGTAGTCGAGTAAATTCGTACTTTCCGTTGTTCATAGAGAATGCAGTTTTCTCGATATCGGATTCCTTTAATGGAATCTGATGGAAACCGCTTTTCAGGTCGAGTACAGAAAAGTATTTGCATGTGCCAAATTGTGCGAGAACTTCATTGGATATCTGTCAGCTATAGTAATGCTGTTGAGCTTCCGATAGTCAATTACCATTCTATAATTTTTTTTTCCCGATGAATCAGCCATTCCATCGTCGAGTAATTGTTGTACCTGATTGTCTACTTCTGTTTTAAGTGCCATTGAAAAAGGATAGTAGTGACAATATACTGGGTCATTTGTAGAAGTTCTTATCTCTGCAACCACCTTCGTGGTGTAAGTAAGTTTTTCTTCTGGTTCCGAAAAAAGGTTTGAATATTTATTGGCAATTGAATTTAATAATAAATGTTGTTTAGGTGATAAATTTTCTGTTTTAATGGACATTGTGTTGGATTGCGACTTCAGTTGCTTAATTTTAATTTTTACCTTATTAAGAATTGTCATGTAACTGTCTTTGGTATGAATAACTGCAGACAGTTCCTTCAAGCTATTCTTGCCTAAAATCCCGTCAAATGTTTTAAGAGATGGTAAAATATATAATTTAATGGCAATGTTAGCAAGGCCAAAGATATTTAATAAAGTATGCTGTCTAATTTCTACATCTCCACCTATGGATTTCGCATAAAATATTTGTTCATTTTTTATTCTTTTTTTTACTAATTCGGGTTTGATGTAATTTTAGCTTGAACCCGTATCAATCAAAAAATTTATAAATTTCCCCGTTTCCGGCTTTACACTCAAAGTAAGGCAACGAGGAATCCGTTAACCTAAAAAATGGATATCACTATAGTCTAATGATGGTTCCATTGAGTATTGCTCACGTTCATACTCCTCATAGGCTTGTTCATAGGCTTCTTGTTCAAGCATACTGGAATCTTGAGAAGAAGATTCGGTGTCGTTAGTGTTTTCTGACACAGGGTCAATAAAAAAATTTGGTTGTCTTGTTGGTTGGTCTAAGGAAGCGTTATTGGGCGAAGTTTTTGTCTGTTGATCAAATAAAGGTTTTTGTAGTTGCTGCCCTTGTCCAAAGTAATTTCTTTGATTTTGAGCATTAATGTCTTTAAAATGATTACTGCGACCTAGTGTCGGAGGCTCTTTTTTTATATTTGAAAATGAGTTTGGTTAGGAGATGATTTAGAAGTCTGAACTTAGTTTGGTCGAAAGTTTGTACCGAGTTGTTGATTGCCTGTATTATAAGCTGTTCGATAATTATTAGTTATTGGATGTCGATATGCCTGAAAGGGAATATTAGTTGTTGGATAGGTAGGATACCTTATCGGGTATGTTCCTAAATTTCTTTGTGGAAGCATGTTCCTTTCGAAATTACTTTGCAGACGAGGAGTCTGTTGAGTAAAGTTCTTCCGAACTGCTCCTTGGTTTGTCGCATTAATGTTGGATCTTTGATGTTGGTTCTCATACTTGAGCCATAAATGAAGAGCGTGTGGTAAATCAGCTGGCTCTTTCATACCTGAAAGGTCGGCTAGATTACCTCTTAGTCCCCTTATGAATACATCAAGTGCCTTATTTTGATACGTTTGATTTAAGGCACGTTTAGTTTCAGCACTCGCATTCATGCAAGAGATCTTATTTATTATCAAGGCTAAGATAGCATTAACAGCTTGATAATAATATTGGATGGAATTTTGCCCTTGGGACAAATTTGACATTTGCGACTATAAAGTTGTAATGTCGCGTTTGTCTCCGTAATGGATAGAGAGGCAGTGTGTTATATCTTCCCAATTTAAAGGAGTGTTGTATGCCTCTAAGGCATCGTCAGTTTGCCCTATGACCTTATTTCAAATGACGTTTATTATGCCGTAATATTTGGGGTTGCCTTTTATACCTTCGTATATTTTAAGGACGTGTTCGACGCTCTTTCTCCAAGAGAAAACTCGCGCTCGTCACCAGCAAAATTGCGGAGTCCTTTAACGACGTCGGGGATCTTGTCTAGGCCGACTAGGTCATTTTGGAATTGAGAGTGAATTTCTTGATCTGTTCCCCACCTACGTCTAATATTAGGATAGGTAGTATTACCAAGCATGCCCTGTCTTTCGAGGACACGAGTCACTATAGAAGTAACAACCATGTCTAGTTCTGGGGTGGATCTAACTTCTTGTCCCGCCTCATTATGTGAAGAAGAAGATTGAAAGGAGTTATTAGGGTCAATGTTAAGAGGTTGGATATGTGATGTACGGGGTGGAACTGTATGCCTTATTTGAGAACTAATGCTCTCTGAAGGAATAACAATGGGATTAGGAGTTTCAGGCTGTTCACCTGCGCCAGATCTAGTGACAGGCATGATTTGAATTTATTAAAAAGGGAAATTAAAATTATATTTTGTTTCTTGATTATTCTTAATTTTAGCTCACAGTTAATGCAAAAACAATATTTTGTTAAATAGTTTTATATATATGTTTAGATGTATATGAAGATGAATATTATTATAAAATGTATTAGAAATTAAAAAAATAGTTTAATTAAAAACAAAGATGATTTCGTTTATTAATTAAAGAATTTTTTGTTTATTTATTTATTTTTATTAATATACGTTTTTTATACTTAATAATCTTTGTATGAGATATAGTTTTGCTTCTTTTTTTCTTATTGATTATATGGTCATGGCTTCCGTCTTATAACGTTACATTGTATACGTGTTTTTTCCTTATTACTAGAAAAACTGCAATGCTAATCTGATTTTTAAACATACGTCTGAAAGATCTCTTCAAAATCTAATTTTTGTAGAAAAAATTTTTTAATTATCTCTTTTAGATTTTTAAATATTCCCCTTCGAATTGGCTGATAACGTTACATTTTTGGAAGTAGCTGTTGAGGTTACTGGACATATTTACAAAACTGTGAAATTGGTGTGCTAATTAATTTTTTTTCTTTTAGAGAATTGAGATAAAATTCCAATTAACAGTTCACCATTTTTTGTTTAAGAAAAAGTTATGTTTGTATGTGTTATTTAAGGTCAAATGTGTGTCTTATAACGTTACAGAAAAAAGTCTTATAACGTTACCTTCCGAATTCTTGTGTGAAAATTGGTGAAAATATGACTGAAAGAAAAAATTCTAGTAAAGTATAAACAAGAAAAAAAATTTATATAAAAAATAATTTATTTACCATAAGGTACTTCATTTTTTGTTATAACGTAAATGGGCGCATAAAAAAGCCAAAATAAAACCGAAAGGTCTAAAAAAATTGATTTAAGAAATTTTATGATTGTAATCGACACCAAACATCATTCTATACAACACAACAAAAACTTCTCCAAAATTCCCATTTTTGTAAAATCGTATTTTAAGGGGGGAGGGTGGGTGGTGGTCCAGGTAAAACAAACTCATTTAACCGTTTTAGTACACCCAAATCATATGATACATGATTTTAGGGAAGTTTTCGATACTTAATCCATTAAAACCAAAATCAAAGAAATTGGACAAACCTGTAAAAAGTTATAGTCCTTTACAGTAAATGTTGTGTTTTTTTAGAAAAGCAGGTAAAATATTTTTAAAATTTCCTTTAAAATTAATTTTTCTTCGTCAAATTTGAAGCAGATAAATAATTTGGCATATAAATAAAGAATCAAGACAGTTCACTAATATATTTGAAGTCCAAGAAAGTCTTAAACTTCATCTTCATTGACTTTAGCAAAAAATGTCTTATAACGTTACACATCCTTAACTATTGTTTAAATGAAAATGGTCGCTTTATACATATATATATTTGTTTTTAGTTTTGTTAAATAAATACAAAATACTCAATAAAATTCAAAAAATTCAATTGCTAAAACTTTCATATGAAAAGTAAAAAAACTTTTAAGGAATTTTGTCTTATAACGTTACACGAATTACACGAATTTGATTATTTAAAATTTACAAACTTGAAACTTCTTTTTTGACAAATAAATGAGATATTCAGGTAAGGTAAGATCTTTTCTTGAAAACTTAAGTGTATTCAAAAAAAATAAATTATCAAAAATTATATAAATTACCTTTTTACGAGCACTTGAATTTCCGGTCATTTTCAAAGAGCTCAACAGCCTGACTTTAACTGTGGCTTAGATCAAACTAGAAATGTTTATACTGTTGATAATGATATCGATCGTTCCTATGAGATGTATTCTCTCAAAAAATGAACATAATAGCGGTAAATTCTAAGAAAAAAAAAAAATGCCACTCGGTTTCATTTCTCGAAGCCATGACCATATAGTTATAGTTTTTCTTTCTTTTCTTAATTTGCTTTTTTCTTATTTACTTTATATTTGTTATTTCTTTTTATATGTGTACATATACAATATATTTTTTTTTCTTATTTTCTAAGCTTACAGAATTAAGACCAGGTTCATCGTTGATCGCTGGGTTATCGGGTGATGCGGCTCGGGTGGTGCGGCTCGGGTGGTGCGGCTCGGGTGGTGCGGCTCGGGTGGTGCGGCTCGGGCGGTGCGGCTAGCTCTTTTACGAACTTCCGGTTCGTCTCCTACACTTCACTGTTAGTTTATGTAGGGCTACTGCGAGGCCCTTTTACACGGACTTTTTAGTTCGTCCAGTAAAATTTTTCACTCACACATGAGCACGACACCGTGGACCACAAGGATTTTATTAAAACGTGCGCTTATTAGTTTTACTTCGCGACGTCAGTCCTTATAAGGATTTTATTAAAACGTACACTTATTAGTTTTACTCCGGGACGTCAGTCCTTATGAATATTTTATTAGAACGTACACTAAATAGTTTTACTTCGCGACGTCAGTGCCTGTGGTCCCTGCTCGGGTGCCAGTTAAATTTACGTTTAATTAATTATTTAAAAAAAAAATTATTTTTTTCGAGGAGAACCTCTTCATTTCAATTTCAAACTTAAGGCTGGGTGGCCAGCTAAAAAAACGACTGGAATGTTACAAATAAAGCGATAACTTTTACATTTCGAATGCTAATTGATTGAAATAAAAATTAATGCATTCTGAATAAACAGGAGTACTACACTGCATCATTATAATTTTTAAATGTATAATATAGTAATTCTGAGAGTGAAACAAACTACAATTTTGTAGTTTTTTTCATAGTCGTTTAAAATGCACCATTTATCTATGGTACCACAAAAGTTTTTATTTAATTTTGTTGGTGTTTTCAAAAGAAATTAAGTTAATTTAGGGAGTGACGGATTGACTTTAATTTATTTAATTTTTTTATGGGCAAAAAATTAGTCCAATCTTATGCAATTTTCAATGGGTTTGGCGTGTTTGAACAGGTATAACTTCTTTAATCTACAACATATTTCATTGAAACAAAAAGTATTTTAAAGCCAGTCTCAAATATTTTTATTAAAAGTAAATTTTTTTTTAAATAATTCACTTCTAAAGTTTAAAAAAATAAAAAAACCTAAAAAAAACGCAAAAAACGTTTTTTTTTTCGAGGACTTTTAAATATCCCTCATTCATTATTTAGCCCTTTGAACTATATTTTTTTTCTTTATTTTATTGAATAGCTTAATTAATTACCTCGGGAGTGACGGATTGACTTTTTCGAAAAAAAATTATTAACACTTTAAATGTTCATTGAAAAAGCCCAAATAACAATTAGGAAAAGAAATGTGCTCCGCTCACCCGCTCTCAAATATTTGTTGTTGTTGGTTTACAAATTGCTGGTTGTTTCTTCCTTTTTGCATCAAGGGCAGAAAATGCAATAGAAAAACCGTTTTTTTGGCAATGTGTTGACTAGAGGAAGTGTACGTCCAATTCGTGTGGTAGGAAGTATGCAGAACAATATTGTGTGTAGTTCTAGTTTATCTACCTACTTCTTGCACCCTTTAGTTTGAAGATGTAGCAGAAGTCATGATCGTTTTGTTTTTTTGTGGCAATAGAGAGGGGATTTATTGTTCTTTGGCAAAAACAAAAACAATTGCAATGCAAATGAGATCAGAACCGGTTTTCGAGAAAATATATTGAAATGGAAAGGAAACGTACATCTACAGCACAAACAGTCCTTTTCTTTTTTTATTATTGTAGTTTTTTTTTTACTTTTCCCACTTCAGCGTGTTATTGATCTTATAAAGATACTCATTTTTTTTTCTTCGACTCTATTCTTGTTCAAAAAGAGTGTAGAGAGAGAGTAACAAACAAGAACAAAATTCATCTGGCCACATATGGCGATGCCATGAAATTCATGACAAAAAAAGGTCACTAACACAAATAAAGTCATTTACATGAAGTTTGAGTTTGCCGATCTGGGACACCCAGCCTTAAACTAAACTACAATGAATGTTCCTATTCTAAATTAACCTATCCCCATTTGTCACTCGTCGCTGATGTTGTTCGACGTTCCCACAGGTAGTGTTGTTTTACATACTCTGCTACGTGCTGGAATGTGCTGTTTGTGCACATGATGTTAGCGGGTCCAGACATATCGTCAGCAAAAGTGTGAGAACAATTTCCAGAGGTGAAATATTGCAAGTTGTAAATCATATTTCATACTGCAATTTTGATCGTGTTAACTTACATATGTACATACCTACCTTTTTATTTTGAAACCATAACCATAACAGAGCTATTGAACAATATGAAAAAATTGGGTTCTAGGAAAGGTTTTATGTTTGTAACGGAATTTTGGTAATCGGGTTTAGAGATCTATGAAACGTAATTAACGTAAATAATACAAAGTATATATTGAAAGCAATTGACGCATATTTTTTTCCCGTGATCAGGATATACAAGATAATTGCAATTAGCGGACTTGTTTTCGTGGAAAAATTACACAACACAATTGGTTCTGGAATTTAGTAAGGGGTCACTTTTGTGTGACTCCAGTGGGTGTCCTAAGAGGCACAGGCACATAATCCTGATTTTTTTTTTCGGTCTTGTTCGGGGACTTATGTCCCATCGTACTGAGACATTGTTCGTTTCGTCTTTTTCAGTTTTTTTTGTACTTTTATATCTTTTCGTATTTTGTTGTCTCGCCTTTTAATTTTTTTACGTTTTATTTACTTGGTTTCTTTTTGTTTCGACAGTTTTAGTTTTTCTTTTGGATTACCTATTTAGTTTAAATTTCCTTTCGTCTTTGATGGTTTACTTTTCGTTGTGGAGAGATATGGAGTTATATGTTAGTAAAGATGGAAAGAGGGACTTACGTTTCGTATGTAAGTGTAAGGACAAGAGAGAGAGAGAGAGAGAGAGAGAGAGAGGTGCTTGCCCAAATTTTCTTTCTCTCGTAGTCAGCGCATAAAGTATACATAGATCAGCTGGTATGGTTTGCGAGTTTACTGACGTTACGCGAACAGTGATTTTTCATTCTTGAACAATTTTATACATTTATTAATATTCTGTGCAATACATCAAATATTTTAATTTTAAAGTGAATAAAGTTGTAAATTCATTTTAAAAAAATATATTTTGTAATTTTTCGGATGAATAATAACAAATTATGGCATTAAGTGACACACTGAATGTGAAAGCAGTGCTGCAGCACCATCAACTAAGAAGAAATTGCGTACGGAAATTGCAATCTCTGTCCAAGCCTCTGACTGTACTTTTTGAACTCTCTCTTTCCCAAGGTGTCTTTTCTCATATATGGAAATATTCATTTATATTTCCGACTAGCGAAACCCCCACCCGCTTTGCAGGGCGTTAAAAAAATAGTTTTTTAACTTCCTATAGGAGGTTATTGTTATCGGTCCGATTTGTCAGTGTGGCTTGCACCGAGCTTTTTTTTAAATTGTTTCATATTTTTTCATACCAATGACTTTTTATAAACAAAAATATCTTTGGTTTCATGATTATTAATCTTATAAGATATGACCCATACTCGACTGATGCGGTTACAAAAAAACATTTTTTTGCGCCCTAAACCTTCTACTCTTATTCCTCTTTAATTAAAAAAAAAATTAAGAAAATCGGCCAACCGGTTTGGCTGGTTAGTGAACGAACACAAAAAAACAGACTTTCTTTTATATATATAGAAAAGAACATCGAAATTACAAAAAAACTGCATGAATATAAAATTTTATATTAAAAAATATAACTCAGGTACCTACTGCAAAAATTAGTAGCAAATATTCATCTATGTGTGTTCAATTTTTCGAAATTCCAAATCCCGACTAATTTAATTTTAACATTCTTCTTTATGTTTTCTTTTGGTTTCTGATAAAGTTCTTTTCTCTCTCTGAATAACAATACAATGCCCATTAAAAATGTATATTCAGGAAAAAGCATTTGCTGCGCTAGCTATTTCCAATTATCCAGGTCAGAAGCCCATGACTTCCACAATCTGCATTCGGCCCAACCCCCTACCACCCCCTCTGCATCTTTTTTAAACATACTCTGTGGCCACCGTAACTGATTGCTTCTTTTTTCATAAACTCATTATCCACCCGTAATATACCTACATTTACTTTCAAAGTGGGTTTCTTCTACGTATATCTGGCGTTTTCTGCATTGCAAGGGCTATTTTGATAAAGAAATAAAAAATTACAACTTTATATGTATTTACAATGATGTTCATTTATATGTACATTATGTATTTGTACTGTTTATTGGAGAAAATCATCAAGGATATTTTATTTCTCCGTTAGTTTTATCACAAGAATGTCTGTGCAATCATAATATCCGTACTTTAACCAGCGAGCTCGTGCCTTCATGTAGATATTTTGGTGACCTGGCAATATGCCTTCGACAAATTACCATTAATACTAATGAATGGGTTCTCCTAATGGCTTTTGGTGCTTCGCTTTCTTACTCTAATGGCTGCCGGGTAAATGAAAACGAACGAGGTATAGAATGGTGTTGGTTTTTGTTTCACTTGGTTAAGTTTTATAGGCAGGAAAATCATTTTCTCCATTTTCGAGCTGAAGGCATCTCGAAATGTCAAAAGTGACAGTAATTGAGGAGGATCCACTTAATTCGTGACAATAGTCATGAAATTAATTATATTTGGTTCAAAAGGAGTACTCGTATAACGCGTTCCTTAATAGAAGAAGGCGGGCTGTAATGCTATAATTTATAGATTTTTGAGAGTAGGGATGGTTCAATTTTTCCATTTCACAGTGTTGCTTGTAGATCTAGATAATTGGATGAATTCTTGAAATATTGGCAAAAAAATATATAGTATTATTATTATACTTAGATAAATTTATATACATAGAACATAGGTACTATACTATTATTATCTTTTCTATCATCAATTTAACGAACTCCAATACGCGGATTTTTGTAGGTACTTGTATTTTTTTTTAGATAACAATGAGTACCTATTTTAGTTTTTCTATTTAAAAAAAAATAACGGCATGGTAAACTTTTTCCACATTTGAACCTAATCTGTATTAAATCTTAATATATACACAATAAAATGTATCTAGGTCAATAACATTATTTATTTCTGAGCTATTTGCGACTATCGAAAATTTTCACTTTTTCTTTAAATTGCTATGTTGGAAAAACCGCTCACTTCCATGACAGTCCTTTCTGGATCTTACGAAGTTATAGCCTGTTGAACAAAATTTAATTCGAGTCGATATCGTGTTTCAAGTGTTTCAATCTTAAGAAAAAATATGTAAATTTGGTTAATTTATTTACATAAGTCAAAATCATAGACTGCCTTTGAGATATTCAAGCCTAAAAATTATTTTCAAAACTTTTTAGTAGAATTGTTTTTATTAACTTCCCATAGGGAGTTATTGTAATCGGTCCGATTTGTCAAATTGAAATTTTTGACAAATCTGGACGTTTTATGGTTCCTAGAATCTAAATTCGTCATTTGTAGAGAGATGTTTGTGTGTGTGTGTGTACGTACGTTCGTACGTCGTACGGTCGTACGTTCGTACGTAGGTACATTCGTACGTATGTACGTTCGTACGTTCGAGATACCCTTTTTCGTTAACGATATCTCAAGAACCAGTAGAGATACAGATTCCAATTAAATTTTGTTTGATAGGTTATAACTTCAAAAGAAGCTGAAAGGACTTTTATAAAAATTTATCTAACGGTTTTTCCACTATAGCAGTCTTTAAAAAAAAGTGAAAATATTAGTTTGTCGCAAATATCTCAGGAATGAATAATGCTATTGACTTCAAATAATTTTTTTTGGGTAGATAACAATGTAATACAGGTTTGGTATAAATTTGGAAATAGTTCAATTTACAGTTATTTTTATAAAAAGTAAAAACTAAAAAAAAAAATTTTGGAGTGCAAATATACAATGAAGGAAAAATGATATCACAAATAATCATATACAGATGTCTCACGCTTATGGAGAAGAATGGCCTATGAAATGAAAAAAGCTTTATTTTTAAAAGCTTTAAATAAGATCTTTTCCTACAAAATCAAAGCTCTTTCTGAAATATTTTGTTTCTCTACTCTCTGCCACTCTTTTCTATTCTTTTTACCCCTTTCGAGATTATTTGTTTTTGTTTGTGGATTCGTTGCTTGCTTTTTTGTATAGTCTTCCATCCCAGGTATATTTTTCTTTGTGCTACGACCAAGGCAAGACAAGTGATGGTTTTTTTTATTGTGCTTTTGTTGTTGTATTTGCGTCTAAATTTGTAAAATCGTCTCAGATTTGAGACAAAATAAAAGGAGAAGATTGAATGTGTTGATTTACACACATGTATGTATAATACATATATTGTGAATTGGTTGGTTTTACTTTGTAGGATTTTTCATTCTGGAATGAATATTTGAAAGATTTTACTTTGGTTCCTAGGAATTAATTTTGTTAAGATGAATGAATATACATATACGAATTTTATTTTCCTGTAAGTTGGTAGGTATATTTTTAAATAGAAAAATAATCAGTTAGGTACCTGCTTAAAATTTTTTTTTATTTATTAATTTTGATTTTTTTTAGTTTATCCGCAATTATTTTTTAAATATCTAGGTACCTAGTCATTACTATTTGTAGGTCAGTGCATAGCTTGTTGTGGTTGAAAACGAATGGCTGAAAAATTTTCTAATTTTAAAAAATTATAACTTTATTGAAAGGTGAGTTAAGTGACCAAAAAAAATATTTTGTGATTGGATATTTATTTGTCTTTGCCACAAAAAAATAAGTATTTACCTACATACGTAAAAAATACGAATGCAGAAGTGGTCAGGTCAAAATAGTTCCTAGTCTTTTTGAATGAACAATTTAAATTTTGATACACATACATAGGTAGGTAGGTATCTTTTATTTTAATTTTTTATATTGATACATTTTAAAAATGTTCTGCTCTTAGCCTACTTCATTGATGGCAATTAATGCATTATTACTGGGGACTAATTTTAATACATACATATGTTAGTGTATTTGAACAATTTTATAAACGGTTGGAATTCATTTTGTACATGTGTTACGATTTACTTGTTTTATGGAAATAAAACGTACTTATGTACACATTATGTATTATATTACTACAAACAAATTATAGAAGATGAAGTATGAATTCATTAAGAACTTATTAAAATTGTATTTTAGATGTGTAACGGTTGTTAAAATATAATTTTACATCCAAGCGTGAATACGAATGAGTAAAAAAACTAAATCACCCACAATAATGATGTATCAATCAACAGTTTCCTTCAATGAAATAGTTTCCAGGGAACACGAATGTGGACGTGGCAGAAACTTGCCCACCAACCACCCTCCCACCAACTTCATTTATTTTAAATACTATTAAGTATGGGTACCTACATATGTATAATATACAAATGAACACTATATTTTAGACATTCATTAAGTTTTGGAGTTTTTTATTTTTTGTTCAGGACATGGGAATAAAAGGAAAATTCTAATTGTGAAAACATTTTTAGCATATACAAAGCAAATTCTATAAATTGCAGTGCTTCAATAATGCTTTATTTATGAATTGCGTAGATAACTTTTCTACCAATATAATTAAATATCCCAAAAAAGAATTGTTTTTTCACTACCTCAGCTCAACATGTGTAACCCACCCACCCCACATACCAATTGACTTCAAATTAGATATTTTTTTCTTTTTTTCAATATGCAGTTACATACTCGTACATCCCAATAAGAAATAGGTATCTACAATGTACACATCTGCAAAAAATGACAAACCCGACTAGATACAAAAACAATACAAAGAAATACAAATACACAGAAAACATTTTGTTTTCTATCAAGAAAAAGAAATATTCCTCAATAGGAAAAGATCTCTATTCTGAAGTTGCCACAGTAACACAATTTTATCCCTGAATATTCTTGTTTTCCTTTCTGATTTAAGGACATATTTTTTATTGACCTACTGTTCCATAGTTATTTCACCTTAAAATAATTATTTCCTTAAAAAAAGGCAATGTAAAGTTTAATAAACCTATTTACATTTTGTTTTGAAAATAAATGTTTTTACTAAAAGGACTTATTTTTCTTCGTGAGCAATTCATATTTAACTTGCCCTGAGGCAACACTGCTTTCTGCTATCCAAATCATCAACTTCCAAAATCCTTCTCCACATTGACGTAGATAGATACCTACAAAATGCAATACAAGTAGAATTATCCAGCCAAGCAGGCGCCTGCCAAAGAATGTATACAGGAATACAACAACAATATTCACACAAGAAAAGGAGAAAAAAGAATAGAAATAAAACATATCTCGGAAAAGAAGTGAATCCACAAAAAAAACAATGAGAGAAAAAGGGATGTGTGATATTTTTTGTGCCACATTCTTATGAGACGGAGAAATTCATTGAAAAGCGTTACATTTTGTCAGTTTTTTCTTTTGGTCTCTCTTCATTTGAACTTTGAAAGTTGTAGCTCTGAATTTTTTGATTTTTGTAGTTTTGTCTGCTGATGTTTTGTCGGCTAATAAAATTTCTTAGGACATTTTTTTGTATGGGGATGAGACATCTGTATATGATTATTTGTGGTGGTATGTTCGGTTAGTAATTGATTTGTCGGTTCAAGTGTCATAGTTAGGAATTGTTGAAGTTATTTACGAACGCGTTTTTATTTAGATATGGTTGATCTGTCAAACAAACACACTTTATTTTGATTTCAAAAATTAAGTATACTTATTTTATATATTTTTAAAATAGAAATGGAAGGAAAATTTTTTGTTACATTGCACACCCCGAAAAACAAAAATGAATTCCAATTCAAATCAAATTTATTATTTTTTGCAAAATATTTCGCTTTTTATATTTTGATTATATAAATCAAACATTTGACTTTGACAGATCAACATTTTTAACTCACCTCCTAGACATAAGTTGGATATAGTTAAAAATACATAGTTACTATTTGACACACTAACCATTCATTTCCGAACTATTTTATGGTTACACATCGTAGCTATTCGCAATTCCGAACGACAAACCGAACGCACCTCAGTTCATAGAATACAAACAAGGACAAGGTTCTATCACAAATAATCATATACAGATGTCTCACGCTTATGGAGAAGAATGACCTATGAAATTAAAAAAGCTTTATTTTTAAAAGCTTTTAATAAGATCTTTTCCTACAAAATCAAAGCTTTTTCTGAAATATTTTGTTGCTCTACTCTCTGCCACTCTTTTCTAGTCTTTTTACCCCTTTCTAATTTTTTTTTTTTGTTTGTGGATTCGTTGCTTGCTTTTTTGTATAGTCTTCCATCCCAGGTATATTTTTTCTTTGTGCTACACCCAAGGCAAGACAAGTGACGGTTTTTTTATTATGCTTTTGTTGTTGTATTTGCGTCTATAATTTGTAAGGTCGTCTCAGATTTGAGACAAAATAAAAGTAGAAGATTGAATGTGTTGATTTACACACATGTATGTATGTATAATACATATATTGTGAATTGGTTGGTTTGACTTTGTAGACTAGGATAGATTTTTCATTCTGGAATGAATATTTCAAAGATTTTGGTTCCAAGAATTAATTTTGTTAAAATGAATGAATATACACATACGAATTTTATTTATTTATTTTATTTATTTTCCTGTAAGTCGGTAGGTATATTTTTAAATAGAAAAATAATCAGGTATCTGCTTTAAATTTTTTTTATTTATTAATTTTGATTTCTTTTAGTTTATCCACAATTTTTTTAAAAATATCTAGGTACCTAGTCATTACTATTTGTAGGTCAGTGGTTAGCTTGTTGTGGTTGAAAACGAGTGATTGAAAAATTTTCTAATTTTAAAAAATTATAACTTTATTGAAAGGTGAGTTAAGTGACCAAAAAAAATATTTTGTGATTGGATATTTATTTGTCTTTGCCACAAAAAAATAAGTATTTACCTACATACGTAAAAAATACGAATGCAGAAGTGGTCAGGTCAAAATATTTGCTAGTCTTTTTGAATGAATAAAATGTAGACAATTTAAATGTTGATACACATACATAGGTTGGTACCGAAATGAAATATGATTAGCGAAAAAATGTCTTAGGTGATTTTAACATTTTAAGAGTTTTATTTTTTTATATTGATACATTTTAAAAATGTTCATTGATGGCAATTAATGCATAATTACTGGGGACTAGTTTTAATACATTGTGTTAGTGTATTTGAACAATTTTATAATCGGTTGGAATTCATTTTTTACATGTGTTAAGATTTATTTGTTTTAAGGAATTAAAACGTGCTTATGTACACATTATGTATTATGTAGCTACAAACAAATTATAGAAGATGAATTCATTAAGAACTTATTAAAATTGTATTTTAGATGTGTAATGGTTGTTAAAATATAATTTTACATCCAATAGTGAAAACGAATGATTAAAAAAAAACTAAATCACACACAATAATGATGTATGTATCAATCAACAGTTTCCTTTAATGAAATAGTTTCCAGGGGACACGAACGTGGACTTCGTTTTTCACTACCTCAGCTCAACATGTGTAACCCATCTACATACCAATTGACTTCAAATTAGATATTTTCTTACTAAATCAGAACCAAAAGATTGCAATTCTTTTTTGCAGTTACATACTCGTACATCCCAATAAGAAATATGTATCTACAATGTACACATCTGCAAAAAATAACAAACCCGATAAGTGATACAAAAACAATACATCCCAAGATCCCATACAATAGAAGAAATACAAATAAACAGAAAACATTTTTTTTATCAAGAAAAAGAAATATTTTTCAATAGGAAAAGATCTCTATACTGGAGTTGCCACAGTAACACAATTTTATCCCTGAATATTCTTTTTTTCCTTTTTCATTTAAGGACATATTTTTTATTGACCTACGGTTCCATAGTTCTTTCACCTTACAAATAATTATTTCCTTAAAAAAAGGCAATGTATCAAATTGTAAAGTTTAATAAACCTATTTACATTTTGTTTTGAAAATACTAAAATGACTTATTTTTCTTCGTGAGAAATTCATATTTAACTTTCCCTGAGGCAACACTGCTTTCTGCAATCCAAATCATCAACTTCCAAAATCCTTCTCCACATTGACGTAGATAGATACCTACAAAATGCAATAGAAGTAGAATTATCCAGCCAAGCAGGCGCCTGCCAAAGAATGTATACAGGAATACAACAACAATATGCACACAAGAAAAGGAGGAAAAAATATAGAAATAAACATATCTCGGAAAAGAAGTGAATCAAAAAAAATAACAATGAGAGAAAAGGGGATGTGTGATATTTTTTGTGCCACATTCTTATGAGACGGAGAAATTCATTGAAAAGCTTTACATTTTGTCAGTTTCTTCTTTTGGTCTCTCTTCATATGAACTTTGAAAGTTGTCGCTCTGAATTTTTTGATTTTTGTAGTTTTGTCAGCTGATATTTTGTCGGCTAATAAAATTTCTTAGGACATTTTTTTGTATGGGGATGAGATATCTGTATATGATTATTTGTGTTTCTATCTTCTATATTCATTCATTATTCCTTTTTCTTCTCTGTTCTAATTCTGTTTTGGTGCAAGTAATGTATGCGACAGTGTTGGGACTTCTACCACTTAAGTGATAGATCTACCACCTTTTAGCGCCTACGAATATTCACAGAGATATTGATATGTCCAGCGATGAAATCTTGGACATTCTCGCTAAAAGCAAGAGAAAATTAAATATCGCTTTGCAACATTAAGTTCCTATTTGGTTTCTTCGTTCAAAACTATTTTAAAAACAGTTTTCAACAACAATAAACGAAAATTTTCAAATTGTTATTTTTGGACCCCACCCGAAATTTTTTTCTGGATCCGCCCCTCGCACATATATGTACATACAAATTTGCATATGTATGTTTTTATTAGGTAGGTAGGTATATATTAGCGGGTCCGGCAAACTTCGCCTAGTTTGAATTTAACGTACATTTCATTTAATTTATTAAATTTTCCATCATTGTGATATAATATTTTAATAAATATTTTTAAAGTATTTATCATATTTAAAATGTTAATTTTATCTTATCATCAGTTAAGTTTTTGAACTTATGTATTAGTCTGTAAGGGAAATTGTTCTCTGATTGATGAATAAATAAATAAATTTAATCGGAGAGTAATTTAAATGCACTAGCTGTTGCCCGCGACTTCGTTCAAGTCAATTTCAGTTATTATGATAGCAATTAAAATTTAGTTCTAAATAAAATATTTTAAAGTATTTATGCGCAAATGGTACCTACTTTAATTTTATTTTCTTGTGGTAGGAGCACATACTGATTTTCTACACAACCCGATCTTGACAAGGCGACCGACGGAAGCCCACAAATATTAATTATTTTCCACGTTTTTGCATCATTTTTCACTGATTTGTCGCTCAAATCGCTTTTAGCGTACTTTTATACAGCTGAAAGCGACTATCCAACACAAAAAGAATTAATTTTTCACTTCGATCACGCAGTTCCTGAGATCAGCTCGTTTAAACAAACAACCGAAGCACTTAAACATGAATAAATTTCCCCGTTCTTACAACATTTATCATTGATGCTTCCTATTGGTCGCAGCGTGATGTTATAAAGCCTAAAACCTTCTTCAAAAAAGAGAACTTGGTATTTGTTGAAGTTTTTGTGTAACATTAAATCGCCAATCAAAGGAAAGGTATGAAGTGTTCGCCGCAGTCTATAAACTAAAATAGACGGAAAATATAGAATTGAATATGTCTATCCATTAGAGACTTCATCATTCATCTATAATTAAAAACTAATATCGGATATATTCAATATAAGGGGAGAGTTGGTAAGATTGAACTTCATGCCACACCGTGACGATCTCTCAATAGTTTGCAAGCTTTGCAACATATCGGTAAGAGAAAACAGTATGCATTTCTTCGGAAAGTGTCAAATCCTGAATGCAGTGAAAAGAACCTTCCTTGGCAGTGATGTATTAAGCGATGCAGAGATAATAGCGAATTATGTCAACAGGGCAGAAGGGCCATGCTTAACAGATTTTTGTATCTAAATAATTGTTAATTGATATTTTGAAAATGAAATAATCTAATCTAAAAAAATCTTTAAACAACACATAATTTTGTTAATTCTTGTAATGTAAAAACTATGTAATCATTGAAAACGATCACGATTGGGCCAGAAAGCACAGCGTCAAGGCAAACCGAACAGACACCTAACTGTATGTTTTTTTTACCAAGGGTTTTCCAATATAACGGGTTAATTTTGACAGCTCGTGGTGGCCATATTGTTTCTTTTAATTTCTGTTAAAATATAGTTAAAATATATAGTTAAAACCAAGCGGTTGAATTTGTATTTTAAGGGGTTTTGAGATATTTTTGTATGCAGCAGGCACCCCTGTGCGGAGGAAAGCTCTGGCATAAGACATGTACTGCACAAACTGATTGAATAGATACAAATGTTGCACAAAAACCCTCCGCCACGCGGCCAAGGCTTGCGTGGCAACTCGATGACCTTTTGTTGACTTATGAATAAATATGAAGCCAAAATAACAGCAACATAATTTCTTTTCATCATTTTTTAAAATTTTATTTCACACAGGAATTTCAATTTTATCTGCGTCTCAGAACAGAGCCGAATAGTTTAGTTTATTTCATCAATCAGATAACAATCTTTATAGACTAGATACTAAATATAAATATAAAATATAGTAATAGTATTGAGGGAAATATATAATATATGTACTACTTTAATTAAATAAATATTATTATAATTAACATTATTTATTTATAATCAATAATTAATAGAAAACAAATTTATTGGGAAGTTAAAGTTTTAATATTGCTTAACACATATTTTTATATGTATGTATCTCTCGGAACATAGAGATTAAAATCAATCCTATTGCAAATTAAATTCATTTCTCTTATCCAACGCGTTATGGGTTCATTGCGGCCATAGTTTGTACGATGAAACTACTCATAAAAATAGAACCGATAGCGTGTAGTTCTAGAAGGTAGTATATTTACATTTATTTATATGATTCGTTACGACGATCAGAAACAGATTCCATACCAAACAATATACATCGGCTATAGTAAGAAGGCCTTGCAATCCTCCAATTAAGCTTATAAAATGCATATCTTGTAAAATGCTTCTGAACCCGTTCAGTTCTATCAATGGAATTATTATAGTAAGGTTTCCATACAATGCTACAGTATTCAAGAACTGACCTGACCTTAGAATTGTACAGAGATCTTAGAGAATATGAATCCAAGAATTCTTTAGTGTTTCTTTTCAGAAAACTAAGCATTTGATTTGCTCTATTCATCATAAGATCATAATGTGGTTAAAAGGAAAAAAAAAGGAAAACAATGGGATAAGAATTTCGGTAAAACAACAAAACTTGACATTTAGAAACAGTTTTAAAAGAAATCTTCCGGTAAAGTTTGAGGTCGTCTGCGAAAAGAAGGCAGTTTGAATTTTGAAAAATATGGGGTATATCGTTTATAATAATAAGAATAATAATGGACCCAAATGGCTTCCTTGCGGAGCACCAGAAGTGAAAAAAAAATAAAGTTGAAAAGGCTAAGTAAACAATGAGGGATATTTAAAAGTCCTCGAAAAAAACGTTTTTTTTTGCGTTTTTTAATTTTTTTAAACTTTAACAGTGAATTATTTAAAGAAAATTTTACTTGTAATAAAAATATTTGAATCAATTAGTATCCGAAATGTAAAAGTTATCGCTTTGTTTGTAACATTCCAGCCGTTTTTTTGGCTGGCCACCCAGCCTTATGGTTCAGACATATTTAAACTATAGTTACCCCAAGCTAGAGTGTCAACATTATTACTACAAATAAATCTTTTGTCATCTACAGCAACTCAAACTCAATTTATTAATACTTTCTGTATAAATAGTATACATAGTAGGATATATCATAATTTTTGCAATAAAGTTTTGCTTGCAGCAAGCAGTCTCTATAATGTTTTAAAGATATCTACATTTTTAATAGCTGATGCAGCTATGCAATACATTTTAGCTCTTACACCGATAAATTCCTTCATAATTCTCCCTTTTGTCTTTCATGAACCCTAATTTTACCATATTTAGCTGAGCAATACCAAAGGGGTTGTTAAGGGAATAGTCGAAAGTACCAAATTTTTCAGAGATGTCACTTTTGTTATCACCATGGAAATCGGTGTTTATATAAGCCAGATGTAAGGTGTCAGTAAATTTAGGTTTTATGTATGCTTGATTTGATGCAAATCATACATTTTGTACTTAGGCATGTGTAAAACACAAAAACCTAGATATACAGGGTTTTATACGCATATTTATATGTACACTGTGTACTCTTTCACTGCACAATAGCTATGGTTTTACCAAATTCCAATATGCTATGGATATTAGGTTTGGCAATGACAGCACGACTCCCAAGTTGTCTTCCATTACTCTCAATGGAATCCATAATTCGAAAATCTTTTCGCTTGTCCACATCCTCCATTGTTTTCCCGGAAACTCAGTTACTACACAGTTTGCGTACTCAAATTTATTGGTGGCTAATGTTCTTAGTCGATTGTTTAGATCGATGTAGTTTTAACTGTATCTATATTGATATCGAAGGATACTCTAGATCAACTTCTACACTGCGTCAAACTTCATCCAATTTTTCTATACCATTTAGATGATCATAGCATCTTGCGAGCCATCGTTTTCAACATATTTCGATAACATTTTAAAGTCGTCCGTTTCAAGGTTTTTCGCTCTATTATCAATACTAGATGGAAGAAACCTAAATGATTTTAAGAATCTCCTGTCCAAAACCCCAATAATGCCTAGTAGTCTAAAAAACTCTGATGGCTCCTGCACAAACTCAAGTGAAAAATCACTCAATTTACTCCTGGATATATAAGCACGCCTCCACAAGGCCTGATTACAAAGGAAAAACTAAATTGGGCTAAAAACAGCTTTGAACCATTTAAATTAGCTAGATGGAATAATTCCAGCGGAATTGCAAAATAATTCCTATACATTTATTCCTATTCAGAGCAACATCATGGATAGTTGTATCGCTCTGATTCATATTCCTCTGTCTTGGAGGGAAGTCAAAGTTGTCTTTATTCTCAAGGCTGGCAAACCTAGCCATGTTAATCCTTAAGATTTCAGACCTATAAGTCTTTCATTATTCCTTCCAAAAACTTTTGAACGTCTGATTGATATGCACTTAAGGACAAACATTGATAAGTCATTACTATCTAATGCTCAACATGCCTAAAACAAAGGAAAATCTGAAGAGACTGCTCTACACACATTAGTTCGTAAAATCGAATACTCCCTTCATCACAAAGAGTTCACCTTGGTAGTTCTCCTAGGCATGGAAGGAGCTCAACAACGTAAGCACAGCCGCAGTCACTTCTGCGTTGTCCACAATGAAGGTAGATAATTCGATCAGTGAGTTGATAAATAATATTCTGATAAGCAGAATTATCAACTCAAAACTGGGCGTATTTATTACCGCAAGGCGGTTTCTTTTCTCCTCTCCTCTGAAACTTAGTAGTGAACGAACTGCTAAGTACATTAAAACGAGAGGGGAACAAGATTGATTGCCTATGCAGATGATGTTGCCATAGCTGTATCAGGAAAACACCTCAACACGCTAAAGGAGCTGATTTAAAATGCTTTGAACAAACTCACTATTTGGGCAGATCGTTGTGGACTTAGTGTAAACCCTCAGAAAACAGGACTTGTTCTCTTCACGAGGAAATACAAAGCTCTAATCTTCTGCAAAAAAGCCATAGGTAACATAGGACATAATAGGACTGCAAACTCACATAACACACTGGCTATACTTATCGGTCATCAGACTTATTCTAACTTATGGTGTAGTGGTATGGTGGACTGCACTAGAAATAGCTACCGCGATAATCTAAGCAAAGTCCAAAGAACTACTAGCCTAATTATGGGTGGTGCAATTCGTTCAACCCCCACCGCTGCGATGGAAGTTCTGTTCAACCTCTTACACTGCAATCCAGCTCAAAGCCTCCTCACAGTAGAATAATAATAATAATATTGGCCACACAAAAATTCTGAACTCATTCAGATCACTATCCCGTAACGTCGACTACATCACACCTCTTCTTCGTTTTGAAAAAAAACTTCAACGTGTCCATTCCGTCTAGATCCTCATGGGAGTTAGAGCCGCCGCGGACTGGGGAAGCCATCGACTTCTACACCGATGGCTCCAAAACAGATGAAGGAGTTATTGTCGGCGTATAATCCGACAGACTAAACTTAAGTCTCTCCTTTCGTTTACCCAAACACTGTAGTGTGTTCCAGGCAGAACTTCTTGCCATCCTTTGATCCTAGTCCTATCTTGGCTGAAGGAAAACGTGATATCGTTAACTGATATACGCATCTTCTCGGATAGTCAAGCTGCCATAAAATCCTTAGAATCAGTCTCTAATAATTCAAAAGTAGCCCAAAATTGTAGATCATCTCTGGTGGAGATGGTCGATCAATTCAATATTCACCTAATCTGGGTGCCGGGTCATAGAGACATTCCAAATTGCAAAGCAGACGAACTTGCAAAAAATGGAACATGTCTACCACCATTAGCTAACAAATCTAATATCGTAATACCATTAGCTACGTATAAACTTATGCTAAAACAAAATACCATTGAGAAGGTGAATAGCAGGTGACGTGATTCACTCATCTGTATGGCGACAAAAATAATTTGGGCAAAGCTTGATGCTAAACGCTCAAAGCAACTCATTTCGATTGGTAAACGGCACATTAGCTCCGTTATAGGTGTCCTTACAGGACACTGCTTAATAGGCAGACATGCCTTCCGACTTGGAGCTACTGCAAATGATTTCTGCAGAAGCTGTATGGATGAGGAAGAAGAAGAGTCAGTCACTCAATTTCTTTGCCATTGTCCTGCACTAGCACAAAAACGAAAATCGTACCTCGGAGATTTCTACTACAATAATCCTAGTGATTTAATTAACATTGACCTTAACAGTCTCAATCGCTTTATTGTTAGCTCCAAATGGTTCAACGAGTAGGAGGATCTTATGACTCACGTGGTATCACAATGGACCATTGTTGGTCTAAGTGTGCTGGTCTTCTTTCCAGCAGCCACCTTAAACTAACCTAACCTAAGCTGGACCATGACAAGAATTTTGAGTATTCTGCCACCCAAACTCCATCATTTTCGTACTGCTTGGGAAAATGTCAACGGAGTTGACAAATATCTAACAACAATGTCCCAACGTCTGAGACTCGATACTGACAGATTAACGCAGTCTAAAGTATCTAACAAAATGCTCTCATGTCGAAACAAAATACCAAATTTTCAATAGATCCATCAGCTGAATTTTTTAAGTGCGGTATGAAGAGGCATATCAAGAAATATTGCAGAAACAAACTATGTATGTGCAAAATATTTAGATTATTGTAAAAATAATTACTCCTGCAATAAGTGTAACCAAAAAGTCCCCTTTGTCAATGACTGCCCAAAAGATAAATCTACAAGTATAAATAGTCCAAGAGGCGACCGTCGAATCACTTAGCTCATCCTGTCAATGGATTTTCTACACTTTATTCGATATTGAAGTGGAGGATATTCCTGTGTCTGAAGCATTAAAAAATGATAAATGGAGAAAAACCATGACTGAAGAATTTAATTCTCTTACCAAAATGAAAACCTGGGACTTGGTCAAGGCACCAGACAACATCAAGCCTTTGACATGTCGTTGGATATTACGTCAAAAAAATGATGCACGGTACAAAGCCAGGCTTGTGGCTAGAGGTTTTCAACAAAAGAAAGGAATAGACTACACCTACACATTTAGTTGTACACTACGTGTCAATTCGCCTGGTTCTTAGTTTTGCCGCATCCAACAACATAAAATTGATGACTTTTGATATCAAGACTGCGTTTTTATATGGAGATCTTCGTAAGAAAATATATACATATGTATGTATCAACCCGAAGTTTTACATGGTGGTACGAAGGACGTGTGCAAATTAAACAAAGGCTTGTATGGCTTGAAACATGCCCCTAAGAACTGGAATGACAAGATAACAAACTTTCTAAAAACACTTGGACTTGAAAATACCCATGATGATCCATGTGTTTATTATAACGAAAACAGAAGTATGATTCTCTCATTGTTTGTTGACGATGGATTGGTCGCTGACAAAAATAATGAAGACATGACCACGGTTGCTGTTTTGGTAAAATCCTACCAAATTTGATAGGAAATTTTAGCTCTGGTTGGTTGGTATGATTCTTGTCCATTTGGTAGGTTTTTTCAATATAAAACACCCGACACTAATTTATTATAAACGCATATTTATTTGTACTTTATTTGGCTCGATTCACTCCTTAACATGTCGCCTGCATTCGTTTTTAATTCTCAACATAAATAAACATAAATGTCTGTCTTTGTATTTAAGACATAATAAATCTCCTGTGAACACAAAAAAATCTCCTGTGAACATGGCCTTTTATATTAATCAATTTGACGTTTGAGTTAGTGATGCGCACAATCGAAAGTTTCAAAGAAATCGAAATGTTACCTTTCTTTTCATTCATATGCCCACATCACTGATATACCTATGTTGACATATCAGATTAGTTTTCATTCTGTTTGGAAGTTTTTAGAAATTGGTAGACATTTAAAGCTCTTCAAGATTAAACAGATTTCAAAACATGGATAGGTGAGTTCTCTATTATTATTTTCTATTAACAGTATTATGGTTACCAAAGAATTGGCCCCCGACAGTAAAAACGATTCACATTTTGTGTGGTCAGCCAACAATTTATTAGTAGTTTTAAATGTATCTGGTTAGTTAGTTTAAAAGCTAATTTTGAATTCATCATTTGTGATTTTTATTTTCACTTTCAAGTAATAATATTTAGTATTATTTGGACATTTCAAATAAATTTGTAAATTTATTTGAAGTGCAACAATATTTTATTTTTTGGTCTTAAGGTTTAACAATAATATTTAATATGAACACTGAAGTCTGATCGAAATCTGATAAAAAATTATTTGATTTGAAATACCTACGTTATTTAATCTTAAGTTTTTTTTTAATAATTTATTTATTAAATTTATCAAAAGGTGGTAAATGTGTGATTTGAAATAATATTTTATGTTTTAATATTAAGGTTTCTTTTAATAATTTATTTATGAAATTAATCAATATGTGATAAATATGTGAAATACTATTTTTTGTTTTAGTCTTAAATTTCTTTAATAGGTAATATTTATTAAATACGTGCTGTGAATAAAAGTTTTATGTTTTAGTTTTATGGTTTTCTTTTGTTACATTAAACCTAATAGGTATTTGTTTCTTTTAAAAATAATAAAAATGATTCTTCTTGAGGTATTGTCTTTTTTAAAAAAAAAAAAAATCGCATATTAAGCTTTGGTAGGCTTAGCACATACTTGGTAGGTTTTAAAAAATATTTGGTATCTTTTTTTGGGGGTGAACGGCAACCGTGGACATGACTATAATTCTGAAACGTTTGAACGCAAAATTTGATCATTTGATGCTGCTCGTGAGGTCGATTATCATATTTGAGTATGCAGATAAAAGACATAAGACAGTGCAAACGATATTTTTGTAAATCAACCACAGTAAACCCAGAAAATCTTACAACGATTCGAGTTCAATTTTGTTAATCCTGCTTCTACTCCTATGGAACGTGGTGTCATGACTGATGAACAAAATTTCGTGAACGATACACCGCTGGAAAAATCAACAACTTATCGCGAAGTCATAGGAAGTCTGTTGTATTTGTCTACAATTTCCAGTCCTGATTGCCGTACGTTTTTTGAGTCGTTACTGCAACAACCCTATGACTAGTCATTGGAAGACGGTCAAACGTACATATATTCGAATACTATTTGGAAGGAACAGTCAAATGTACGAGACGAAAAATTAGTTGTTTACACTGATTCTGATTATGTAGGAGACACTTCTACACGACACTAAACAAGTGGTGTTCTTATTACCAGAAGAGGTCCAATTGTCTCGTATTCATTAAAACAACGTCTTATTGCAACATCATCTGCTGAAGCAGAATATCGTGCTGCTGTTTCATCAATCGATGACATTTGCTGGATTACACGAATTGGCAGTGAACTTGGTTTTATAAATCAAAATGAACCAACAACATTATTTTTAGACAACCAGTCAGCTATACACATGCTTAAAAATACACATGAAGGTAAAATCACGAAGGGCAAGAAACACATTAAAATTTCAAAATATTTGTTCAATAACATATTGGAAAGACGGTTAATTTAGAACATGTTAAATCTTCTGCACAACTTGCTGATATTTGCCAAGCCATTGACGTGGAAAATATTTTTTGAATTACGTAATAAAATAATAAAGAGTGTTCAGAGTAATTATTTTATATTTGGTAACACTGTTCATTATTAATTTTTGTTTTGTATAAATACATTTGTCGCTTTCATTATTCTTTCATTACTGTATCTTTGTAACTTGTATCTTAAAAATAAAAATTACTTTTTCATTTTACTGTCCACTCAACAATGTTTTCACCAAATTTTTTCATCGAAGAGCATACAAAATTTCATTCATGCAACGCGGAAATATGACGATTTTATTTGCACACTGCTATTAAATTTAAAGAAAATGTAAAAATGTAAATACTGATATAACTACATAAGAAGGGCGCTAATTTTAAACATAGTTAAAATCAACATGTTAAAATCAATATATATGAAATATTTAAATAAAGCAATCTACACATACCATTAATTGTTTAGGTATGCCATAATTTGTTCTATGAAAGTCTATAATATGAAAAAGTTCAAATATTCGCAAGAGGAGAAACCCCAGTAGGTGAATAATAATAGATACTAATGCATGAAAGTAAAAGAGGAGCATCAATATAGCCATTTAAAAGTTGGTATATAAATATTAAATTATAAATATTACGTCTTTGATTTGAAGTTTTCATCTGAAGGAGTTGTATTCTATGTTCATAGGGTGGAAGGTTGAAGTAAATTGCCCAATTTAATCCTTTCAATACAAAACGTATAAAAGTACGTTGAACACTCTGTGTTCGATTAATATGAGTTTTATAAAATAGACTCCACTCTTGAGATGCGTAGGTACTCAAGATGTGGTGTTACATACAATGATAAAGTTACATAATGGATCATTAAATTCTTTTGCCCATCGTTTTATGAAGCCTTACATTGAGTTTGCTTTATTAAAAATAATGTTAATAGGTATGTTCGGTTAAGTCAAAGGATGAATTGAAAAAGACTTTTGAATCTTTAAAGCTGTTGACACGAGATAGTTTAAAATTCGAGATAAAGTAGTCAAAGGTACTCAAAACTTTTAGGGTTCAAGTTTAAACAAGATTTCTAGCACCAAAAATGAAAACTTTTTAGTCTCAAAAATGTTCATATCATCAGTAAAGATGAGAACCTGGCTCGAGCGTAGACTTGATGCAACATGATTTGTGGCCAGAATGAACAAAAATGGGCCTTAATTTCACCTTAATGAACAACAATCGGATTAGAAAGGAGATTTCTGAATTTTACTTGGTATGTTTTTTTTAATCAGTACTTGGTATGATCTTTCTTCTAGATAAGATTCAATCCAAGATGTAAAAAAAATGGGAAACAAATTTTTTTACTTTCAAAATTACCTCTTCTTATTCATTAGAGAAGTACAAAGATTTGTTTTAAGGCTGGGTGTCCCAGATCGGCAAACTCAAACTTCATGTAAATGACTTTATTTGTGTTAGTGACCTTTTTTTGTCATGAATTTCATGGCATCGCCTTATGTGGCCAGAAGAATTTTGTTTTTGTTTGTTACTCTCTCTCTCTACACTCCTTTTGAACAAGAATAGAGTCGAAAAAAAATGAGTATCTTTATAAGATCAATAACACGCTAAAGTGGGAAAAGTAAAGAAAAAACAACAATAATAACCAAAAAAGGACAGTCTGTCCTAGATGTACGTTTCCTTTCCATTTCAATATATTTTCTCGAAAACCGGTTCTGATCTCATTTGCATTGCAATTGTTTTTGTTTTTGCCAAAGAACAATAAATCCCCTCTCTATTGCCACAAAAAACATCAAGATCAAATATAAAAAACAAAACGATCATGACTTCTGCTACGTCATCAAAATAAAGGGTGCAAGAAGTAGGTAGACAAACCACACACGATATTGTTCTGCATACTTCCCACCACGCGAATTGGACGTACACTTTCTCTAGTAAACTCATTGACAAAAAAAACTGGTTTGTCCTTACATATTCCTCAAATTCGGAACGGCAACCGTGGACATGACTATAATTCTGAAACGTTTGAACGCAAAATTTGATCATTTGATGCTGCTCGTGAGGTCGATTATCATATTTGAGTATGCAGATAAAAGACATAAGACAGTGCAAACGATATTTTTGTAAATCAACCACAGTAAACCCAGAAAATCTTACAACGATTCGAGTTCAATTTTGTTAATCCTGCTTCTACTCCTATGGAACGTGGTGTCATGACTGATGAACAAAATTTCGTGAACGATACACCGCTGGAAAAATCAACAACTTATCGCGAAGTCATAGGAAGTCTGTTGTATTTGTCTACAATTTCCAGTCCTGATTGCCGTACGTTTTTTGAGTCGTTACTGCAACAACCCTATGACTAGTCATTGGAAGACGGTCAAACGTACATATATTCGAATACTATTTGGAAGGAACAGTCAAATGTACGAGACGAAAAATTAGTTGTTTACACTGATTCTGATTATGTAGGAGACACTTCTACACGACACTAAACAAGTGGTGTTCTTATTACCAGAAGAGGTCCAATTGTCTCGTATTCATTAAAACAACGTCTTATTGCAACATCATCTGCTGAAGCAGAATATCGTGCTGCTGTTTCATCAATCGATGACATTTGCTGGATTACACGAATTGGCAGTGAACTTGGTTTTATAAATCAAAATGAACCAACAACATTATTTTTAGACAACCAGTCAGCTATACACATGCTTAAAAATACACATGAAGGTAAAATCACGAAGGGCAAGAAACACATTAAAATTTCAAAATATTTGTTCAATAACATATTGGAAAGACGGTTAATTTAGAACATGTTAAATCTTCTGCACAACTTGCTGATATTTGCCAAGCCATTGACGTGGAAAATATTTTTTGAATTACGTAATAAAATAATAAAGAGTGTTCAGAGTAATTATTTTATATTTGGTAACACTGTTCATTATTAATTTTTGTTTTGTATAAATACATTTGTCGCTTTCATTATTCTTTCATTACTGTATCTTTGTAACTTGTATCTTAAAAATAAAAATTACTTTTTCATTTTACTGTCCACTCAACAATGTTTTCACCAAATTTTTTCATCGAAGAGCATACAAAATTTCATTCATGCAACGCGGAAATATGACGATTTTATTTGCACACTGCTATTAAATTTAAAGAAAATGTAAAAATGTAAATACTGATATAACTACATAAGAAGGGCGCTAATTTTAAACATAGTTAAAATCAACATGTTAAAATCAATATATATGAAATATTTAAATAAAGCAATCTACACATACCATTAATTGTTTAGGTATGCCATAATTTGTTCTATGAAAGTCTATAATATGAAAAAGTTCAAATATTCGCAAGAGGAGAAACCCCAGTAGGTGAATAATAATAGATACTAATGCATGAAAGTAAAAGAGGAGCATCAATATAGCCATTTAAAAGTTGGTATATAAATATTAAATTATAAATATTACGTCTTTGATTTGAAGTTTTCATCTGAAGGAGTTGTATTCTATGTTCATAGGGTGGAAGGTTGAAGTAAATTGCCCAATTTAATCCTTTCAATACAAAACGTATAAAAGTACGTTGAACACTCTGTGTTCGATTAATATGAGTTTTATAAAATAGACTCCACTCTTGAGATGCGTAGGTACTCAAGATGTGGTGTTACATACAATGATAAAGTTACATAATGGATCATTAAATTCTTTTGCCCATCGTTTTATGAAGCCTTACATTGAGTTTGCTTTATTAAAAATAATGTTAATAGGTATGTTCGGTTAAGTCAAAGGATGAATTGAAAAAGACTTTTGAATCTTTAAAGCTGTTGACACGAGATAGTTTAAAATTCGAGATAAAGTAGTCAAAGGTACTCAAAACTTTTAGGGTTCAAGTTTAAACAAGATTTCTAGCACCAAAAATGAAAACTTTTTAGTCTCAAAAATGTTCATATCATCAGTAAAGATGAGAACCTGGCTCGAGCGTAGACTTGATGCAACATGATTTGTGGCCAGAATGAACAAAAATGGGCCTTAATTTCACCTTAATGAACAACAATCGGATTAGAAAGGAGATTTCTGAATTTTACTTGGTATGTTTTTTTTAATCAGTACTTGGTATGATCTTTCTTCTAGATAAGATTCAATCCAAGATGTAAAAAAAATGGGAAACAAATTTTTTTACTTTCAAAATTACCTCTTCTTATTCATTAGAGAAGTACAAAGATTTGTTTTAAGGCTGGGTGTCCCAGATCGGCAAACTCAAACTTCATGTAAATGACTTTATTTGTGTTAGTGACCTTTTTTTGTCATGAATTTCATGGCATCGCCTTATGTGGCCAGAAGAATTTTGTTTTTGTTTGTTACTCTCTCTCTCTACACTCCTTTTGAACAAGAATAGAGTCGAAAAAAAATGAGTATCTTTATAAGATCAATAACACGCTAAAGTGGGAAAAGTAAAGAAAAAACAACAATAATAACCAAAAAAGGACAGTCTGTCCTAGATGTACGTTTCCTTTCCATTTCAATATATTTTCTCGAAAACCGGTTCTGATCTCATTTGCATTGCAATTGTTTTTGTTTTTGCCAAAGAACAATAAATCCCCTCTCTATTGCCACAAAAAACATCAAGATCAAATATAAAAAACAAAACGATCATGACTTCTGCTACGTCATCAAAATAAAGGGTGCAAGAAGTAGGTAGACAAACCACACACGATATTGTTCTGCATACTTCCCACCACGCGAATTGGACGTACACTTTCTCTAGTAAACTCATTGACAAAAAAAACTGGTTTGTCCTTACATATTCCTCAAATTCGGAACGGCAACCGTGGACATGACTATAATTCTGAAACGTTTGAACGCAAAATTTGATCATTTGATGCTGCTCGTGAGGTCGATTATCATATTTGAGTATGCAGATAAAAGACATAAGACAGTGCAAACGATATTTTTGTAAATCAACCACAGTAAACCCAGAAAATCTTACAACGATTCGAGTTCAATTTTGTTAATCCTGCTTCTACTCCTATGGAACGTGGTGTCATGACTGATGAACAAAATTTCGTGAACGATACACCGCTGGAAAAATCAACAACTTATCGCGAAGTCATAGGAAGTCTGTTGTATTTGTCTACAATTTCCAGTCCTGATTGCCGTACGTTTTTTGAGTCGTTACTGCAACAACCCTATGACTAGTCATTGGAAGACGGTCAAACGTACATATATTCGAATACTATTTGGAAGGAACAGTCAAATGTACGAGACGAAAAATTAGTTGTTTACACTGATTCTGATTATGTAGGAGACACTTCTACACGACACTAAACAAGTGGTGTTCTTATTACCAGAAGAGGTCCAATTGTCTCGTATTCATTAAAACAACGTCTTATTGCAACATCATCTGCTGAAGCAGAATATCGTGCTGCTGTTTCATCAATCGATGACATTTGCTGGATTACACGAATTGGCAGTGAACTTGGTTTTATAAATCAAAATGAACCAACAACATTATTTTTAGACAACCAGTCAGCTATACACATGCTTAAAAATACACATGAAGGTAAAATCACGAAGGGCAAGAAACACATTAAAATTTCAAAATATTTGTTCAATAACATATTGGAAAGACGGTTAATTTAGAACATGATAAATCTTCTGCACAACTTGCTGATATTTGCCAAGCCATTGACGTGGAAAATATTTTTTGAATTACGTAATAAAATAATAAAGAGTGTTCAGAGTAATTATTTTATATTTGGTAACACTGTTCATTATTAATTTTTGTTTTGTATAAATACATTTGTCGCTTTCATTATTCTTTCATTACTGTATCTTTGTAACTTGTATCTTAAAAATAAAAATTACTTTTTCATTTTACTGTCCACTCAACAATGTTTTCACCAAATTTTTTCATCGAAGAGCATACAAAATTTCATTCATGCAACGCGGAAATATGACGATTTTATTTGCACACTGCTATTAAATTTAAAGAAAATGTAAAAATGTAAATACTGATATAACTACATAAGAAGGGCGCTAATTTTAAACATAGTTAAAATCAACATGTTAAAATCAATATATATGAAATATTTAAATAAAGCAATCTACACATACCATTAATTGTTTAGGTATGCCATAATTTGTTCTATGAAAGTCTATAATATGAAAAAGTTCAAATATTCGCAAGAGGAGAAACCCCAGTAGGTGAATAATAATAGATACTAATGCATGAAAGTAAAAGAGGAGCATCAATATAGCCATTTAAAAGTTGGTATATAAATATTAAATTATAAATATTACGTCTTTGATTTGAAGTTTTCATCTGAAGGAGTTGTATTCTATGTTCATAGGGTGGAAGGTTGAAGTAAATTGCCCAATTTAATCCTTTCAATACAAAACGTATAAAAGTACGTTGAACACTCTGTGTTCGATTAATATGAGTTTTATAAAATAGACTCCACTCTTGAGATGCGTAGGTACTCAAGATGTGGTGTTACATACAATGATAAAGTTACATAATGGATCATTAAATTCTTTTGCCCATCGTTTTATGAAGCCTTACATTGAGTTTGCTTTATTAAAAATAATGTTAATAGGTATGTTCGGTTAAGTCAAAGGATGAATTGAAAAAGAC
Source organism: Scaeva pyrastri (assembly GCA_905146935.1). Lineage (NCBI taxonomy): Eukaryota > Metazoa > Arthropoda > Insecta > Diptera > Syrphidae > Scaeva > Scaeva pyrastri. Next base: position 40,845,717 of record LR989929.1, read on the forward strand.
TTTTGAATCTTTAAAGCTGTTGACACGAGATAGTTTAAAATTCGAGATAAAGTAGTCAAAGGTACTCAAAACTTTTAGGGTTCAAGTTTAAACAAGATTTCTAGCACCAAAAATGAAAACTTTTTAGTCTCAAAAATGTTCATATCATCAGTAAAGATGAGAACCTGGCTCGAGCGTAGACTTGATGCAACATGATTTGTGGCCAGAATGAACAAAAATGGGCCTTAATTTCACCTTAATGAACAACAATCGGATTAGAAAGGAGATTTCTGAATTTTACTTGGTATGTTTTTTTTAATCAGTACTTGGTATGATCTTTCTTCTAGATAAGATTCAATCCAAGATGTAAAAAAAATGGGAAACAAATTTTTTTACTTTCAAAATTACCTACCTCTTCTTATTCATTAGAGAAGTACAAAGATTTGTTTTAAGGCTGGGTGTCCCAGATCGGCAAACTCAAACTTCATGTAAATGACTTTATTTGTGTTAGTGACCTTTTTTTGTCATGAATTTCATGGCATCGCCTTATGTGGCCAGAAGATTTTTGTTTTTGTTTGTTACTCTCTCTCTCTACACTCCTTTTGAACAAGAATAGAGTCGAAAAAAAATGAGTATCTTTATAAGATCAATAACACGCTAAAGTGGGAAAAGTAAAGAAAAAACAACAATAATAACCAAAAAAGGACAGTCTGTCCTAGATGTACGTTTCCTTTCCATTTCAATATATTTTCTCGAAAACCGGTTCTGATCTCATTTGCATTGCAATTGTTTTTGTTTTTGCCAAAGAACAATAAATCCCCTCTCTATTGCCACAAAAAACATCAAGATCAAATATAAAAAACAAAACGATCATGACTTCTGCTACGTCATCAAAATAAAGGGTGCAAGAAGTAGGTAGACAAACCACACACGATATTGTTCTGCATACTTCCCACCACGCGAATTGGACGTACACTTGCTCTAGTAAACTCATTGACAAAAAAAACTGGTTTGTCCTTACATATTCCTCAAATTCCAATAACCGGTTTTTCTATTGCATTTTCTGTTCTTGATGCAAAAAGGAAGAAACAACCAGCAATATGTAAACCAACAACAAAAATATTTGGGAGCGGGTGGGCGAGGCTCATTTCTTTTCCAAATGAAAAACATTCTCTCGAAGCGCTAATTTCGCAGTGGAATTACTGGGAACTGAAACTTCTATGTGTGCGTGTAAAAAGGAAATTTCAAAGGGAAAAACACCAATTTAGACACTTTTTCAAAAATTTATTTAAAAAAAACCATCACCGCAATTAGAATTTTTGAATTGAAGATCAATAGAAAAAATACTGAAGAAAAATAAAAAAAATAAGAAAAATATGCACAAGCATTATTTTCTCTGGAAAGCTAATTGTTATTTGGGCTTTTTCAATGAACATTTAAAGGGTTAATAATTTTTTTTTCGAAAAAGTCAATCCGTCACTCCCGAGGTAACTAATTAAGCTATTCAATAAAATAAAGAAAAAAAATATATTTCAAAAGGCTAAGTAATGAAAGAGGGATACTAAAAGTCCTCAAAAAAAAGGTTTTTTGCGTTTTTTTTTAGGTTTTTTATTTTTTTAAACTTTAAAAGTGAATTATTTAAAAAAAATGTATTTGTAATAAAAATATTTGAGACTGGCTTTACAATACTTTTTGTTTCGATAAAATATGTTGTAGATTAAAGAAGTTATACCTGTTCAAACACGCCAAACCCATTGAAAATTGCATAAGATTGGACTTATATTTTGCCCATAAAAAAAATTAAATAAATTAAAGTCAATCCGTCACTCCCTTAATTAACTTAATTTCTTTTGAAAACACCAAAAAAATTAAATAAAAATCTTAGTTATACCAAAAATAAATGGTGCATTTTAAACTACTATCAAAATAACGACAAAATTGTCAAAGAATCACTCTCAGAATTACTATATTATACATTTAAAAATTTTAATGATGCAGTGTAGTAGCCCTGTTTATTGAAAATGCATTAATTTTTATTTCAATCAATTAGCATTCGAAATGTAAAAGTTATCGCTTTATTTGTAACATTCCAGCCGTTTTTTTGGCTGGCCACCCAGCCTTAACAGTTAACTTGATAACCATCGCTATTTTTCTCTCAGTTAATAATGTTTAGAGTGTAACTCATTTCAGCTATATAACTGTCGAACAGAGTCTTAGAAATGTTTTGAAATTCGTCAAAAAGAGCAACATATGCGTCATCAGTTTTTAAATAGGTTTTCCAGGCTTCGTTATGTGATTTCTCAAAGTTTGCAACTCAGTCGTGTACCAAGGGTGAGTACATTTTGTATTTTTAGATTTCTGAAGGCAATGAATTAAAAAGACAGTCATTAAAAATTCATCGTCAATATTGACTGATGGAGTCAAATTGTATTTATATCGTACTAGTTAAAATTTGTTGATATTAATTGAAAGTTTGTCTTCCTAAACTCGAAAGTAATGGGTGATTTTTTAAGAGGTTTAGAACTTTAAAAAAAAAACACAAAAAATTCCAAAAAATGAATGAAATATTTATTTGAATCGATAGTTTGAACCTTGCAATTTAATGTTTAAAGATAATTTCATGCAAATGTTGACCGCGGCTGCGTCTCAGGTAGCCCATCCGCTGAGTCCAATTTTGGCATACTCTTTCACACATATCGGCCGGTATCTCACGAATGAATGCATGGATGTTGGCTTCCAGTGCGTCAATCGAAGCGGGCTTGTCCCTATAGACATTAGCCTTGACATACCCCCACAAAAAATAGTCTAATGGTGTCAAATCGCACGATCTAGGCGGCCAATTGACCGGCCCGAAACGTGAAATTGACTGTTCACCAAACTCGCCTCGTATGCGCCATTGTTTCGCGTGCTGTGTGGCATGTGGCACCGTCTTGTTGAAACCACATATCATGCAAGTCAAGAACTTCCATTTCGGGCAAAAAAAAGTTTGTTATCATCGCTCGGTAGCGATTGACAGTAACGCTGCGATTCGCATCATCTTTGAAGAAATATGGCTCAATAATGCCGCCGGCCGAACTCCAAATGACAAAATTATTTACTTTTTGAAACCTGGGAAAGCTCAAGTACAATCAAAAATATAGATATTCATCACAAAGTCTGACTGCACATCCAAATTGTCAAGCTCATATTTTATTTTTACATGCAATAACAGGTTGCGATACTACATCAGCAATTTTTTTAAAAAAAAAGGTAAACAAGCAATATTTAAGTTATTCGAAAAACGTAATGATTTAATTGATTGTACAGGTATTTATATTTACAAAGATTGACTCTTCGTCTTCACCACACGACATCCTTACAAATGGAATTCGTTTTCTTCTTGCTCCAAAAAAAATTGATTCCATAGACAAATATAGATATTTGAGGTTTATAAAATCTGCATGATACAATCAAACAGTAGGTACAGTTGTCTTGTCTGCCTCCAACATCTGCTGTTGCCTTTCAACACTACTTGTATCGTGTGTATTATCAAGTTCAAGTGTGGATAAGCAATGAGCTAGACCCAAAAGAATGAAGTTGGAAATTAACAGATAATTTAGAGCTAATTCAAACTCTACTCCGACTGCTCTAAAAGAAATTGCTAAATACTATTTTTTTTAACTGCAAGAAGAATTGTAGTACGAATTATGGCTGTCAAAAAGTGGGATCAGACTTGCTCAAATAGTGAATCAAATACAAGAGATGAAAATATTTATGATACTGATGAAGAGACAATTTATACATCCCTTTTCCCAGAACAGAGAACAGATATTCAGCAGGAAGAAGAAAATGAAGATGAAATAATAAGAAATAATGGTCGACGACGTTAGACAAATATTATGTATTATAATAACATTTAGAAGAAAAAAACATTTTCCATTTTTATCGTTAGCAAAATTGCTATTCATACAATTAATAGAATACGATCTGATCAAACTTTCTTTATTACAATAGATCGTGGAGTATACCTACTGGGGAAACCACGTTAAAAAATGCGCTAAGTATGTGTGCAATATCTTACGGTTAGTCTTACGAGAAAAGTGGTAAAACCATTTTTGTAGAAAATTGTATAATATACAACTTTTCTAAACATTTTTTCACGATAAAATTTCCCGTTTCGAGAAAAATAGAAAAAAACATAATTTTGACCCTTTAACCTTGAATAACATTTTTTGCAGTGGTCGGATCGGATCGGATCATCGAGGACTTTTGACATTTTATCTATAATGATGTATTTAACGTCTGTGCCAATTTTCACCTCTATGCGAATTTTGTCTAGGTTATGACTTTTTTTTCTATTTTGACTATTACTAATACAGCTTATTTGATGTAAGCCAAACCAAATAATTTTATCTATAATGTACATACATACATTTAATAATAATTACTGTCTTGTTAACTAAACACAAATTTTTATTTCAAACAATTACATATATCATTTGAAATATTGATCTTCCAACCTATTTTTCCTTCTACGTTCCTCTTACTGAGGTATGACATATCCAAGTCATTCATATTTAAAAAATATTTTCATATTTATTAAATTACTAGCTGACCCCGCAGACGTTGTTCTGCCCTGTTTTTCAAATTGTGTGAAAGAAATTGCTTTAAATCTTCATATCCAGGTTCAAATAAAGTTTTGGCATTCATTACTTAACCAATGAGAGCAATTTTTAATCTCGATTCGATTAATGAAATTCTGGAAACACCATTAATTTTTTGTTAGCAAAATAAATCCGTCTCCTAGATCTTTTCTCTTCACATACAGAACCACATCATAGGACCATGAACAATAGCAACTTATATGATTAGATTTTAAGATTCAAAAAGCCTTTACAGAATAGATGGCATGAAAATACCAGCTCCAATCCAGCATAAAAACCTATAAATGGACCTTATTTTTTTATTATATTCTGCTTCTTTCCATATCCAATTTATCACAAATATATATGCAGCTAGCTTTCTATTGGTAAAAGAATTTTAAAAATCGGTTCATTAGATCTAGAGATTACCTAATACAGTTTTAAAAATGTTACCAACTCTTTCGAGAAACGATGGACTTAGGTTTTGTGACCGTTTTGTCAAAAATTCAATTCGACCATTCTAAACTTCAATCTTCAATGTTATGACTGTTTTGTAAACAGTGCTATTTGGCAAGTCTAAATTATATTTCAGTAAAGAAATTCAGATGTGAAAAGTGGCAACCGTTTGTCTTGATCATACTTCCAAAAGGACACTTTTTGTATTTTCTTATCGATAATAATAAATATTGATGTTTAATGTCAACTGTGACTATTAACTGTCAGTTAATTAGTTCAAAAACACGGCGGCGGTTTAAAATATGCGTCGAACTAAGACTTGTAAGACTTTTAATTTCGTACGTAATTTAATTTAAAATATTGAAGAAAAAAACATTTTTTTAATATATTATTTGCCATAGTACAGTGTTCAATAGTGCAGAGACAAAAATGAGCCATAGTGTGTTAATTTTCATTGTTTTTAAGATGTATTCTGCTATTCGGGGTAGAGACAAATCCAACGAATCAATAACCATGAAAATTGGTTCAGCAGATCTCGAGTTATAAGTGTTGTAACAAACCCGTCTTTATTTTATATATATAGATTTTTTTTTTACTATAACACAATAGTTAGCAAATGGCACAATTTTGACACATATCGAATTGACAATTTTACAAAAAAATTACAAAAAATTAAAAACGAAAACTATAATATTTAGGTACCATGTCAAAAATTGTTCTTGGACTCATACATATATGTATGTATCTTCACAACAATTAATGATTTTGCCTTCAAATATATTTTATTTTCAACATTATTCATTTGTCAATAAATGCTAAAATGTTGACAAATATCAAATTGACATTTTTTTACAAAAAATTAATAAAAATTTAACAAAAAACTGGTGAAAACGATTCTCGAGAAATGTCTAGTAATTTGTTTGTTTAGTGTGGGTCGCACCCAGACACCCTTTTTTAAATTTATAACCGAGATTCTGAGTTTGTTACGGAACTTATAAAATGTTAACTACTTTCCGTGATTTGGTTGAATGACTTGACTCACAGACGTTATATGCGTCAACTGAGAAATTTAAAATGTTTCAGGGAACACCATTTTATTCACAAGAAAGGTATGATGTTCTTACGACAAGGCACTGGAATCCCTGAACAAACTTTTTTGTAAATGATATCGCTTCCGATAAATCCATATTTCCTTAAATAGGCTTTAATTCTAACACACAGCTTTATTTTTAGTTAGGGCCAGTTATAGCTATCATTGGTTTTCATCATTGAAAAATTTGTTTGGAAATTTTAAAGTGATGTTTGGTATCACAATAAAGCTAATTAGTTGGAGATTTTTTCTAATTTTTTCTGTAAGTTAATTTTTAGTTTTTCAATGATGAAATCATTTTCAATGAACAGCTGTTTCGATTTGGAACAAAATCGTTCCAATAAAAGCATTCCATTCTCGTTGTATTCCCACCTGTCAGTTTTTCTTTCAATGATCAACTCTAACCTCAAATGCTTGGAAAATGTTTGTTTATTTTTTGTTTTCTTTCAAATTATACAGTTGTACGTAATGTTTAAAAGAAATTTAAATAAATCTATCATTTACGCGGTATTTAGAATTTTAACTTGTTCTTTTTTCCAAATAGTAGAGGTGGTGTAAAACCAGTGTTTTTTATTTCATTGATAGATATTTTCAATGGCATGTTTTTCAATGATATCTATAACCAACTTGTTAAAAAAATTCCAATGATTGATTTCACTGATGAAAACCAATGAAAGGTATAACTGGCCCCTTAAATACCATTTCGATTTCACACTACCGATCACCGTTCGTAAAAAAAAACGTAAAAACCAAAAACCAAATTTTTCCTTCAAATACCTATAAGTTTTTTTGGTCCATCGAGAGTTTTTACAAATGAAAGTTGTTGCTTTTTTAATTCAAAAAGATTTAATGAGATTGAGTAGCATAAAAAAATATTTAATTCAATAACATAAAAAAACTTACCCAAATTCTATTGTTACAATTCCAGATTGACTTAATCTTTTTTATATACAGTGTAAATTAAGACTATTTATCAATTTTTTATCATTCCTATTTGGTAAAGAATAATTCATACTAATGACACTTATTTTCTCAACAATGTTGAATTACAGACCAGAGATCAGTTGGGTGAGTGTTGATTTTGGGAAAGGCCGAAACTATAATATAATTATGTATGTAGGTACAATGTATGTACATAGGTAGGTATTGCACAATGAACGTTTAACCACTAAACAGAGCTTTAAACATTGATAAATCACACAAAAGATCCAAAAACTCGCGTAGTTCACTTGGAATTTGGACAGGTATCTTTTTTCCGATTTTTGCTAAGCAATCCCATTAAATCAAGGATGCGTGAGGCATATTTAAAAAACGTTCACATCCTGATGGTGGCAATAAATTATTCATATCACATTGCCACTGCAATCAATTTATTTGCTGCACGATACATATACATAGAGCATCACACAGAGGACACTTTTCTTATTTTATAAAATAAACAATTTTGTTGTTGTTGATGTTACTTGGTTAAGACGTGAAAATCCAATCTTTATTTATTCATTCATGGCTGTCAACAGTGCACACATACCTACACCACAGGTTGGTGTACAAGGTAAGTTATCCTCAACTAGAACAATAAGTAGGTATTCCCCACACATACATACATACATATGTCCTGCAGGTAAATATTTATGTATATATATATATGTCATATATATACATTATATTATATTTAATTGGTGGCACCTTTTTTGCATTTATTTTATTATGCTTGTGCAATTTTTGTTTTCCGTCGACATAATTATCTAATAAATTGGTAGATACCTTTAAATGTAGCACAAATGAAAAAGTCAAAGCCAAAAAACGGGAATTCTTTTTTCACTGTGAATAATTTAGACCGTAATTTCACTACCACTGACGTTAGATACCACACATGACTCAACGCCGCGCTGCCGGTTCAACTGTATCAGTGAAATGGCATTCTTTTTATATTATTCTCAAAGGAATGGTTAACAAGGGGGTCGGGAGATAGAAAGGGTTTTGGAAGATTCTTTAATAACGGCACGGATACAGCCGGGGTGGCACAAACTCAATTTTAAAACCTGTTTGGAAAATAATCTACATTTCTTTTCTCATTTTTATTTTGTTCTTCGTCCTTTTTAGAGGACAATTCACACACTATTAAACGCAAACAACAAATTCCAGGTACACAATTCTTGGAAAGCCAAAACTTATCATCGCACCGAGAGCAAAGCAGCTAAATCACTTTTTTATATTCACACGTAATTAATCCTTTGAGAATAAAGAATATTATGTTTGAATATTTTCAATTTTTTTCCATTGAAGACACATACGAGTATACATATAAACATCAATACAATATACATGGATGTATGTATTTTACAAATTCAATGTTAAACGTATAAATAAGCACTGCAAGTGAACCGTCATCGGTCGGTCGTTCAGTGACTGATTTGGGATATTTGTATAGGATAGACGGTTGGTCCTTTCCTTGTATGCAGCTTGTTTGGTTCATTGGAGAAAAAGTTGAAATGAATTTTTGTTTATTCTGCGCATGACATGACAAGACAACCCCTGGTCATGAATTCATTATTCTCCTGAAAGCTCTCTCTGATGAAGGAAATAGGAAGCAAATACATAAATATAATGTTTTATTAAACTGTTAAACATCAATGGAATTTAATATCATATTAAAGTTGATTTTAATTTTGAGATCAGAAATCTTGTGCACTAAACCGTGTAACATTTAACAACGAATTTTTAACATTACCAAACAAAACAACATATTTACATAATTCTGTATGTACCTATGTTCTAATAATAACATTGAACGGATGAGTTCATCATATCAAGTTTACCTTCCTATCCTATACATGTTAAAAGTTTGGCCTTCAAAGTGAAGTTAGGGTCAGCGACAAAGTAAGGAACTATGAGGGGAGTGAATTGTACATTTATTTTGCTAATTATAAAACCAACACTCCAGTTGCTCACCACTAACGCCATCAACTTCATGCATATATTTCAAAATCTTTGCAAAGAGAGCAGTATAAGAGTATAAATAAATTGGTTCAAAAACATTAATGAACGTGAACGTGACACCAAAATACATTTTTGGCACACTTTAAAGGCAAGAGAATAAGCAGTCGTTGCGATTCAATTAATTGTTCATATTTTTAAATGATGATTCAGTGTTCAAAATTTTGTCCAAGGTTAAACTGATAAGAATTTTTAAAAAGTGCGAGTTTTTTTAACGTTTGAATTGTTCGAGGGGACGAATACAACTGGCCAATTCAGTAAGGCACTGTTCATAAATCATCGGGAAAATAATCATCAGGCTTGGAATATATGCACATGGCCACACATTTTTACTACTTCCGGGACATTGTTGTATCTTGTACAGGTCTTTCAAGAGTTTGAACTTGGCTTAAATATTTCAGAAGCATAACCTCTGAGCCTGATAGTCTCTTAAGAGCTCAAACAAACCATGAATTTTCTTTAGGTTTAATAAATGTTACCCTATTCGAAATAAAATTTTCATTCCATAATTTGTGTCCATATGTGCGCTGGTGTCTACATCACTATCGATGAAGTTTAATGACCAGTTAGTTTTTGAAAAAAAATATTGAGACCGTCCCAGTTGGCCAAACGGTCCTCCTGGGTGATTTTTTATTAAATCGTTTTTCTTGGCATGGAATAACCAGATATATTACAATAATATTAGGTATGTTCCTAGACAGTTATTACCTTAAATATATTTTGGCTTTTGCTATGATATCTACTTCTTTAAAAAAAAAGTCGGGTGCATTGTGATTGTGACATATTTTTTGTGTATCGAGCACCACATTTTTTTTCACAATAATACTAGTATTTTGCGTTCATTATTGTTTTCAGCTTATATTAAAAATTATTTTTATTTTTTGTGTTTGATGTTCTTTAAAAGCGTGTTTTTAGTTTTGTGATTTATACGAGACAGGAATAACCAGTAACCATGTGCTTCCTTCACATAAAATATTACCATATATATAAGAGTAATGATTCCCAAGTAGAATCCGCTGAACATGAAAATTTTGTTACTATGATGATGGGAATCATTAACTTGGAGAACCAATTTTTCGAAGGCGCGCCTGCAGGGAGTATTGCATTGCGCATTAAAAACGGTTGGATGTCATCAGAGGTCTTAAAGATTTTCTCAAACATATATAAAGAATCATTCAAAATGCTCCAGTTGAAGTCCAATTTTGCCTTTGCTAGACAACCATGATTTACATTGATTTTTGTAGGAAACGTGCTACCCACTTACTAATATTTCCACCCCACAGGCCACTTGTCACTTCAACCCTTTGATGTGTCAATTTATGCTCCATTTAAAAGATTTTTAATGTCGTTTTCAATTGGCAATTCGGAATGGGAAGTAGAAGCAGAATCCCAATTGAACACTTTTTGTGAATTCTGAAAAATTTGAAGTTTGGTGTGACTGTATTGGTAGTTTTGCAATCTTGGCTTTTTGGAAAACTCCTGCAATAGAAAATTAACTGCATCACTTGCATCGTCATCACTTGATGAAGAAGATAAGGAAGACGACTCCAACAATGTTTCTAACAAATTAGGAACAATTGCTAAGATATTGTCAATATTATTATACATTTTTTTATAGTTTAATTTTAATTTCAAGCAATCACTTCACAGTTCGCACAATTTGTTAATTCAAAAATATGACATTTGTTAAGTGTGACATTTAAAATCTTTGAATGTATGGGTGATTCTGTTTTTGGTTCTGATTTCAAATCTAGAAGAGAAATCTCTTTTTTTCTGAATTAGAACTGTCACTTTTGCCCAATTGAACGCTTTGAGAATGCTTTTTCTGATTCCAGATTGCCAATTGAAAACGACATACGTGTCGCTTTCCCTAAATTTTTTATGAACAATCATGGAAGGAATTGTAACAGTATGGGACATTCCGTGTTTATGAAACCTTACCATATATTAAAGCGCTCACGCCTGAAAATATAACAAAAGGATTTTGTAGAACAGGAATCTGTCCTTTAAATAATTTGGGTATTTTCGGAAAGTGAATTTGTTGAACCAAGAAAAGGTTTTTTTAACATTCTTCCTTGTCATAGTCATGCTAACAAACTAGACGTGTTTTTTTCGTCGTCCGATTAGTATTCCTATTTGATTGTTAAACTCGCAGTTTAAGTGCATAAGATCAAGCACCCTGTATTGTCATAATTCTTGCCTAACGTCTGCTGTATCTAAGTTGTCCGAAGTAATCACTGTTGTCGTGAAAATCTGAACTTTTTGTTATTTTTCATTGCTTTGTCGATAAATTTAAATTTAAAATGCCACCAAAAGCAAATAAACGGCACCGTGCTCAACAACAAGGAAGTGAGAGTGATTCTTCTCTGAGAGACGTTGAAGTAAGCAATTCTGATGGCATTGCTGACAAGCTGTGGAGCCGCATTGAAAAGAGACTGGAGGAGTGGATGCTGACATTCAACAAAGCACTGGACAATAGACTTGCTGCCTTGGAAGAACAACTGAATGCCAAAATCAGAGAGAGCGCATCATTTTTGGAGCAACAACTGCAAAAAACTCGCAACAACATCAAACAACTAGAGAGTGCAGTTGATCAACTCGAACGAGATAAGATCTCTTGTGATGCTGTACTGGTCGGTGTACCGGAATATGCAGGAGAGGACTTGGAGAGGACATTCAACAATATTTGTGTTGCTGTGAGTATTCAGCCCCCTCAAATACAGAACATTTTCCGTGCCAAAACGAAACAACATTCCCCTACCGACTCTAGCATCATACTAAAGTTTGTAAATAAGCGAGGAAAACAATTATTTATGCAAGCAGTAGCGAGCTTTCGCAAAATGAAAAAAGCTTCGCTTAAGCTCTCTGATATTGGCTTTGATTCTGCAAAAAGCTTTTACATCAACGATAGCCTTACGAAATCCAATTACCAGCTGCAGCGTTTTGCTGTAAGATTAAAAAAAAGCTCTCTTCTCTCATCCGTACACACATATAATGGCCAAATCTATGTTCGCACACCAACCTGCCAAAGCTCTACTATTATACATAACATCGAAGATCTGAGGAATGCCGTCGGGGTCGACGATAACAATGATCTCAACATAAATGCAAATGGTAGCTAATTTGAGTTTCATTTTATTTTTTTTATTTTATTTTATTTTACGAACAATTTTTTTCTTTTTTCTGTTGTTTACTTTTCACTTTCTTTCTATGTCGCAACTTTACCTTAATTATTATTATTATTGTTTTATTGATAATGTGCAAGTTTTTTCAGTTCAATTTGTTTCTCAACATTTTTTCTCTCCTTTTTCGTTAAATGTTTACAATATTTCTGTTTTCGATTTTAGACTCTCTGTAGATTCTTGTTGTCATAATGGGCAGCAACAATAACAAAGGCTTTTTCAGCATGAATGAAAAAAATAAATTTTTGCTAAACACTCTTTGTAAAAGCGCAAATGGATTACATATTTGTCACATTAATGCGCAGAGTCTTATTAACAAGTTTGATGAGTTTAAAATGATTTTTGAGGATAGCTTAATTGATATAATTTGTGTGTCTGAGACTTGGTTTAACCCAAATTTAAATAATAATCTGTTTTCTTTGAAAGGTTTTAAGAAACCATATCGAGCTGACCGAACTCGCACAACGGGAGGAGGTGTTGCAATATTTGTTAAAAGTTATATTCGATCTTGTCATGTTAAATGTTCAGATGGTACCGATTCATGTGACTATTACTTTATAGATATATTTGAGGGTGATAATAAGTGTAGCGTTGGTACTATTTATATGCCACCACGCATGGCTAGTTCTCGGATGATTACACCGATTGTTGAAGAAATGTCCTCTCGTGTACCAAACCTCTTTATTTGTGGTGATTTAAATATTAACCTTTTTCAACCTTCATCAAATTGTTTCAAAACATCAATAAATTCCCTAGGACTCTCTTTTATTAACAGTACTGAACCAACTCATTTCTTCCCTAACTGTGCACCATCGTTGATTGATGTTTTCCTTACTAGTGATAAAAATCTTGTTAATTGTTACAGTCAATTACCCATCCCTGTATTTTCATATCATGACCTTATTTTTTCAACACTTGACTTAAATTTTGATATAAAGTCGCAGCACTCTTTCCAGTATCGTGACTTTCGTAACATTAATGTTGAAAATTTATTTAATGAATGTATATCAATAGATTTTCATTCAATTTACACCACATCTAACGTAAACTATCAAACCGAATACTTTACATCAGTGATTAAAGATCTTTTTAACAAACATGTTGCATTAAAAACTTGTCATATGAAATCCCGAATTTGTCCTTGGCTCTCTGCTGATATACTTAATGCTATTAAGGCAAGAGATGTCTCATACCGACGCTGGAAACGTTTTAGTTGTCCAGAAATGCTCACCGACTTTAAACGGTTGCGTAATTCTGTAACGAATTTGATCAAAACTGCGAAATACAATTTTTATAATAATAAGTTTAACTCAGATCGGTCGTCAAAATTTTTTTGGAAAGAAATTAAGAATATTGGTTTGAGAAAAGATGTCCAATCTTGCGATGATAATATTGATTTGGAAGATTTGAATATCAAATTCTCTACTTCACAAACCCAATGCAGTGTAATGTCTTCTAGACGTGCAGAGAATGATACCATTGACGCCTTTTCTGTGAATGCTGTAAATGATTATCAGGTAGGTAAAGCAATTTTCTCCATAAAATCTAAATGCACCGGACTTGACAATATTCATCCTGACTTTATTAAAATCCTCCTACCCCTCCTACTTCCTCACATAACGCACATATTCAATACCATTATAATGACATCTACATATCCCATCTTATGGAAGACATCGAAAATTATCCCTATCCTAAAACAAGGAAAGAAGAAGGAATATAGACCGATAGCTATCCTTTCTTTTCTATCAAAAGTTTTTGAAAGTCTGATAAGTAACCAGATAAAATATTATATTAATGACAAACAATTACTGAATCCTTTACAATCTGGTTTTCGGTCTGGACATAGCTGTGTTTCAGCTTTACTCAACGTATCTGATGACATAAGACATGCTTTAGACAACAAATTTACAACTGTGATAACCTTACTTGACTTTTCAAAGGCATTTGACTGTGTAAATCATAATCTTCTCTGTGATAAATTGACGACCCTATTTAATTTCTCTGACACAACTAAGAAACTTATTTACTCATATTTGACCAATCGTACGCAAGCCGTTTCTTGTAATGGTAGAATGTCCTCGTTCCTTCCTGTTAATAATGGTGTTCCTCAAGGATCAATCCTTGGACCCTTACTGTTTTCGTTGTTCATTAATGATCTGCCATCTGTTTTGTCTTACTGTAAATTTCATATCTATGCAGATGATGTCCAATTATATATAAGTTTTCCTGAGATAATGCTTAAAGATGCAGTAGCTAAAATGAACACTGATTTACAGTCTATATATGATTGGTCGACACGGAACGGACTTAAACTCAATCCTGAAAAAACGAAAGCTCTTCCAATTTCAATAAACAAACCAAACACAGATAATTTCCCTTCCGTTATTTTGAATAAATGTATAATTGAATATGTTGGCCAAGTTAGAAATTTAGGATTGATCTTTAATAACAGATTAACTTGGAATAACCATGTCGATACAGTTGTGTCAAAGATTTATGCTTCGCTTAGAGGATTATCTGTTACTAGATCCTTACTACCTACCCATATTAAATTAAAGCTGGTAAAAGCACTTGTCCTACCTATAATAACATACGGATGTGAGCTGTTTGCTGATCTTGATTCTCAATCAGCTCACAAACTAAAGGTGGCATTTAATGCAATAGCTCGGTTTGTTTTTAACCTACGTAGGTTCGATCATGTCTCATTTCAAGCTCGTCAGCTTTTCAATTGTGATCTGGAAGCTTTCTTCAAATATCGCTGTTGTATTCTACTCTTCAAATTGATTGTTGAAAAGACTCCCAGTTATCTATGTAACAGGCTTAATTTTTGTTTTTCTAGCCGTTCCATTTTATTGCGCTCGTCCACCTTTACGTGTTTGACATCGCGCAGGCAATTTTTCGTTCATGCTGTTAGACTGTGGAATAACCTTCCCAGTCATATGAGGTCTAGAATGGAAAGCAGAAAGTTTCAAGAAATTTGTTTTAAATACTTTGCGAACGTGAACTGAAAATTCTTTTAAATTAATTATTTTTATTTTAGTTGCGACACATAACTTTTAATTTACATTCATGTCTTGTTTTTTTGATTTGTATAATACTTTACTTTTAAGTCCATTCTTAATGTATAACTTTAATGTATTTTTTGTATTTAATTTATTTTTGTTAATTAATTTTAATTCATTTTTTAAATTTGTTATTTTATTATTTGTATTTAAAATCATTTGTTATATATCCTGTACTACTTATAAGTTTATCTTGATGTACAGCTGATTGCAAAATAAATATCAAAAAAATATCAATATCAATATCATTTTCGATTCTACAACACCAGAACAAATTCGCCCCCTTCCTAAATACAAAAAGTTGAAACCAAGTAAACATATCAACTATAAATGTCTCAAAGAAAAGGAAAACTAAGAGAGCAAACAGATCAGTCTTTATATCTTCTCATGAATCAAATGATCAAATAAGTTTAGCTGACGGTCGCCCATATTCTGAAACTCGTATTTATGTCTCGTATTCGATTACAGTCGTATGTTGGTATTACAGGAGTCGAACATCCCATTTCACTTGTACCTACTTATGTATGTATGTATATTAGGAAATGTAAAACATCACATACGGCTGACTATGTATATTTTATCGTAATTCCGAATCTCGTATTTGATTCAATTGAAGTCGAATTTGTTTACTTTATTAGTCGTGTGAAATTTTCTACTACTAACTTATTTTTTTCGATAAAAATGAATAAAAGTCAATTGGTTTATATGTATGTACCTATGTATGTACATTTGTAAAATAAAAATTAAACTCGCCGATTGATTTTTTTAAAAAGATCTCAATGAACACTAACTTGACAAAATTAAAATATATTTTTAACTTAATTTAATTTTGCAACTTAAGCACATTTATTAAGGCTGGGTGTCCCAGATCGCCAAACTTAAACTTCAAGTAAATAAATGACTTCATTTTTGTGTTAGTGACCTTTTTTATCATGAATTTCATCGCATCGCCATAATTTTGTTTTTTTTTTCGTTACTCTCTACGTACGCTCTTTTTGAAAAAGAATAGAGTCGGAGAAAAAATTAATATATCTTCATAAGATCAATAACACGCAAAAGTGGGAAAAGTAAAGAGAAACCAACAATAATAACCAAAGAAAAAGACAATATGTGCTGTAGATATACATACATATGTTTCCTTTCCATTTCAATATATTTTCTCGAAAACAGGTCCGGATCTCATTTGCAATGCAATTTTTATTGTTTTTGCCAAAGAACAATAAATCCCTCCTCTATTACCGCAACAAACATCAAGATCATATACATATATCAGATATAAAAAAAAAACGATCATGACTTCTGCTACGTCATCAAACTAAAGGGTAATAAAAATATTTGAGACTGGCTTTACAATACTTTTAGTTTCAATGAAATATGTTGTAGATTAAAGAAGTTATACCTGTTCAAAAACGACAAACCCATTGAAAA
Source organism: Scaeva pyrastri (assembly GCA_905146935.1). Lineage (NCBI taxonomy): Eukaryota > Metazoa > Arthropoda > Insecta > Diptera > Syrphidae > Scaeva > Scaeva pyrastri. Next base: position 40,862,536 of record LR989929.1, read on the forward strand.
TTGCATAAGATTGGACTAATTTTTGCCCATAAAAAATTAAATAAATTAAAGTCAAACCGTCACTCCTTCAATTAACTTAATCTGCTTTGAAAACACAAAAAAAAAAATTAAATAAAAACTTTAGCTATACCAAAAATAAATTGTGCATTTTAAACGACTATCAAAATAACGACAAAATTGTAGTTTGTTTCACTCTCAGAATTACTATATTTTACATTTAAAAATTATAATGATGCAGTGTAGTAGCCCTGTTTATTTAGAATACATTCATTTTTATTTAAATCAATTAGCATTCGAAATGTAAAAGTTATCGCTTTATTTGTAACATTCCAGACCGTTTTTTGGCTGGCCACCCAGCCTTAACTTCCCATAGGGAGTTATTGTAATCGGTCCGATTTGTCAAAATGAAATTTTTGACAAATTTGGATGTTTTATGGTTCCTCGAATGTAAATTCGTCATTTGTAGAGAAATGTCTGTGTGTGTGAGTGTACGTACGCTCGAGATACCCTTTTTCGTTAACGGTATCTCAAGATTGAATACAGATATCGACTCGAATTAAATTGTCAAGCGGTTTTTTCACCATAGCAGTGAAAATTTTAGTTGGTTGCAAATATGTATCTCAGGAACGGATAATGCTATTGACTTCAAATAAATTTTATTGTGTAGATAGGCATGTAATACAGGTTTGGTATAAACTAGGATATAGTTTAATACCGTTATTTTTTTTTTTTTTTTTTTTTTTTTCAAAGTAAAAACAAACAAAAAAATTTGGGCGCGCAAATATACAATAAATCAAAAATGATATCATCTTCGAAGCAATTGTTTGCTATAGAAAATACTGTTCTTGACATCTTCTGGTATTTTCTAAACAATTCAAATGACAGTGTTTTTACAAAAAATAAAAAAGTACGAAAAATGCTAACAAAAGTTCTTAAAAAGTGATTTTTGGCTTGAATAACTCGAGAATGAGCACCGATATTGACTTCAAACTTATTTTAGTTTATACAAAATATAATTAATAATATATACTACAATTTTGACGAATATCGAATTGATAGTATTTTTACGAAAAATAAAAAAAACAAAAACGCAATTTACAGAAAAGTGACAAAAATTGTTTTTCGGCTTAAATATCATCACGACAAGCAATGTCAAAGTCAACAACTTCAAATGTATTTTATTTTCAACATAATTTATTTGTCAATACCTAAAAAATGATAAAATATTTACGAATATCAAATTGACATTTTCTTACAATAAATACAAAATGAGAAGTTAACAGTGTGGGTCGCACCCAGCCTCTTTTTTTATGATGATTGAATCCAAGTATAAAAAATGTTCGTGCGGTATACCTAATTTAAATTAACTTGATTTCTGTGGGAAATCTAGTGAAATATAATATGAATGGATTTAGGTTAAAAAATGAAACGAAATTGGATGTTTTAAATAACATGAGTTGTATTAAAAATGTTAATGAACTTTTGGTTCTATTGGATGGGATGGGGAGGGTGAATATGGATTGGGTTTAAGAATTTGCGGGATATGTAACCTTTCCCCCCTTTAGGTTAAAATTCTCCTGAATTTTGGGAATTTCTTTACAATTTTCTTCTAAATTTTTAATACATTTTTCTTCAATATTTTCAATTAATATTTTAAGTGTTTTATGTTTCTTAGACATATAAATAAATAATAACTAAAAATATAAGTTGGATGTTCTTTGAGATCTGATATAAATGGTTCTAAATGATCATGGTTCTCGTCTTGAGAAGCAATGTATTCGAGAACATGAATCTGTGATATTTTAGTTTCTTTAATGTGTTTAAATATTTGATTTTTTTTTTGAATTAACATACAATTTTCCATCGATAGATACATTATTTTCGAATTAAACTAAATTAATTCCTGATAGTTCTATTTCATTTACAATATGGTTTCTTGTTAGTAAAATATTTCCTTCGTTAATTATTTCTATAGGTAGGTTTCTTTCTTTTATTTTCGTACATTTAGACTTATATTTATTTAAAAGGTCCGTTAAGCAACTTGTTTCTTTTATAACTTTGCAATAATCGTGGTTGAGTTCTTTTTTACATTTTGATTTATAATTTTTTTTCTTATATTTAACAATTTCTTTTAGTACAACAATTTTTCCAACATTTACATTATTACTTCTAGTTATACATATAATGGGTACCTAACCCTTTTACTTTGGGTTATTTGACAAACAGTACAATAATGTTATTTTTTTGAACTATTTTAAATCTGTTATAGATATGTTTACTTTTTCTTATTCCATAATAGTTTAAATTTCATTAACATTTAACAAAAGTGTGTTCAATATGTTTGATTTGCTTAAATTAATTGTATTTATTATTTCTCTAAGTTCAATAATATATATTTTATTATTTTAGTTTCTGTAATTCCTTTACTATTAGTATCTCTATACATACTGTCTAACTTCACGAATATGTAATTGTTCAATTGGGTCCATTTTTATGCAATTAAATGAAGTATTTCGATTTTTCACTCGATATTCTCATGTTCGCTGTGCTTAGGGCCTTCGTTATTGTCTCGATTTGTTGGAGATGTTCTTCTTCCGTCTCTGAATATATAATGACGTCGTCAATATAAACATGACAAAATTTCAAAATCTGTTTTTTCCATATCGTTCCCTTTTAACTTTATCTGATGGAACCCGCTCTGTAAATCGAGAGTGGTAAAATATTTAGCTTTCCCTAAATTTGCTAATGTAACTGATGTTTCTGCCATAGGATATTTATCTGTTTTAGTAAATGAATTAAGTTTTTTGTAATCTATTACTAATCTATGTTTCTTTGTACCGTCCGCGTTTACACCTTTCTTATCTACAACACATACCGGAGAATTATATGCACTTCGACTGGGTTGCATTGGCGAGGCGTGAATAATTTCAAAAGGTAAGTCGAAGAAAAATTGGTCACCAAAACTTTAAAGTCCACATCTTTACTTGAAATAATTTCGTGTAATGTGTACCTGGGTATCAAGCTAAGCTGACTATTAAAAAATTTAAACTATTCCAAGTCAAGTTCCAAATAAAAATATAATTATATAATAAAGATAGTAATATCATTGTTATTTGTTGAAAATATTCATTGTTTCAATATAATAATTCATTACAGTAAATTAGACTAAATGGCTGAAATATAGACAGTAGACTGTAAACCTTCATATAAGAATTATTCTTTTAAATCCAAATTATAATAAATAAACATTACGTATATTCCGTAATGATATTAGCTTGCAGTTCTAAAGGAATATCAAATAGTTATAAGAGTTTTAAATTGAAATTTAAAAGATTTTCTTATATTTATAATGTTGAAAGCTACCTATTCATTTTAATTAACTTTAAGTCTTATATTTTAAATATAAATTAATCAAATTACTATTTTTTTTCTAACGAAAAACTTTTCACACTTTAACTTTCAAGCTTTCAACTCTAAATTTTCAATATTCAATTTCACACCGAACACAAAATCAATTCGAGTGTTGCACTGCGAATTCTGCTTTTAATTGGAATTTTTAAATAAGTAAAATCCTGTTTGCAACTTCCACATTTATTAGGGCCAATTGTTCCACTTTATGAAAGTTGCAGTTGTTTTTTGTTGCAACCTTAACCCTTGATTCATTCATATTCATTCATAAAATAAGTCGGAAAGAAACGTGTTATTTTATTGCAGAAACATCTTCAACGTCAATCTGCCTGATACATGTTGGTTCATCAGCGCAGTGATTGGGAGATGCACAGACACACATTTTTTAAATAAGTCGAAGGAAACCGAGTTATTTTTGTTTCTACGAAACCCCCCACGAACTCAAGCAACATTGACATGCGCCCTGCGGATTGCGCAGCACACATGATTCATCAGCTAGCCCCTGTTGTAATATATGTATATGTTATATGCTTTATGACATGCTCAATGGCAGAAAGTTTGTTGCCAAGAGTGGCAATGTAACTTCTACCACCGTATTTAATATAAAAAATGGTCTTCAGCAAGGAGACGTTAACTCACCGATTCTATTCAGCATTTACACCAGCCATCTGATAGGTAGTCTTACTCAGGCAATTGCGTATGCCGATGACCTAATAGTATACAGAACGGCCCAAAAAGTCGAGGTCATCAAAATTCTTTTGCAGCGTGACTTCGACACGATTCACCGATATTGCGATGACTGGAAGTTAAAAATCAACTTCCAGAAATCGGAAACTATTCTGTTTAGGACTCCATTGTCTGGAGCCTCAAGGGATACGAGAAAGAACTGGAGAAATCTAGTGATCGTTGGACCAGACCGACAACCACTGGCGAATAACAGTGTAGTAAAGTACCTTGGCATCTGGTTGGATCAGTACTTGTATTTGCTGTAAGTGCTGCCCTGACCAGAGCCAGGGGAGTTTTTGCCCTGACGAAACGGCTTTTTTATAGCAGTCGGCTAGACACCAGGGTGAAAGTGATTTGCTACATGGCCCTTATTCGGCCAATGATTGCCTATGGTTGCCCGGTATGGTTCAACGTTGCCCCATCTCAAATGGAAAAGATTCGGGTGTTTGAGAGGCAGTGCCTTAGACGCTGCCTTGGATTGCACAGAACACCAGAGTCGGAGTACAAACATTACTATTCCAACCAGTACCCATGTTCTGTAACTTTCGAAGCGATAAAACTCGTCGAGAAAAGGTGACAATTGGGACGAAATGCATTTTATCGCATCGTCGCCGTCGGGTTTCTGTAACTTTGACATTCGTTAATTCTATCGACTGGAACAAACGGAATAGGAATCCTGGAAAAATTCGATAAAATGGGTTTCTGTATCTTTGAAAGTCCATAATTCTTTCTCTTTAAATGTCAAAATGTATCACTATACAAAAAGCAGGCGAAACGCGAAGACCAAGAATAATGTCGGAGGCAAAAAAGGTAATACATAAATAATAAATTATTGATTCAAGAACTAAATTAAAAGATATTATGTTATAGAGATAAACAAGATTATTAAAGTGCCAGAAGGAGACACCGGTGGATTTTATGGCGGAGAACAAGCCGTTTGCCCGCGGCCAATTCACCGATGCCAACAGCCGATAATCAATTCTTTTTTTTTTCCAATTTTATATATATTTAATCTTGTGTTTTTTCTTTTCATTAAAAAACTAATAATTTCATTAACTTTTAAGTTATTTATTTCTTAACAAAAAAAAAGTTTACATGAACTTGAAAATACATACTCAATTGAGCAATGTTTTTGTTTTTAAAGCCAAAATGAGAGTTCGTCTTTATCGCCTTCCAATGGAAATTCCAGTGAAAATATATCTCGAATTGAATTTATCGCAACAAGTTACAGAAACACAAATTTTTCCAGTGGCGATAAGTGGGGAACAAATCGTTTCATTTTGTAATGATGTGATAAGTTATCGCCTGAGTTACAGAACATGGGTCCAGGTTCTATACAATGGAGCCAACATAAACAGAATAGATAACTTCCTCGTAAAGCTGATTCGGGGTCACATTGCAAGAGCGATGTCCTCGAGTAACAGGTTAATTTTTGGGGCCTATTACCCAAAAAATCAGTACTACGAAAATGTGCGTTTAAGTGGATTTATTCCGCCCGATGCTTTCCTCTATTTAGATAGTCGAGGGCTGATTCAGGATAGAGAGGCAGTACCGCTAATCTACCACGTCAACTGCAGAACTGTAGACAGGCGGCTCCTTTATGATCGAGACGTCCTCGCACAGGACGGAGATGTTCAGTAGGACTGTGTCCGATCGGGACCAGAGAGATAGGGTAAAGCAGGAGAACCAATATTGGTGGTTGCAAATTCAAATTGATATTTAAAAAGTTGACCGAGTCTCTTGACCTTGGCCGGCTTACATAGGTTTAGGTATTTTTTTAGTTAAGTAGGGACAGTCGTGCTGGCACAAAAAAAAAAAAAACTGCTTGCTGTGGCTGTTCTAGTTTGTAAGTAGTTCTTAAGTAATCTTAAGTAGCTGTAAATAAATAAGTAGTTATAAGTAGTCTTAACTAGTTTTAATTAGTTTTAATTTAATTTTAATTAGTTTTAAGTTAGTTTTACTTAGTATTATTCTAGTTTTACTTTAGCTTTATTTATTTAATTTCTTTTAGTTTTAAGTTTTTTAAAAAATAAATAAAAACCGATAAAGAAACCAAGTTTTTTGGAATTCTTCTTGGTGATAAAAAAGATATAGAAATTTAGTTTTAAGCTAGTTCTCACGCTGAAAGGCCTTAGCATTAAGATATTAGTTTAACTTAGAGCGTCCGCATAGGGCCAGTAAGTTAGTTGTAAGTTATTGATATAATGCTTGTTTTAAGAATTTTTGTCTAGCTTTAAGTAGTTGTAAGTGTTGAGTAAAACTCGGTTGTAAGTCGAATATAATACTAAATTTTATTTCACTGCGTTATGCTATATATACAATTTTCTTATCTTATCCTAAATGTAAATGTAAGTATCTGTAGATAACCGTCAGTGTATGCTTAGGACGCTCTGTCTTATCTTTATTTCACACACGCATTGGGTTATCTATAGATAATGGTATGTTCATGTTTGAACATTCTGCGGGCCAGAAAATGATAAATTCTTTTTATGAATATTATGCCCCGTATTATAATACATAACAAAATAATAAAAATGCAACTTAAAATAAATCCGTTTTGATCGCTTATGTGGTAAACGTCCAAGCCCTTAATTTAATACGAGTATTTTTCTTCCTTGAACCTTTCCAAGTCCGGTTGAATTTTAAGTAGATCATTCTAGCCTTCATGATTTCATCAAGTTCATCATCCCAGTCATAGTTTGATTGCAATAATTTTTGTATGAATATTTTCGGTCTTATATTGACTGTAGCAAACCATCCAATAGGGTTGAATATTTTTGCAATATTTGATAACACACCTTTTTTGGTTTTTGAACTGATGCTTATTATATTAGTTGACTCAATTGCAAATCGGAACTCGTCTTGATCTGGATCAGTGTGAAGTCCCAATGTTCTCATTGTGTTGACTTCTTTGACATCAATTTTTGTATGTTCATCATTCGAAATTATGCTCATCAGCAAATGTTGATTGTTTGAAGACCATTTTCGTAATTCACAGCCTACATTTGAAAGTCTTTCACTTACTGCTCTTATTATGTCTCTGCATTCTGGCGAAGGACGTGCTGGCTTATTTGTTTTCTTTTCTATAGGAGAAGAAATCTTCGGACTCTTTTCAGCCGGCTTAGGTTCTGAATGATTCTCACCGTAAGTCGTCTCTGCAATTTTCACCACCTCCTTCGACTTGTCTGTATTATCTTTGCAATTATTCTCTTCCGAATCATCACTTTTCGCTTGAGTCTTCTCTGGGCTGAGCTTCAAACAAACCGCTTGACCAAAGAAAAATGTAACTTTATCTTCAGCTTGGCTTGTCTTTGCATTTCCAACCAAACATTTGAGCGATTCTTCATCGCTAAGTTCTGCTTCTTCGAGGGCAGTTTGTTCTTCTGTTGGTTTTGTTGCATCTTTAATATCTATGTCTTCTGAGAAGATCTCAATCCTATCTTGCATCTTTAATTTCTATGTCTTCTGAGAAGATCTCAATCCTATCAGATTTAGGTTTATCATCAATTTTTTCACCTGCAATTGCATTGCGAGCTTTAGTTAAGTTCGTTTCTTCGACGTCTTCAACATTTTTGTTTGTATCTTCATCTATAATTGCAATTGCCTTATCGGAAACGTCTTCTTCCTCTTTTACTTCTTCGTCCTTTGTTCGTATTTTGTTTTCTTCTTCTTTTTGTTTTATAGATATTTCTTCTGTCTCCCAGAATTTCTCTGTCATGAATTTTTCATATTGTCGTTTCTCGCATAGTGAGTCAGAAACTATACACCCAACTCCTTCATTGAATCTAGGCAGTTCAATTTTTTGACTTCTTGTTGAAACATTTGCAGAATTTATGCCTTGGTGATTTTCTTCCAATTTGTCAAGAAGTAATGTTATATCCTCTTCCAACTCAAATATGTAATTGTCGTCTCTGAATGCCTCTTCTTGTATTGGATTCATCTTAGACAACTCAACTTGCAGTCGGTCATTCCATCGTTTCAATTTTCCAATATATATGTTTTTGACATAAGGAGAGGAAGTGGTCTCTAATTTTGCCTTGTCTATTGCTTTTCTTAAATTATCCATTATTGTATGTCTTTTTTGAATTATCTGAAGGTAGTTCTCTACTACTTTTATCCATTCCTTATTCAAATCGGGAACCTCAATAATACCAAGCTTATGAAGTAGCTTGTCATTTTCCTTGAATGCTTGAAGATTCTTTTCAGCATAGATAAGCATTTCTTGACTGTAGATAATCGTCAGTGTATGCTTAGGACGCTCTGTCTTATCTTTATTTCACACACGCATTGGGTTATCTATAGATAATGGTATGTTCATGTTTGAACAGTTAGATTGAAATAAAATAAAAATGAATTAAAAAAAAAAAATGATTCATCAGCTAGACTCTTGAGTCAGGTGAAAAGCATGGGGATACACACAAATTCACCAAAAAATAAGTCGATGAAAACCGGGTTATTTTCTCCCATAAGAAAGCGTGTATTAAACAGAGAGGTGTCAAACGCAGTGAACAGTATATGAAGGAAGAGGAAAGAAGAGGAAAGAGAACAGATTTGTTCTACTCAGGGATATGTTTTGTAACCCGACATATTTCGGGTTATTTTGTTGCTGGTATTGTGTTGTATTTGCTTAGTCTGCTATTACACGATTAATCTAGATGCATGCGACACTTCGAACAACATAATTGCAAAAGAGAGACAAAATTCGAAAACATGAGACGCAAGAAAATCGACCTGTCTCGCACGGGTAAAATTTTCTGTGCGACAATTTGACGTTTCTCTTCTCGCTTGTCCGCTTTTTTATTGTTCTCTTTCATATGGTTTCGTTCTTCGAGAACAAATTAAATTTGAATATTTTTTTAATTGATTTCAAAGAAAACTGAAATCATTTGAATGTGAAAGGTGTCGTAAGCAAACCTACAAGTCAACAACGAAATTCAAATAAAAGAGAACTGCCAAAATAGATTCATGAATCTGGTTTCATCGTGTAATAGCACTTGAGAAACAGGATAGGATAACAAAGAAGAATTCAAAGATGTCGCATGCATCTAGATTCATCGTGTAATAGCAGACATAGGAGCAGGTTGATAAGGAGACGAGATGTTTCGTAACTCGACATTTTTCGGGTTATTTTGTTGCTGGTATAGTTTTGTGTTTGTAAGGAGTAAGTTGAAAAGCAAACATGTGTAGGATACATTATGTATAAAGTAAAATTGAAATAAACGTTATTAAAGTAATGTTGACAGCGTGTGCAGGTGTGGGATAAATTATATTCATGTCGCCAAAAGCTACAGTTGTTAAGGATTTAATTTTCAAAAGGTAAGTCGGAAATAATCGACTTATATGGACGCTTCGCCACTGCTAGGCTGTATTATATTATTACTTGTTTACGAAGCTAGCTACCGATTGGGATACGGGTAAACTTTCGTCCAAATAGCTGTGTCTATAGTAGTATCTATGCTACATTGCACACGCGTGTTGTACGGAAGGTAATATGGGTTTTTGGTAAAAACACACTGGTATTTTTTTTAAATTAAAGTTAATTTTTCTTTTGTAGATATTTTATTATTTATATTGAGTATATTGATTAAAATATCATTAAATATTAAAGGTATCACGCCCTGATCATATTCTAACGTTGAATCCCTAATATTAATATTCCCCCTTACAGTTCTTAACAATTTAATGCCAATAATAGCATCAAAATCTTTTAGTTCATTAAGTTCATAAAATTTATCTTCTAGCCCCAAGATAATTATAGCTTGGTAAGTACGAATGATAGTAGTTCCATGAACGCTGTTGACTTGCGACAGAGTTTCAAGCTCTATACTTGGGAACAGGCCTGGTTTAATGTAGTTATGCGTTGCCCCTGTGTCTATTAAAATATAAAATACTCGCCCCGACTTACCATCCGTCCTTTTTATGTACGGTAAGTCGTGCCTTACTCTCAAAAAATTACGGCTCTTATTCAAGTAATTGAGGCGTGGAAATTTATGTGACGCTGTTTGGTCACTATTTGCCCGATCTCTTTTGAACGGGTTGTTACCAAAAGAGTTATTGAAACACTGTGGCCTATTATTACTATTATGTTGTGAGGTGACTTGTCTTGTGGGCACTATATTCCCACTTGATGTGTCCATCCTTTCGGGTCGGTTATTATTATGGTTATTATTAAAATTATTATAATGTCGGTTTTGCTGAAATTGTCTATTCTTTTGTTGAAAAGGTTCCGCGTATTGTTGGTTTTGATGAGTGAAACTGTTTTAGTAAGTTGTTCTATTTTGACGCGATAGTCTGGTTGTTGGTTATTTAAAATGGCTTTGTTCGTATTGTCTGGGTTGATGTCTGTAATTAACGTGACCCATGTTTCTGTACCTTGTCTGATTTGATTCAATCCCTTGTGCACTCGCTAAGGCATTGGGTAAATCCCAGGATTTATTGAAAATACGATTTTACCTGCGGGTTGGTTTAACCCAGTAACGAATACTCGCAAAGCGTTTTGTCTTGCCCTTTCAGTGCGACATTCGGTTTCAGCGGTTCTAGAACCATAACTCATAATTGTCTTGTTTATTATAAGCGTCAGTACTCTCGTAACGTCATCGTAAAATTCTTGCAATGGTTTCCTATCCTGCCTCATGTTACCTAATTCTGTTTCTAACATATGGATTGGTCTTTTGTGGCTATATGCTAGATCTAATCGACCTAAAATCGCATCAATGTTTAACGGCGTCCCGTGGCAAGTGAGGACATCGTTTGTTTCCCTATGATTTTATTTCTTATTATATTTACTACCGAAAAGTATCTCGACCCACCCTTACAACTCATACACCTTCATAGCGTTTGTAAAAGTCTTAAAAGAAAATAATTTAAAACAGAATGGCAAATGAGGTTAAGTAAAACACGACATGTTTTAATAAAAGAAAGGTCTTGATTTATTTAATTATAATACACGAAGTAAACGATGCGAACGTCCGACAAATACTGCTCGCCGGGTATGTCTCCCTATGACCAAGTTAGTTTTATGTTTCAGTGTTGCCATTGTCATTTGACAGCTCGGCCTCTCCTGATGATTCGGTATCCGAACCCTCCAAGTTCAACTCCGGGCTTACACTACACCATGGTTTCATATGGTCGCTTGATATGACATTGGCGTATTTTCTTCGGCTTAGAGGCCTGTCGGGGAGGTCTTCCACAATGTATCGATCAAAATCTAAGACTTTCGTTACGATATATGGCCCCTTGTACTCCGGATCCAGTTTGTGGGACTCCCCAGTCGCTTGAGGGGCATAGTCGATCACGACCAGATCAGAATACCGGTGAGGTGGCAGATGCTTTCGATCGTACAAAGCTTTCCACTTCCTTCTCTCTCTCTGAATGTTGTCCGCGGCCTGCTGTCTTCTCCATCCAGCATCGTCATCCTTCATGGTTTCATCGTGTATAGCTTGAACTAGTCGATTCTGGCTGACAGATCTAGGATTAAAATTAAAAATTAAATCATTAGGACAAAACCTGGTCGTTGAATTCCGCTGGGTATTGAGGCTCCATTGAAGAGTGGGTAAATTCGTATCCCAATCCTTATTGCCCGTGACGGAACACTTTAGCATACTAAGTAGCGTTTTGTTGGTCCGTTCTGCCTGTCCGTTTGCCCTCGGCGTCCGTACGGCGTTCTTAACATGCTGGATACCATATGCTCCCACAAAATCGGTAAACTCCTTCGACGTGTAGGCCGTCCCACGGTCAGAGGTGATTCGTATTGGTTGTCCGAATATGCAAAATACCTCTCGCAACATAGCCACAACAGGAGCTGTTTTCGTATTCCTTACAGCCCTTAGAACGGTGTACTTGCTGAAAGAACAGACTAATACAATTATATGAATATTACCTTTCTTACTTCTTGGGAATGGTCCCAGATGATCGATGTTTAAACTCCTAAACGGAACTGGTAACACTTCCAACACATGTAGCTGGCTCTCAGATTTTCCACCTTTAACTTTGTTAAAGCAGCACTCAGGACACGCACCAATGTAGGATTTGATGTAACGTCTCATTCGGGGAAACCAAAAATCCCTTTTGATTCGGTCGATGGTCTTCTCTACTCCGGGGTGTCCAACGTCGTCATGGCAAACTCGAGCTATACGCCACCTTACGAGCTGGGGTACCACCAATTTCTTCTGGCCATCGATACATCGGTACAACCGTCCTCCATCCATAGCATAATCCAATTCGGTCTGCTTCTTCATAGGCAAATTTGTTGAAAGTTTATCCTTGAGGATCGTAACGATGTCCTTGAGCTGAACATCTTGCATCTGCATGGCGGAAATCCAATCGTTATCTACTTCACATATCTCAAGTACTTCCTCTGCTACTGTAGTCGCTTCTTTCGGTGGAAATGTTGGAACTCTACTCATTCAATCCACATGTGACATCCTCTCTCCAGGTTGATGTGCACATTCGAAATCGAATTCTTGGAGGCGCAGCCACCACCTGGCTATTCTTGCTGGTAACGGAGTTGTAGCTTTCATAGTTGCAATGGCATTGCAATCAGTTACTACTCGGAATCGTGTGCCAAGCAAATAGACGCGGAATCTTTCTAATGTTTCGACAATGGCGAGGACTTCCAGTTCGTGGCTCGCATATCTACTTTCAGCATCACTGCATCGTCTGCTGTAATATGAGACGGGTTTCAAGTCACCACCTTCTATTTGGAATAGGATTCCAGCTAAGCCTGCAGAACTGGCATCCGTATGCACCTCATGATTCTTATGTATGTCAAACAATGTGAGAACTGGTTTGTCGGTGATGGCAATCTTAAGCTCTTTGAAAGCCTTCTCATGTTGGTCGTGCCAACAAAACTCGGCACCTTTTTTCAACGAATTAAAGAGTGGTTGAGCTATTCGGCTATAATTTCCTATGAATTTTCTGAAGAAGCCTGTGATGCCTAAAAACCGTCTTACCTCCGTGGCATTTGTTGGAATCGGGAACTCTGTTATGCATTTCGTCTTGCCTTCTCCCGGCTTCATGCCTTCGCTACTGATAACATGGACAAGGAAATGCACACATGTTTCCATGAAGAAACACTTCGAAGGTTTCAGCGTTAAACCCGCTTCTCTGATAGCTTCTAGAAATTCTCTAAGGACGATGATACCATCTCCAACCGTTCCTGTGGCGATGATGACTTCATATACATAGCTCACTATATTGTTCCGATGCTCTAAGGGACGTATTATTTCTGCCATCATCTCTTGGAAATACATAGAAGCGTTTAGCAATCCAAATGGCATAACGTTGTGCTCATATAGTCCGTCTGGGGTGAGGAATGCTGTTAACTGCTTACATTCCTCCTTGAGTGGAATTTGGTAATATCCGGCGGTCATATCAAGGGTGGAAAAGATTCTATTCCCTGCTAGCTGGGATAATTGCTCTTCGACGGTGGGGGTTGGAAACTGCTTCTTCACTGTGACTGAGTTCAATGCACGGTAATCAACACACATTCGCAGTTCTCCATTAGATTTGTTTACTACCACAATCGATGCTGCATGTGGTGAAACACTCGGTCGGATAATACCGTGTTGGAGCAAATCCTCAACTATCTGAAACAACTTTTCTCTTTGAGCGAAAGGAACTTGATAACGCTTACCTATGATTGGGGTATTGGAGGTCACTTTTATCTCCATACAAGCATTCCTGCACCTGCCGATGCGAGACACGTCTTCAGCAAAGCAATCGTCATAGCTGGTGAGCAAATCCAACACTGTGTGTCGTTGTGTGGTGTTAAGTTGCTTACCCAGGTTGAATTTTTCTGAAGAGATCGTTTGCATTTGTAGAACGCCTGCTTCGAAAACTAAACGTTGATTCTTTCGACATAGGATGTCACGCCCTAGAAGTATGGCTTGTGGTAAGAACTGGTCGGGTACGATGTTTAGTTTTGCGGCGAGCTTATTCCCGTCTATGGTCATGATGACTTCGATAGCATCTGTCGACTCGACAACTGATCCGCCGAATCCTTTCAATAATTTGCCTGATTTCGTTCTTGGGGCTTCTTTTGGAACTGAGGATTCGCTTATCAGCGAATTGTCGCTTCCTGTGTCGACAAACGCGGTGTACGACTTTCCAAATAAAATGATTTGTTTCATAAGTGGTGCTGGTGTGATGTCCGTAGACGTGGTCTGTTCTACTTTGGCGACGGTGGGCTTTTTGGAACGACATTCCTTTGTATCGTGTCCCGGTTTATTGCATGTTGTACATCGTGTTTTCCGTTGTGGACGAGGACACTTCGATGATATGTGGCCAAATTCATTGCAGTTGAAGCACTTGAAACTTCCTCGGCCATGCACGTTACGACCACAATTTGTGTCTTCTTCTTTCGGTTCTGATGAAAGCGACGATGTGATTCGGCCTGGTGTTGGTGTCGGCATCGAAGACACGTTGGCTAATGCATTCAAAAGCTCGTTACACGTTCGGAGGTTCAAAGCGAGTAGCGTTCGGGTAAGAGTGGAATCATTTAAGCCATTAATAGTGTATGAATTTATGGAAAAATCATCCAACCTACCTCGTTTCCCCATCGTTAGCATTGCATAATAACTGTGCTGAAAGTTTATACCATCGCGTTTGCAATACATTTTCATCCAAAATCGCCTTTCAAGTCATTAATTTTTATAATTTACTTCGCCGACTATTTGCCTTTGTCCTTGCCTCATGAACAAAAAAGAGCACGTACTACGCTCTACAGGTAAAATTGGCGCAATTCAATCTAACCTCAATATGGCACAAACACCCGACACCAAAAACAAATTGTCGCTGTTTGAAAAGTTGATGAAGAAGGAGATGAAGGATTTGAAAGAGTGGATAAAGGACGAAATGAATAAATTGACCGAGAAACTGGACAAAATTGAAATCGATTTTAACCAACGTTTAACTGATCACAGCATTGCCGTAGCAGACTTGACTCGCAGAGTCGAACAGCTTGAAGCAAAAACACCAGAATTCGCCACCTCCACCAACACCAACACCGAACAACTCGTCGAACGTATAGAAGAGCTTGAACGCGAAAAATGTTCACATGGCGCAGTCATACGAGGGATTCCAAAAATGGAAAACGAAGACCTGCATGAGTTATTTGCAAACCTATGTCAATCCGTTCAACTAACACCAGTACCTATTCTGCAAAACATTTATCGCACAATACCTAAAAGCAATCCGAAAGATATCAACACCTCGATTGTCTTAAAATTCAGCACATTGACCGACAAAAATAATTTGCTGCAATCGATCCGTCAACGTTGGATAATAAATAAACAAAATCTCTGTTTACATGATGTAAAGCTCAATTCTGACAGTGTCATCTATGTAAATGAAAGCTTAACGTCATCCAGCCACATGATCTTGCGGAAAGCTCTTGCACTCAAACGTCAGAAAGCTTTATCGAGTGTTTACACTAGAAATGGTAGGGTGTTTATACGTGCCACTGGTGCTGCGAAAACACTTTTAATAACATCAATCAATAGCTTGAATTTACATATTGCCGAACATCAATCGAATGCACAACAACACTATGATGAAAAATCGTAAGCTTGGAGATGGTCATCTTTATTACTATTTTTATTTATTTTTTCATTTTTTATCTTTTTTTGTATATATTTATACTGCTTTTCTTATTAACTCTTTTTTTAATGTTTTTATATATATCTTGTTGAATTTAAGCCAATTATCTGAACTTCGATTTCTTTTAACAAATGTTTCTTTCTTGGTAGTATGTCTTGGTGGCGGGTCTAATTTTGTTTTCTTTGAAAATGATTAGTAACCCAGGTAGTAGTATGTTTGACCGCACAATCAATATGCGCATGATGCTAGACATTCTATGCAAGCAATGTAACGGGCTTCACGTTTGCCATTTGAATACTCAAAGTCTTTATCCCAAAATAGATGAATTTAGATATGTATTTGAGGGCTCCAATATAGACATTATCTGTGTATCTGAGACATGGTTCAAGGCTGGTTTATCTGACGTCCTGTGTAACTTAAAAGGATATGATTTGTTTCGCTCTGATAGAAGTGACCCAAGAGGTGGTGGGGTTGCGATTTATGTTCGCAGCTCAATAAACCGTAGTTTCGTTGCCAGATCAGATAGCTCTTCCCCAGTTGACTATTGCTTTATAGAAATTTTGAATGGTAGGAATAAATGTTTAGTAGGTGTGGTCTATCGCCCAAACAAACACGTTGATTTCTCGCCCATGTTCACAGTATTAGAGAGCATTTCCTCTATTTATTCTGAAGTCATCTTATGTGGCGACTTCAATTGTAATTTACTAAACAAGGAAACTTCCAAATCATTTATTGAACGAATGAACAGCCTTAGCTTATATACAAATAATTTTAGTAATCCAACTCATTTTACAAATGATAGTGCAACACTCTTAGACTTATTCTTTACCCATAATATCGAAAACTTCTTGATCTACGACCAGCTTTCCGCATCTGCCTATTCGAAACATGATTTAATTTTTGCAACCTTCGACTTTGTTCCCCGAACTGTAGCTACTACTATTGAATATCGAGATTTTAAAAATATTGACTTGGCTCAACTAGAACACGATCTATTTCAGATTAACTGGCAACAAGTATATTTTATGGCCTCCGCCAATGATCAGGTTTTATTCATAGAAAATTCTATTCGTAGTTTATTCAATAAGCATGTGAAGCTCAAAACAAAGGTTGTCAAACACAAGCACAATTCGTGGTTTTCTCTTGAAATTAAGGAACTGATGAAGCAAAGGGACTTAGCTTTCAAACATTGGAAACGTTTTCGATTGACTGAGTTTTATAATAGTTTTCGTGAGTTTCGAAGTATAGTACGCATCAAAATAAGAGAAGCTAAATTACAGGTATATTCAAATCATCTGAGGAAAGATCTACCCTCTAAAATACTCTGGAAAAATTTACGAGAACTTGGAGTAGGGCCATCGAAAAGTAAATACCCTGAAAACATTAATCCTGATATTCTTAATGCTGATTTTGCGAAAGTTCAGTCCGAATCTTTCCATGAGGTAGAAACTCCATATGACATGGAACTTACGGATTCGAACTTAAGTTATTTTGAATTTCAGGCAGTTGAAGAAGCTGATTTAGTAGACAGTATCTTAAAAATTAAATCTAAGGCCATGGGGTTTGATGAAATGCACCCCTCGTTTATTAAAATAATACTACCTCACATACTTCCCACCCTTACGCATATTTTCAACACAATCATCATGACGAGCTCTTTTCCTGATACCTGGAAAGTTGCAAAAGTAATTCCAGTGATCAAAAAACCTGCTACTCGCTTAACATCTCCTGAATACAGACCAATTTCGATTCTTCCTTTTATCTCAAAAGTTTTAGAAAAAATTTTACATAGCCAGATCTCGAATTTTTTAAAAAATAACAATCTCTTATGCGTTAACCAATCCGGTTTTAGAATAAATCACAGTTGTGTGTCTGCAATCATTAAAGTAACTGATGATATAAGATGTGCTATTGACCATGATCAAGTATCATTTTTAGGATTACTTGACTTTTCGAAAGCTTTTGATACGGTTAATCACAGTGTTCTTATTTCCAAAATGAAAAGGCTGTTCCGATTCAAAGATTCAGCTTCTGATTTAATGAGTTCCTACCTTTCTGGGAGAAAACAAGCTGTTGTTGCAGATCAACATGTTTCTGGTTTGCTGGATCTTTATTCCGGAGTTCCTCAGGGATCAATACTAGGACCTTTGCTATTTTGCATGTGTATTAATGACCTTCCAACCCAGGTGCATTATTCGTCCATTGATTTGTATGCAGACGATGCACAGATTCGCCTAAGTTGTGAATTGGGCATGGTTGAAAACGGTGCTTACCTGCTTAATGAAGATTTGGATAGAATTTATCGATGGTCTGTGGCAAATAATTTGAGGTTGAACCCAACAAAATCTAAATGTATGGTAATTTATAAACAAAAGCTTGATCTCAGTTATTTTCCACCCATACAAATTGGCAACCAGGTAATCGAGTACGTTGAAAAAGTAAAGAACCTTGGTATATGGTTTAATCCCACGCTTAGTTGGGATTGTCACGTACAACACATTATAGGAAAAATTTACGGATGCCTTCGCAGTCTTTCCTTTACACAAAAGCATACACCACAAGATATTAGACTTTACTTAGCAAAAACTTTAATTATCCCGATTATTACTTACGGATGCCAGATATATTGCAGTCATAGCTCAGATTCTAAAAGAAACCTAAATGTTGCCTTCAACAACATAATTAGATACGTGTACAATCTAAAGCGCTATGATCATGTTTCCGCGTATAAGAAAAAATTACTTGGTTGTACCTTAAACGCATATCTAAGTTACAATACTATAAAGACTTTGAATGGCATCGTAGCAAAGAAGGAGCCATCTTATCTTTACAACAAAATTGTGTTCTCTACTTCCATCCGATCTTTTGTATTTATCCAACCAAGATTCACTTGCTCTGCCTCTGAGCGCCAATTCTTTGTTTGTGCTGTCAAACTATGGAACTCCCTACCCTTAGACATACGAGAGCTTCGAGGAAGTAAGCATTTTGATCGCGTTATCTTTAGGTATTTGGCTGAAAATTCTTAATTCAATTTTTCTTAAATCTTAACATTTTTGTTAATGTTATTATAAATTTAAGGAAAGCTTTAAATGTAAACCAACTAATTCTTAAAATTGAACTTAATAATGGAATTATATTTCGTTGCTTTATATAATTGAATAAATTAAAATCTAAATTTAACTAGCTTGTTATAGTGTAACTATATTATAGAATAAATGTAACTTTTGCTCCTATAGACTTAAGTCTACTGTAAAAGATGAAATGAATAAATGAAATGAAATGAAATGAAAATGAAAATAACAATATTCCGTGAACGACTCGTTTTGCCTACGTCTACGCCTTATCATCTCCCGATGTACTTATGTCGGCTACGTTAACTGTGCATGGGAAATCCTTCGTGAGTTCGAGAGCAAATCCAGTCCATGTCTGAAACACGGGTTGCGCATCCAGCCAGTCTTTGGCGATGCCTCTGAGTTTGTGTTGAGCGCCAAACAAAATCATTTCGTTGCTCCACGAATACAACATTTGCAATTCTTGAACTTTTTGGATGAATTGTTTAGAGGTTAATGTTCTCTGATATGGATCGAAATCTGGAAGAGCACCGATTATGTCTCGAGATCCGTATGGGTATTGCGTTTGTGGCATAGGTGTTACAGGACGTATTATGTTGAGAAGCTGTGTGGCGGCCGTGTCAGGCAACGTTTGTGAGGGTGTCGTTGACGGTGCTACACGTAAGTTCACCGACATTTCTCTCACCGTCTTTGCCAGACTTGCCACGATGTTTCGCAGATCATCTATTCCTGCTTGCCAAGGTTCCATCTCCATCTCCTCCTCCTCAGTGAACAGTTCCTCTGCATCCACCTCGTCAGAATTGAGCACCTCTGTAAGCTTTGCAATTTTTTGTGTTTTATTACCTGCGATTGGTAATTCGTGGTTTCGTAAAAGTTTATTTAATTGGATAACCTTTAGGGTTTCTAATTTGATCAGTGTGTAAAACAGAAAACAATTAACACTTTCGAGATAGACAAAAAAAACAGCTATTTATTTTTCAGTTAGTTTTAAGGGTAAAAAAAACCGATCACGTTAGGTTGTCTTTGTCTCCTTTCGTTTAAAATTCGTTTCATGTGTCAGTTATACCATACATAGAATTTATGTTTCGTTCGACGACGACGTTGTACATACGTGTGTATGTCGTAACGGGCTTCGCATTCGTTTGTGTAAGTGATTCGGTTCGTTTGGACTGTTACATATATGTGTATGTATGATCACCCGAAACTACACACTGTCGGCAACGTTTTTTTTTTCCTTTTTATTTTCCTCTGTTTAGGCGAATTAACAGAAAACTTTTATTTTGCAGGTTTAAGTGAATCTCACTTCTGAATTGTAAAAGTCTTAAAAGAAAATAATTTAAAACAGAATGGCAAATGAGGTTAAGTAAAACACGACATGTTTTAATAAAAGAAAGGTCTTGATTTATTTAATTATAATACACGAAGTAAACGATGCGAACGTCCGACAAATACTGCTCGCCGGGTATGTCTCCCTATGACCAAGTTATTTTTATGTTTCAGTGTTGCCATTGTCATTTGACACGTTTGTTAGCGCTGTGGGCCAAGAAACATAGTTTTCTCCATCAAATTGTGGTATACACTTGGCTACTATCGCTGGATCAATTGTTATGTCCTTATATGGTTCGATGGTAACTCTTGTTGTGAATGCCGTAAGTTGTCTGTTTAGTCTATTTACCTCTTTGGTTAATTGTTGGTTAGCATCAGCCACTAACCTGCTAACTACTGTCGACAGTTCTTCCGGCGTCATTGTCGTATTTGTGGACTTCTGGCAACATGCAACATGCCACATGCCACATGCTAAATGGAGAGGGCGACAAAAGTACAAAAATCACATCCATGTCATAGCATTTTGCCGCAATATACATATCATACAAATTTTTTTGTAAATAATTTTTTTTCTTTTTATTACATTTATAAGTACAAGTCTGAAGTAGGTATTTAGTTAAAAGACTAAAAAAAGTTAAAAGACTAAAATAAGTTAAAAGACTGCAGCCAATTAACTTTCAGTCAATTAACTGGTTTTTTTAACTGCACAGTCAAAATATTAGTACTGACTGCTGACTGTATATTTTCCAGTTAAAGTACCCAGTCACAGTATTAACTTGCATTCAATTTTTAAGTTAATTAACTGCGACTTTACTGACTGCATTACCAAAGTACTGCAGTGTTACAGCTCTGCTAGGCATAATACTTAAGAACTTACTGATTAGTCAAAGAGCTGAAACCAATATATTTCGTGTTTTTTACTTGTAAAATAAAGAAAATAATATAATTTATCATTTTAACCATTTTTGATTTATTTTCTACAGAAAAGGTTTTAGGTTAACCATTTCCATTTACTTTTGATTAAATAAGTCAACAGATAAGAGATATTTGTGAACTTAAATGATAAATCTCACCCAAAGACCTAAAAAATTAATTTTTAAAAATAAATCACAGACCAAGACCAAAAAGAAATTGGCGAATTGGATATCTGCTTTTTCCAAAGTTTTTAAGTTGGGCTTTCGGCTCCTTATGCGCTTACTTCCCCGATCCGTGGGATTCACTGTCCCGTCTTTTCTGCTGCAGGTGTTTTGGGTCTGTAGTCTTTTGAGTCGTTCCGTTGTTCCCCTTTGGTGGATTTTGAGTCCTTGTTTCCTTGGTCCTCGTGGTTGATGGGTACTTCTTAAGTTTCTCCCTCTTGGATGCCTTGTTTTCCGTAGTCACTTTTTTGATTGATTCAATTCAAGTTTAAGTTATTACTTTAATTTTTAACACTGCACTGATTTAATTCGCGTTAAGTTATTAATTTCACTACTTTTTAAACAATTTAAACGAGTCCCTGCTCTGGGGCCAATTAATTCTTACACACAAATTTATTTAACAAACAAATGTCTCTATTGAATAAATAAAAATATAATGAGTTGTATACACGTGATGCGTGTGTTGAGGGTTGAATCGAACTGACTGTCGTTGATGATCCCGCTCTCCACGAAGGTTCTGATAGCGGTGGCTATAAGCGGGGCGTCGGCCGTAAGCTATTTTTGTATCTATTGTTTGTGTCATCTGTTGCATTGGCTTCGGGCATAAATTATTAACTTCCCATAGGGAGTTATTGTAATCGGTCCGATTTGTCAAATTGAAATTTTTGACAAATCTGGACGTTTTATGGTTCCTAGAATCTAAATCCGTCATTTATAGAGAGATGTCTGTGTGTGTGTACATACGTTCGTATGTACGTACCTATGTATGTACGTTCGAGACCCCTTTTTTTGTTAATGGTATCTCGAGAATGAATAAATATATCAACACGAATTAAATTTTGTTCAATAGGTTCATGAAATGCAGAATGGACTTTTAAAAAAATTTGTCGAACGGTTTTTTCACAATAGCAGTTTTTAAAAAAAAGTAAAAATTTTAGTTTGTCGAAAATATCTCAGGAACGAATAATGCTATTGACTTCAAATAAATTTTATTGTGTCGATTGCAATGTGACACAGGTGTGGTAAAAATTTGAAAATAATTTAACATACCGTTATTTTTAAAAAAGATAAAAACTAAAAAAAAATTTTTTGGCGGTGAAAAATACAATGAAGGAAAAATGATTTTATCTTCAAAACAATTTTTTACTATGTGAAATGTAGTCTTTGACAACTGGTAAAATTTTTGAAAAAATTGAATTGACAGTTTTTTTACAAAAAATAAAAAAGTGCAAAAAATTCTAACAAAAATTGGTAAAAAATGTTTTTTGACTTGAATATCATGAGAATGGGCAACAATATTGACTTCAAATTTATTTTAGCTTAAACAATATACAACTATTAATATACGGTACAATTTTGAAAAATATAGAACTGACAGTTTTTTTTACAAAAAATAAAAACTTAAAAAAAAATTAGTGTAAAATGTCAAAAGTAGTTTCTTGACTTCAATATGTCCAGAGTTTTAAATCATTTTAACTTCGAATTTATTTTATTTTGTTCATAATAGAGTTGTCAACGAATGGTACATTTTTTACAAATGTCGAAAACACGTTTTTTACTAAAAATTAAAAAAAACTAAAACTGAAATTTACAGAAAAGTGTCATAAATTGTTTTTTGGCTTAAATCATCACTACAAAAAATGATATTGACTTCAAATGTATTTTATTTTCAACCTACTCGTAATGCATTTGTCAATACCTAAGGAATTGTAAAATATTGACGAATATCAAATTGAACTTCTCACAATAAATACAAAACTACAATTATTTCTAAAAAAATTGGTAAATATTGTTTTCAGATTCAATATCTGATGATATTTTTTATGTTAATAAAATTTTTATCAACTAACATCAAAATTTAATCAATTATTATCAGGAACGCCAAATTATGCATAATGGGAAGTTATCAGTGTGGTTCGCATCCAGCCTCTTTTTAATTTTACGACGACTCCGATCCTATTTCGGGGTTTGTGTAGTGTTTCAGTGAACACTTGTCAACCCGTGTGGTCACCATGTGTTAACTTAACATAGTGTACCTGAATTTCTATGCAATTTTAACAATTTTATTAGTTTAACATTTATAACGTTCTTAAGAATAATTTCGTCAAAATTTAGTTCTTTAGTAAAATAATAGTTTACATTTTCGTCAAAGTAAAACTTTCGGTGAAGTATATGTTTTTATTGGCTATTGTTTCATTTAATATTGAAATAGTACAATTATTGATATTAATTAAATATCAAAGTTTAATATATATCATCACAAAAAGCATACTTGCTAGAACAAATGTAAAGACCGGCGGCGCGCGGTGAGGACTCCAAACGTCAAAGGTCGGTGGCGGGAAACACTCCCGAACCCAAACTCCGGAAGGTGCTCAACATCAGCACTCCCCAAATCTCACCACAAACCATGGAGGTTGGCATCAAGGCCATATAAAACTCATGGTCGCTCCTCTGGCGCAATCCAGAGAGGTGATAAAGTTTGGCTCCGAGACCATCACTCTTTAAGTGTCAAAACTCCTGCAAAAGATCCTGGTGCATTTATCAAATTTTCCATCACTGGAAGAGGATGATGCACCCAGATTTTCCTCGACAGTAGTTGAAACCTCGGAAAACGTCGACGGTTTTTCAGATATGGAGACCGACTTAATAACAGGAGATCTTCTGAGCGAGGACGTTCTATTGAATTCATCCTCAGAATTGGAGGACTCCAACATCACAGTGGTGGAGGCTAGTCAGGAGAACTGTTCTTCAGATTAACCTCCAACACTCCAAAAAGGCTTCGGGCTCGATACTCCTTCGCCTCTCCAGCACCGAAGAAAATATTGTTCTAATCCAAGAACCATGGATCGTAAAATCCATAGTTCGAGGATTAAGAACTCCAAACTTCTACTTGCTGTATGCAAAAGAGAAAGGCGAACCCAGGTCTTGCATACTAGTTAAAATTATATATATTATATATATATGAGTTAGTTGAAAACCTATTACGCTTTTTCGTAAGAAAAATATTCTTTTTACCGATAAACACTCCAAAATATATGTATTATTTGGAAACTGGTCTTCCATCTTTGTTTATTTCAACCCTGAATGCTGACTACATTGTGAGAGTGCTAAATATGGAGGAGCATAGGCTACCGAGAAAGATACTGGAGTATGCAATTCAAAAAAAATAAACTGGTTGGAGGAGAATGGAACTTGTTAGCTGCGGACTGTGGCTTGACCTTAAATTGGAGTATTAATGCGGTTCAAGTGAAGAAGATGCTGTATCAAGTAATAGCAGTCACTGATGAGAATGAAAGGTATGTGCATATTGAAAAAGCTCGCTCATCAACGGAAAGGCAATACTATTCAAAGTGCGTGTTTAATCTTAACGACAGAAACTATTTCACCAGCGAATATAACAATTCTATCATTGGAACCATATTTAAAATAAGAGGAGAACTGATCAGACTTAATTTTAGGCCCCATCGTAACGAGGTTAGCGATCGTTGCACACTCTGTAATCAGCTTGAGAGAGAGAGGATGTATTACACTTCGTTGGCATTTGTCCAATGCTGACGGAGATAAGGCGTTTTTACTTTGAAAAAATCTTTCTGTAAGTTGGAGAGTTTTTTAACTATCTGAATGGTGCAAGCTGGATGCGAATTTACGAATTCTACAAAGAAGCGATTACATACAGAGCCCGAATCATCGATGAAAATTTTTGAGCCAAACTATTAACAGGCATAAGAATCCTTTCTCCGAATAAATTTGTTTTGATTTAACTAATCTAAAAGTCCTTTAAAAATGTTTTAACTAAACTGAAAATCCTACCAAACTATGTTCTAGACTGGAAACAGCCAAAGGTACAATCTGGTTGGCGTTGGCACATCTCGGCAACGAATACCTTGGCCATCTTTCAAGACATGCCCTAGAGAGCATGATCGATGAAGCTAACAGACAGAAAATCAGCCTAGTAATTGGTAGTGACGTCAATGCACAGCATACTTTGTGGGGAAGTACAGATATAAACGATAGAGGTGAGTCCCTTTTCGATTATTTATTAAGTACTTACCTTATATGTATTATTTAGTAAGCAACTTTGGAAACGAACCTACATTTGAAACAAGAACTAGACAAGAGGTGCTACTTATAACTCTTGTCACCGATAAAATTCATCTCACCATTTCATTTTCGGATCACAGATACATCCAATTCAAAATAAGTGTCTAACCACCAAGCCAATCCTCTTTCCGTAACTTTAGGAAAGACCTCACGAAAGCCCTAAACAAATCCCTAGAAAAAGCTTGTGTCTCTAATACAAATTAGAGGTAAAAAGAAACCACATTGGTGGAACTCAGAGCTTGATCCTATAAGAAAAGTATGCAGGAACTTCTTTAGTAAAGCTAAATCGACAAAGAGATGCATCTAAATGGGATACATACTCGTGTAAAGAATCCCTAAAAAATTATAAAAAACAGCTCAGGAGGACCAAACGAATGTCTTGGAGAAACTTCTGTGGTAACGTAAAAAGTAACTCCGAGGCATCAAGGCTACAAAAAATCTTCTCCAAAGCCCCAATAATGCCTAGTAGTGATGGTTCCTGGACAACCTCAAGTGAAAATCACTCAATTTACTCCTGGATATATAATAACTCCTCCTCAAGGCCTGATGACAAAGGAAAAACTAGAGATAGATAGATAGATAGATAAATTCTTTATTTCATCATCAAGTTTTACAATATTATTATCTTAAGAATAAGGACATGGCAATCCTGCCGTCTGCCTGAAATGACATTTCATATGAAATAAAATAAAATAAAGTGTAAAGTATATATTTACAATAAATGATTTAAGTAAAAAAAGAAGAAAAAAAAAAAAATATAACAAAACCAATTTTAAATGAATTGAAACATACCAATTTTAGGTGATTTGAAACACAAAATAAAATTTAAATAAAAAATTTAAACAATTTTGTATGACACAATGTAAGATTGAAGGTTTATACAAATGATATTAGATACAATTTTAAATGATTTGAAACATACCAATTTTAAGTGATTTGAAACACAAAATAAAAATAAAACAGTTCTGAATAATAGTCAATCTACAATAAGAAAAGTTTAAACCACAATAACTATTGAAACAAGAAAATATGTGGGCTTTATTACAAAAAGCTGTTCCGATATGCAAGAGCATGTTGGCAATATTTATAAAGACTGAGCCAGCCCGCTGCTCCATTTAAAATTTCGTAAAGTCGCTGTAACGAAAGAAAACTTTCATGGAAATATAACCGACGAATTTCCTGCAATAATGGACAGACTGCTAAGAAGTGGTTAATATCTTCTAAATCTCTTCTGTTACATAAGTTACAAAGCTGATTCAGATCGTTTCGGTACGGTATAAAGTTTAGATTTAAGATTTCAACTCTGGATCTAAAGATAATACTTATGGTTTCGACTGAAAACTCCCTTCGAAAATAGTTGGCATCAGTTAAAAGTTCGTGGTTTAGGTTTCTGTAAATAGTTCTGGATGTTGATGAATTTGCACTGGCAAGATTTTCAGTATAAATTTTTTGATCAACATTAGCGATCACCTTTGAAAACTGCTCATGCCATTCGTTCACATTTGACTCTGATAGAGAAAGAAATGCGTCGTGGCGCAGAGCGAGCTGGTTCCACTCTTTGAAAGGGGAGGCATTTATTTGGAGAAGTTTTTTCAAAATGGCTTTGTGAAGACAGCTGTTGCTTCGCTTCATAATACTAGTAATATAGTTCGCATTTATTTTTAAGTTTTGTATATATATAGGTGTAATACCCGACTCTACGTATATAGCATAATTTGGTGTTGAATTTGGAAGTCTAAATAAGCGCTTAAAGAAATGCCTATGCAAACTTTCAAAAGCTTCAAGCGGTATATACCCGAAAATTTGCACTCCATAAGAAAGGCAAGAGTTCACGGTTGAGTTAAATACTCGGTATTTAGAAGCCAGATCAATGTTTTGGTTAGCAAAAAACTTTGGCCACATCATGTTTAGTGCTAATTTTGCTTCATTACTTTTCTTTTCAGAATGCTTAACAAAGTTCATATTGTGTGTCAACAAAACTCCCAAATATTTAAATTCCTGAACAATTTCAATACGTTCATTCCTAAGCGACCATTTTTCCTCTGTTTGTCTTCTACTTTGTCTTGCTTCAAAAATAACTACTTTAGTTTTTTGCGTATTAACTTGGAGACCCCATAAATCACAGAACGAACTAAGTCTGTTTAGTTGCAGTTGTAGGTTAGAAGGGCTATCCGCCAACATAACCAAATCATCAGCATAAAGCAAGACTTTCACTGCAATATTTGCAAACGAAACTCCACCAGGAAGAAGGTCAGATATTTCGTCGATGAACAGGGCAAACAATAATGGGCTGAGGATACAACCTTGAGGGACACCTGCTGTCGTTTCAAACCACTGTGATAATTCGTTTCCATCCCATACACTTGCATTTGATGATGAGATAAATTTGACATACATCGACAGAAATTTTCGTGAAATTCCTAGGCATGAAAGTTTATAGACTAAAGCTTGCCTGTTAATTTTGTCAAATGCAGCTTTGAAATCCACAAAGCAAGTATACAGTTTTTTTTTTTGGTCAATAAATTTTCTGGCAATACAAGAGATCACAAAGATATGATCCATTGCTGAAAATCCAGGCCGGAAACCAGCTTGGAACATACTAAGAAGGTTTTTATTCTCAATCCATTTTGTAAGCCTTTCGTACAAGATTGCGGAAAATATCTTTCTAACTGTATTTAATATCGAAATACCTCTGTAGTTTTCTGCGTTATTCGGATCTCCTTTCTTAAAAATTGCAAAAATGATAGCTTTGTTAAGGCTGCTTGGAACACAAGCATCGTTATACATTTTATTAAAGAAACACAGAAGGTAATGTTTGAGTTCCGCAGTACTATTTTTGTAGAATTCTACTGGAATGCCGTCTATGCCAGGAGCTTTATTGTTTTTCATTTTGTGAAGCGTAATTTCAAGTTCCACTAAAGAGATAGAGCTATCCAGCTCACTTACCACCGTGTTAGGCAATGCGTAATCAAAAGTATGAAGATTCTCGTCAGCCGCCAAAAGAGTTTTAAAATGAGCTGCCAGTGTCTCAGCTTCAAGAGAGTTCTTCATACATTGATTCCGACCACCTAGCTCACGAACATTATTCCAAAATGATTTGGAGTCCCTACAGTTTTCCAAATTCTTAGCAAGATTTTTAAGGTAATCAGTTTTTTTTGTTAAACACAAATTTTTATACTCTTTATTTACGTGAAGGTAAATGTGTTTAAAAAAAAGAGCATTTGTTGATCGAAAGAGCTTAAGGTAGACGAATGATAGTTTGCGAAGATTTCTGCAATCTTTATCAAACCATTTGTTCACAGGGTGAAATGAATTAATGTTATTGAGTGCAAATGGTGCTGAAGATTTGATTACTCTAACTAACCTATCGCAAATCTCCTCAACGGTGTTTGTAGACGTCTGAAGTAGGGAGTTGGTATGACGGCTCATAAGCCTTTTGTAGAGTGGGGCGTTACTCTCCGACCATTTAAGTCTGTGTAAATTTGTCAAATTCGATTGCGGAGTTTCTGTAGTAAATTGAGTTTTAACAACTATTGGCATATGTGCCGAAAAATTTGCTAAAGCAACCTCAAAGTCCTTAAACGAACTCAACCAATGTTCTGACATCGCAGCAAAATCAATGACAGATTGTCCCTGACCACTCACAAATGTAAACTCTCCATTAATATCACCTTTAGATGACCCATTAAGCACACAAAGCCCAAATAGTTCAAAAAATTCAGTTAAATTTCTGCCATTCCGGTTGAAAATAGCATCTTTTGAGTTTCTATTACTCTCTAACATAGATCGAAGATAATGTACAGAAGGATTTTGATATAAGCCAATCCTAGCATTTAGGTCTCCAATAATCATAACGTTTTCCAATGCTGAATTGTTCATAAAATCTACTAGATCGTTAAATTCGTTTTGCCAGTTATTGCAGTTTAAGTACACAGGAATGATAAAATAATTAAGGTTATTGCTTAAAATTTGAAAAAAGATTCTGTTATCAATAGTTTTAAATTTAACAAAATGCCCCCATACGCTTTTTTTAATCCCACATAAAATACCCCCACTGGCTCTCCCATACAAACTAGTTCTACTTGCTGGTGTAAACATGATTTTAAAGTCTTTAAAATATTTATAGTATTCATTTTCGTGCTTGCTTTCTAAAAATGTTTCTAAGAGGATTATAATATCAAACTGTTCAATATATTTAAAAAAATCAGGCATTAAAAGCTTACTTTTGAGGCCAGTAATATTATAAGAACAAATACTTAAATTTTGAAAATTAATTAAATATTGGCAGACGACAGATTTACCCTATTGATTTCCAGCTCTAACATGCAAGTTTTTACTTCCAGGTGGCGCTCCATTCGCTTGAGAGCCTGATGATGTTGGATAATCCGCAACCGGGGCTAACTTCATTCCCTCGCTGCAGTCAAATAGATCGTATGCGTTGTTGCCAAACAATTGCACTACAAATGACAATTCGGTTGCTGTTTTGACAGCTAATCCTCGTGAGATTTTGTATACAAAATGTTGGTTGTTGATTTGCAATTTGTCTCCTTTAACTATAATTTTCACGTTTCGATTAATTTCCAATAGTTTGTTTTTGATTGCAAGTAGGGATTGTCTTTTTTTTCGAGACAAAAGTGATTGTTCGCGAAATATGCTTATTCCGGTGTCTTTAAGTTTGTGCGCAGCGGCCATAATTTTATCGGTGACCTCCGCAGAGTTAAGCTCCATGATGACAGTACCTCTTTGGACATTGTTGTTGCGTATTTGTCGGGAGCTCTTAACTTGCACTTCTTCACCTTCGTTTAACATCAGAAGCCCCTCGCAAGTCTGTTTTGCAAATTGGATTGCATCGGTTTCTGTGTCTAAAGGAAGGTGTACTACAATAGACTTTTCGTTGGCTTTACGTGATAAAAGTTCCAGTTGAGTTTCGAGAAGCTCGCACCTTTCCGTCATCATTGTTAGTTTGTTGTTAAGTTGAGTGTTGATCGATTTTAGTGAATTTATTTCATTTGAGAGTGACATTAAATCTTTTTTGGTGGCCAGGTCCTTAAGCTTTTCAGCCAAGGTATCATTTAAAATTGATTTCAAATCAGTGACCGAGAGTTTTCCAACTTCCATTGTGGGCGCTTTGCTTACGGAGTTCCTTTTGTTGCAATTGTTATACTCGGGTGAAATTTCAGTTATTCCGCGTTTGCGGTTCATTAAGCAGAATCCGTAATGCAGCAAATTAATATTGGTTGAAAGAGATTTAATTTTTTTTGTTTTCAAACTGAGATACCTTTATTGGTACTGGCAAATCTTCAATTTATATTGATTAAACGTAGTTATAAGAGCTGTTTCGCGTCAATTAACTTTATAATAACTTATTATTTTACTTAAATTCGAAAAAAAAACCGGAAGAGTTTTAAATTTTTACACTTTCACTTTGACAGTTGAAATGTCAATCCAAAGTAATAGTAATAGTAAAGGAAAAACTA
Source organism: Scaeva pyrastri (assembly GCA_905146935.1). Classification (NCBI taxonomy): domain Eukaryota; kingdom Metazoa; phylum Arthropoda; class Insecta; order Diptera; family Syrphidae; genus Scaeva; species Scaeva pyrastri. Next base: position 40,893,379 of record LR989929.1, read on the forward strand.
AATTGGGCTATAAACAGCTTTGAACCATTTAAAATCCATTTTTTCACTGAAAGTTGAACTCAACTTTAAGATTTTTTTTCCCAACTTGTGATTTTGTTTTTCTTCACTCAAAGTTGACAGTATAAACTTTCGATTCTCAACGTCCGAAAGTAGTAGGAGTTGAGAGAGCAAACTTGAGAGTTTTCTGTCAAATTCAAATTTGTAATACATTTTGTTTCGGTTTGAATAAAAATATTTTTGAAATAAAATGTCAGCTTCCTGAAGCGAAAATGAATTGTTGGCAATTGAAAGAAGTCAATATAAAATGTGTCCACCGGTCGGTCTCAAAAAATAGGACGACCATGATTTTATATGCCGATTTCGTATTTCAAAGCGAACGACAATTTTGCTCTTGGGATTGATAAAGGGTAGTTTGTCGTGCACTGAAACAAGGTACTCAGCGAAATATCTGGAATATTCCTTAGTTTTAATTATGCTAACTTACATATTATATGTAAATCGCGTGAATTACTACCAATTACTCAATTATTGAATTATTGATAGTGCTGAGGTATTATGCACTCGGGTCAATTTAGTTGGCCATTGCTGATTTTATTGGAGTAAGTATTTCAACAGTGCATCGTTGTGTGAAGCGGGTGTCAAATGCAATTGCTAACCTTGCGCCCAGTTTGTTCGCATGCCCGAAACACGAAGAGAACGGTTACAAGCAGCAAGAGAATTTTATGATATAGCGAAATTTTCAAGAACAATTGGGGCAATAGATTGCACCCATGTAAGAATCCAATCGCCTGGTGGAAACGATGCAGAACTTTTTAGAAAAAAATCAAAAGTGAAAAAAAAAAAACTTATTTGTAATAACTTAATATTTATTATTTAATATTTTTATAATAACAAAATAAAATGCTTAAATTTAAAAATAAACTTTTTTGTCGAATTGGGCTCTTTCCTTTTCCATTTTATAACACTCTCTTTCGATTTCCAGGATTTCCAATTCAATGGCATGTTTTTTCATTTGGTGTTGCATCCGCTCTTCCTCCAATTTGGACACCTTTTTAGAAGATCCCAGTTCTCTCTCCATTTTTTGTTTGCTGGTCAGCAAAGGGTTCGGTGGCTTCCTCAACTTTGCTGGATTAACTCTCTCCCAAGAGTCTTTAACAGCTTCTTAGATCATTTGAGTTGCGACTTCGTTTTGAATTTCAAGTAGCTATGTTGTTGGCAGTTCTCGTTTTCAATAACAATCATTTCTTCCGCTATAAGAATTGTACTGTCTACATTGACTGTAATTGCGTATGGTTCCGGCAGCGGAAAAGGTGTTTCTATTGGTGATAAGTCGATGTCACCAGTCGCTGCAGAAAGGCCAAACGTCGACGGAATCAGCATGGCAAACAGTTTATTCATCGGCTCGCTTAAAGCACGGAGTTTTTTTTTTTGGTGGACCTCCACCTGTTGCCTTGGCGTCCTTAAGTATAAAAAAACAATGTATGTAGTTTAAATCAGAACACATTAATTTCGATCAATGATCGTTTGATTCATTTTATTTAATTCAAATTTAAAGTTTAACACTTAAAGTTAGATGTTAATTATTTATTTTAGATCAAAAATCCAAACATTAGTTTAATTAAATTTGTAAAAATGTAAAAAAAAAGTATAACACACGTCTTTGCTTAACTGACTCGACTTTACATTGCGGCTTTTCCAATAAGAGAGATTTTTTAAAGATTCAATACAAAGAGACAGAGCTGTAGTATGGACATTAGTATGGACATTAGTTTAACGGACGCAATGGAACTTCACTTCTTGGCTATACTTGGTTCCTACATTCGGCCGTCCTGTGTATTCGACCGACTCGGCGAATTATTTGCTTCTTCTTCTTCATCATCATCGTCATCATCTTCATCGTCATCATCGGATTGATAAATTTTCCAGGGTTTCATGTAATCAGCTGATGTTGATGTTACATTTGGGCCTTCGTGAACTCCAATCTTGCGGACTTCATAACGATCCTTTCGCTTAATCTTCGTTACTTCATATGGCCCATGGAACTTGGGACATAATTTAAGACCTGTCCCGAATTGCGTTCGTTGTATGGCCACCAGGTCATTGATTTTGTATTTGACAGATTCTTTTCTCTTGCGGTTGTAATGCTTTTTATTCTCTTCTTGTAGCTTTTCAATTTCTTGTCTGGCTTCTTTTCGATGTTCTTGACGGTTAATATCAAAATCTACTCGTATCTCCTCTTCTAGTATGTCTGCAAGTTTCAAATCTTCCTCGGTAAACATTTCAACTCCTGTTAGCAACATGAACGGTGTTCTTTTAGTTGATCTGGATATTGTAGAATTTAAGATTCGCTGAACTCGGCTTACGTGTTGATAACACTTAAGAGGCTGGTCCACAGATGGTTTAGATAAGACTTCGATTATTATTTTGTTATACCGCTCAACCTGTCCGTTTCCTCTCGGGACGCCCGTCGTTACTAGATGGTGGTGTATATTTCGAGTTTGACAGTAATCTTTAAATAGGTTTGAAGTGAATGCTGAGCCCTTATCTGTAATTATTCGGTGGGGGTTTCCAAACACGTCAGCTTGTAGATCCAGTTTCTTCAAAACTTCTTCGGATCCTGTGCTTTTGACTGGATGGATCCAACAAAACTTTGAAAAAGCATCGATAACAACGAATAAATACTTGTAACTTTTCGCCGTCGAGGGTAAGGGTCCAACATGATCTAGATGGAATGTGTGGAGGGGTACGTCCATTTTGTCTACTGGATTGAGAAATCCTTCCTGCTTGCCGTTTTTCTTAGAAGCAAGAATGCAACTAATACAACTTTCTGCAACGCTTTTTACCAACTTGGACAATTTTGGAATGAAATAGTCTCGCCGAAGTAAGGCTTCTACTTTACGTGTGTTAAAATGACCTTGTTCATGAGCCTTCTTTACCACCTGAGTTCGCATGCACTTTGGTACCACCACCAGATAATCACCATCGATGCATTTGTACAAGACTCCACCCCGCACAACATAATCCTCGAATTCCTCAGACGAATCCAAAACTTTAAAAATCGTCTTACAAAAATCATCTTTTTCTTGTCCTTTCTTAACTGAGTGTAGCACGCCGTCTTCCACAACCAATGCCACCGGATACCTGCTCAAGGCGTCTACATGCTTCATCGAACTCCCAGGTCGATGATGTATTTTGCAATTATATTCTTGCAACTGTATAGCCCAATTTGCTACTCTGCTATTTAACTCTTTTTTGTTCATTGTTTGTTGAAATGCTTTGCAGTCTGTGTAAATGACGAATTCCAATCCTAACAGATACACCCGTAGCTTCTTAAGAGCCTTAACAATGGCTAAAACTTCCAATTCATAGCTGGTATATTTCTTCTCTGATGCTTATGTCTTGTAACTGAGGAAAAATACTGGGTGGTAGAGATTATCATCCCCTTTTGCAACAAAATCGCCCCGTATCCTTCTTTACTCGCATCTGTGTGTAACTGTGTCTCGTGATTAGGGTTGAATAGTTTTAAAACAGGTTCTTGGCATAACTTTTCCTTTAACTGTAAAAAAGCTAACTCTGCCCTTTCGTTCCAAGAGAACTTGTAATCCTTTCTTGTCATATCTGAAAGTGGTTTTGCTATGAGGGCGTATCCTTGTATAAACTTCCGAAAGAAACCTGTTAGGCCAAGAAAACTCATTACATCCCTGACGTTCTTTGGCGTCGGAAACTTGTTCACAGCAAAAATCTTTTCCTTAGATGGTTGAATGGTACCTCCTTCAATAATGTGGCCCAAGAATGACACTCTTTTTGTTAAAAACTGGCATTTACTCCAATTTATGATAAGGCCGTGTCTGCTACACAGCTCCAAAACAGTTTTAAGTAGCTCAATGCACTCTATTTCAGATTTTGCCATGATGATAATATCATCCATGTAAATTCGAATTTTTCCTTCTCGAATAAGATGTCGAAAAATGAAGAGAATGAGACGTAGGAAAGCTGACGGTGAGTTGCATAAACCAAATGGAGCTTTGTTGAACTCATATTGTCCATCCTCGGTCACAAAAGCTGTATATTTTCGACTTGATTCCTCGATGGTTACATGGAAAAATCCATTTTTTAAGTCGAGTGTAATGAAAACTGTAGCATCGTGTAGGTCTTGAAGAGTTTCCTCTGAGTTTGACATCGGAAACCGGTCTCGAATTACCTTACGATTCAGCGCTCTGTAATCGATACAAAGCCTTAAGCTTCCGTTCTTCTTCTTTACTAAGACAACTTGGCTAGCGTAAGGAGAGGAACTCTCTCGAATTATACCCTCTTTAAGCCACTCCTCTATTTGCATCTGTACGATTTTCTTCTCCGGTATACCTAATCGTCTTGGGTATCTATGAACTGGGACTTCATCTTCCAATATAATCTTCATTTCAGGTCCTTGGACTTCGCATTTTGTAGGTTTGTATGATTGTATCATATTTTCTATCTCGGTTCTAAGCTCTGGCTTTGATATTTGTTCTAAACTTTCTGAGTATAAGTCATCTTGGTAATTGATAACGTTTACATGTGCCAAAAAATTGTGTTCTTTTTTTGATTTGAAAATAATTGGTTTACCGTTTTCAATGGATAGTGAAGCATTTTAAAAAAAAACTTTGCCAATAAGTATATCGACGTTAAGCCAGTGGTTGGGGACTACGTGAAATTTAATACGATACGATTCAGAATCTATTACGGCATCAATCCAGACTGCCCCTAGTGTGACCTTACTGTTTTGTGCGAATCCTACCACGGGGAAACCTGGCTCTTCGAACTGTTCAAAGCCTAGCTTATTCTGCAAAGACTTTTGTATTATGTTGATGTCGCTTCCTGTATCTATTAGGCCACTATAAACTTGACCACCTATATTTACTTCGACTTTGAAATCTGGCACATTTATTAATTTGACCTCTTTACCTTCTATCTTTTTTGGACATTTTGGAGCGATGTGCCCGAACTCGTTACAACGGAAACACCTCGATCCCTTCGACTTATCTGGGCAATTGTAGTGAACATGGGACACACTGCCACAGTTTGTACAACGCTTAGGCTTTTGTATAACATTTTCATGTTTTTTCCAACTACTTGAACTTTGTTGAGCCTTGTCATTCTTCTTTTCTTTCATTTGATCGTCCTTCATTTTTTCATAAGACTTCATATTCTGTTTCAACTCATCAAGCGTTCGTGACTGATATAAGACACCCTTGTTCACAGCATCGTCTGGAATACCACTAATTATGTACCCAATAAGATCTGACGTGTCTACTTTTCCCTTACTCGAGATCTTTTTAAGTCTGTAAAAGTATTCAAGATACGATTCTTTTGCCTGTTTCTTGCATTCTGCTAATAATCTGTGGACATTTTCAGTTTCCTTATTCCCAAACTCTTTCTTAAGCAATTCAGAAAGCAACTTCCAAGAACATATACCCGATTCAGCTTCCACAGCTAATCTACCAGCCCCAACAAGCAACCGACGTGCATAAAGATACTTCTGCACATCATTCCAACAACAAACCGCCGCAACATCTTCAAAATCCGACAACCATGTTTCAACCTCCTTTGACTCCCCATCGAACTTTTCCAACGACTCCTCAACGTCCTTAAATTGGTAGTTATTTACTACAGGTTTTGCTTCATCAGGCATGGTTTTATCAATTGTTGAATCTAACCCTTCTAAAACAACGTGTTCTGAACTATTTTGCGAGGAACCTTCGGCTGTAACCGGACTATTTGTTTTATCCCTGTCTGTAGCAATACCAGAAACGATTGGCTTTTCTGATTCCGACTCGGAAGTGTCACTACAACTGTTATAATTATCTGTGTCATCAATTCCAGGTTCAATAATGAAAGAACGTATCCTTTGTATCAGATCAGTTTTTAAATTATATCTATAGGAAAGATTATGGGACTTAAGAATACTTCGGGGCTGCTTTGTGGTCAAAGATTCAAAATCTTCAGGAACTTTCATTAATAATGCGAGCAAAAACAGTGATTGTGGTTATTTGTCATCTACTTAAATATTTGCTTAAAAAATATGCAGAATACAATACTTATTAGAAATACTACAAATATGTTCATATGATTTTAGGGAAAATTGCATGCATATGATAACCGTAAATATATGGAACGAGCTCACCGGTATTTCGACTTGCGGTTGAATTTTTGCTATATACAATGCACAACTTCTCTACAAGTTCCCGTTCGTTTTTATGCACAAATTTCTCTCTTTTCTCGTCACATGTTACTGTAATTTTTTTTTTTTTTTTGCTGTTTTATACCACTAACTTATAACTTTTCGATTTTTTTTCACAATTTTCTTGACTTTTCTTTTAACTTTTCTTTTATCTTTTCTGATTTTTCTTTTGACTTTCTTATCTCATCTTAACAATTTTCTTTTATTTTAACTTTTCTTTTATCTTTTCACTTCACTGATATGCATTTAATATTAGGTAAATTGCTTTTTTTTGACCACGACGCGTATGCATTCGAAAAACTTCTGACACCATGTAGTTTAAATCAGAACACATTAATTTCGATCAATGATTGTTTGATTCATTTTATTTAATTCAAATTTAAAGTTTAACACTTAAAGTTAGTTGTTAATTATTTATTTTAGTTCAAAAATCCAAACATTAGTTTAATTAAATTTGTAAAAATGTAAAAAAAAAAGTATAACACACGTCTTTGCTTAACTGACTCGACTTTACATTGCGGCTTTTCCAATAAGAGAGATTTTTTAAAGATTCAATACAAAGAGACAGAGCTGTAGTTTGGACATTAGTATGGACATTAGTTTAACAGACGCAATGGAACTTCACTTCTTGGCTATACTTGGTTCCTACATGTATTTTACAAAGTAATGTTAAATTAAATTTGTAAAAACCTGGCCAGGTGGAGCGATATTGAATTGTTTGGTAATATCCTCCCACACCTTGTACTTATCGCGCTTCGTTGCGCCATCAGTTTTTTTATTTTCTATTACATGGCTATATTGCAAAGCATTTGCAACTAGCCAGTCTTCCTCCTCCACAGAATATACCACTTTTGGCAACTTATTTTTTTCGGCCATCATTTATTTATTTATTTTTATTTTTCAATGTACAAAAACAACCGAAACTTTAATTTTCGAATAATCGCACAGAATAAATTCAAATCTCAAGTTAAAACATACGTATCTGTCAAAAATTTCCCAAGGAAATTTTTAAAAACGCAAGTTGGCTAACTTTTAAATTTTAACTCTCGAGTTGATATTTTAAATAGTGAAGAAAAACAAATTTCAATTTGCCACTCAACTCTCAAGTTTGTGCCAACTCTAGAGTTCTTAACTCTCAAGTTTGTGTCAACTCTAGAGTTGGCCAACTTGAGAGTTTGTGGCAAGTTGACAAATAGTGAAGAAAATGGCTCTAAATTAGCTAGCCCAGATGAATTATTCCAGCGGAATTGCAAAATAATTCCTATACACTTATTCCTATTCTGAGGAACATCATGAATAGTTGTATCGCTCTGATTCATATTCCTCTGTCTTGGAGGGAAGTCAAAGTTGTCTTTATTCTCAAGGCTGGCAAACCTGGCCATGTTAATCCTAAAGATTTCAGACCTATAAGTCTATCATTCCTTCCAAGAACTTTTGAACGTCTGATTGATATGCACCTAAAGGCAAACATTGATAAGTCATTACTATCTAATGCTCAACATGCCTAAAACAAAGGAAAATCTGAAGAGACTGCTCTACTCACATTAGTCCGTAAAATCGAATACTCCCTTCATCACAAAGAGTTCACCTTGGTAGTTCTCCTAGGCATGGAAGGAGCTCAACAATGTAAGCACATCCGCAGTCACTTCTGCGTTGTCCACAATGAAGGTAGATAAATCGATCAGTGAGTTGATAAATAATATTCTGATAAGCAGAATTATCAACTCAAAACTGGGCGTATTTATTACAGCAAGGCGGTTTCCTTTCTCCTCTCCTCTCCCCATACTTACACATATATTAAAGATTGTCTGTCTGGAAACAAGTCAGGCAAATTTTTAAACAATGAAATTTTTTTTTTAATAAATCTGGCAGACCAATCTAAGCTTTAGTAAATTCATAACCAAAATTATTAAAAAAAAATTAACGATTGGAAAATAACACATTTATTCTATTTTATTCACAATCACAAACAAAATGAAACAGAAACTAAAATGATTGTAAAAGTGAATGATTGATAAAATGAACGGTTGAAAAGAAAGAATCATTGAACTGAACGACATATGAACGATTGAATCTTTTGAAATGAACGATTGACAGAGCTCTACTTAGTGTAAACCCTCAGAAAACAGGACTTGTTCTCTTCACGAGGAAATACAAAGTCCCACACATAGACCCTCCCTGCATAAACGGAATTCCGCTTAAATTCTCAGATAAAGCAAAGTACCTTGGCCTTATTCTAGACAAACAAATTAAGCTAGAAACCTATTATACAAGAGAGAAAGCTACAGTAGCTCTAATCTTCTGCAAAAAAGCCATAGGTAACATAGGATATAATAGGACTGCAAACTCACATAACACACTGGCTATACTTATCGGTCATCAGACTTATTCTAACTTATGGTGTAGTGGTATGGTGGACTGCACTAGAAATAGCTACCGCGATAATCTAAGCAAAGTCCAAAGAACTACTAGCCTAATTATGGGTGGTGCAATTCGTTCAACCCCCACCGCTGCGATGGAAGTTCTGTTCAACCTCTTACACTGCAATCCAGTTCAAAGCCTCCTCACAGTAGAATAATAATAATAATATTGGCCACACAAAAATTCTGAACTCATTCAGATCACTATCCCGTAACGTCGACTACATCACACCTCTTCTTCGTTTTGAAAAAAAACTTCAACGTGTCCATTCCGTCTAGATCCCCATGGGAGTTAGAGCCGCCGCGGACTGGGGAAGCCATCGACTTCTACACCGATGGCTCCAAAACAGGTGAAGGAGTTATTGTCGGCGTATAATCCGACAGACTAAACTTAAGTCTCTCCTTTCGTTTACCCAAACACTGTAGTGTGTTCCAGGCAGAACTTCTTGCCATCCTTTGATCCTAGTCCTATCTTGGCTGAAGGAAAACGTGATATCGTTAACTGATATACGCATCTTCTCGGATAGTCAAGCTGCCATAAAATCCTTGTAATCAGTGTCCACTTGTTCAATAGTAGCCCAAAATTGTAGATCATCTCTGGTGGTGATGGCCCTTAAATTCAATATTCACCTAATCTGCCTATACCAAGTATTTGCAAAGCAGACGAACTTGCAAAAAAAGGAACATGTCTACCACTATTAGATATCAAATCTAATATCGGTAAACCACTAATAACGGTTAAAGTGTAAATCCATGCTTAAGCAAGATACCGTTGAGGAGGTGAATCACAGGTGGTGTAATTCACTCACCTGTCTGGCAACTAAATTAATGTGGTCAGAACTTGATGCTAAACGCTCATAGCAACTCATCTCGATTGGTAGACGGCATATTAGCTCTGTTATATAGGTTTTCTTACTAGTCACTGCTTAATAGGCAGACATACCTTGCGACTTGGAGTTCCGGCAAACGATTTTTGTAAAAGCTGAATGGACGAAGAAGAAGAAGAGTCAATTCCGCATCTTCTTTGTCATTGTCCTGCACTTGCACAGAAATATAAAATACACCTCGGAGACTTCTATTACAATGATCCCAGTGATCTTATTAACACAGACCTTCACAGTCTCAACCGCCTTATTGTAAGCTCCAAATGGTTCAATGAGTAGGAGTATGCTATGATCCATATTGTTGTATCACAATGGACCATTGTTGGTCTGAGTGTGCTGGTCTTCTTTCCAGCATCCACTGTAACCTAACCTAACCTAACCATCATCACATTTGTTTATAATTTTTTTCATTTTTCATGTTTTTCATATGATCGTACTCTCGTAAATTCTATTTATCTCTGTGGTATGAGTGAACAAATATTATTAGTAATATAATTATATTTACTAAATCTTTTTTATTTTGTATATGGTTTTGATAATTATGTTGTTTTTTATTAGTTTCAATAAAATAATATCCTTCAAGTTGATATTCTAAATTTTGTGTATTTGGAAGAGGTATTACAAATTTTAAATCGACGATAATTATATTTTCACTTTTAGACCTTATACTTCCCATTTGAATATATATAAGTTTCAGAAAGTCAATTTTTTTTCTAAAATTTCTGTCGTTGTCAGTAGACTGAAGTGCATTAGTTCATGTTTTGAAAGAGATATGTTGTCTATTATTTGATTTAACTTCTCCTCTAACATATTTAGTTTTAAGACTTGGTCTACTTCTGTCATATATTTTTTTTCGTTGTCCGTTAATTCGGCAAAAGATTCTGTCAAGTCTATTCTGTCTGTTTCTATTATATTTTTAAGGTGTGTTATACTTTCATTACATTGTATATTATTTTCTATTTGTTTATTGATTGTTTCGACCGTATTTTCAGTGTTTAACTCTAATAAGTCCATATGTTCCCTAATGTCTTTCCATTATTTTCAATAAAGAAAGTTACTTGCTTTTTCTACTATATTGATCAGTCCTCTTTTTTATTAACTTCCCATAGGGAGTTATTGTAATCGGTCCGATTTGTCAAATTGAAATTTTTGACAAATCTGGACGTTTTATGGTTCCTAGAATCTAAATCCTTCATTTGTAGAGAGATGTCTGTGTGTGTGTGTACGTACGTTCGTACGTATGTACGTATGTACGTATGTACGTATGTACGTTCGTACTTTCGAGACCCCTTTTTTTGTTAACTGTATCTCGAGAATGAATAAAGATATTAACACGAATTAAATTTTGTTCAATAGGTTATAACTTCATGAAATGCAGAAAGGACTTTTAAAAAAATTTGTCGAACGGTTTCTTCACAATAGCAGTTTTTAAAAAAAGTGAAAATTTTAGTTTGTCGAAAATATCTCAGGAACGAATAATGCTATTGACTTCAATTAAATTTTATTGTGTCGATTGCAATGTGACATAGGTGTGGTATAAATTTGAAAATAATTTAACATACCGTTATTTTTTTAAATGTAAAAACTAAAAAAAAAATTTTTGGCGCGTAAGTATACAATGAAGGAAAAATGATATCGTCTTCAAAACAATGTTTACCATGTGAAATGTGATCGTTGACATCTGGTAAAATTTTTGGAAAAATTGAATTGACGTTTTTTTGACAAAAAATAAAATAGTAGAAACAATTTTACCAAAATATTCACGAGAATCGGCAACGATATTGACTTCAATTTCATATAAGCTTAAGCAAAATACAATTTTGAAAAATATAGAACTGACAGTTTTTATACAAAAAATAAAAAACTTTAACAAAAATTTGCCGAAAAATGTCAAAAGTAGTTTCTTGACTTGAATATTTCCAGATTGGTAAGTCATTTTAACTTTGAATTAATTTTATTTTTTTCATAATAGAATTGTCAACTTATGGTATATTTTTGACAAATTTCGAAATCACTGTTTTTTTTACTAAAATAAAAAACTAAAACTGAAATTTACAGAAAAGTGTCATAAATTGTTTTTCGGCTTAAATATCATCACAACAAGGAATAATATTGACTTAAAACGTATTTTATTTTCAACCTACTCGTAATGCATAATTCAATACCTAAAAAGTGTTAAATTTTGACGAATATCAAATTGAAATTCTCACAATAAATACGAAACTACAAAAACTTCTTACAAAAATTGGTAAATATTGTTTCTCCACTACAATACTCGTATCTCGAGAAAAGTCTGATCATTTTTATATTAATAAAATTGTTATCAATAAACATCAAAGGTTAATCAATTATTATCAGGAACGCCAAGTTTTCAAATTATGCATAATGGGAAGTTATTAGTGTGGGTCACACCCAGCCTCTTTTCTTAAATTTGGTATTGGTTGCATTGATTTAATTTCATTCAACTTGAGAATTTTCCATAGAAAATGTCACACGCTCAGATAAGAAGAGAAAGTGGGCAATGACATCTGGAAGACATAAAACCCTAAAATAGCCACACACCCCAATGATAGAACACAACACACAATATACAAGATGCCTGCACGTTATCTGAAAACTATTAAAACCAAAAGATAACCATGCATAGAAGATAAGATTGGAGTATAGACGAAGAAGCCACTTGGCCAAAAAGGCGAACGTGACTTCTCATCGTAAAAGCGCAGCATCCGAGGACCAACCGAGGATTCATATAGTAGATCATATCGACGAATGGGCAGAACGACTTGTGTCCTCGATTAGGTTCGACCACAAATAATCATATTTAAAAATAAAGCTTTTTTCATTTCATAGGTCATTCTTCTCCATAAGCGTGAGACATCTGTATATGATTATTTGTGCTAATAACTTCCCATTATGCATAATTTGAAAACTTGGCGTTCCTGATAATAATTGATTAAGTTTTGATGTTTATTGATAACAATTTTATTAATATAAAATTGATCAGACTTTTCTCGAGATACGAGTATTGTAGTGGAGAAACAATATTTACCAATTTTTTTAAGAAGTTTTTGTAGTTTCGTATTTATTGTGAGAATTTCAATTTGATATTCGTCAAAATTTAACACTTTTTAGGTATTGAAAAATGCATTACGAGTAGGTTGAAAATAAAATACGTTTTAAATCAATATTATTCCTTGTTGTGATGATATTTAAGCCGAAAAACAATTTATGACACTTTTCTGTAAATTTCAGTTTTAGTTTTTTATTTTAGTACAAAAAACAGTGATTTCGAAATTTGTCAAAAATATACCATAGGTTGACAATTCTATTATGCAAAAAATAAAACTAATTCGAAGTTAAAATGACTTACCAATCTGGAAATATTCAAGTCAAGAAACTACTTTTGACATTTTTCGGCAAATTTTTGTTAAAGTTTTTTATTTTTTGTATAAAAACTGTCAGTTCTATATTTTTCAAAATTGTAGCGTATATTAATAATTGTATTTTGCTTAAGCTAATATGAAATTGAAGTCAATATCGTTGCCGATTCTCGTGATATTAAAGTCAAAAGACATTTTTTACCATATTTTGGTAAAATTTTTTCTATTTTTTTATTTTTGGTCAAAAAAACGTCAATTCAATTTTTCCAAAAATTTTACCAGATGTCAAAGATCACATTTCACATGGTAAAAATTGTTTTGAAGACTATACCATTTTTTGTTCATTGTATACTTACGCGCCAAAATTTTTTTTTTTAGTTTTTACATTAAGAAAAATAACGGTATGTTAAATTATTTTCAAATTTATACCACACCTATGTCATATTGCAATCGACACAATAAAATTTATTTGAAGTCAATAGCACTATTCGTTCCTGAGATATTTTCGACAAACTAAAATTTTCACTTTTTTTAAAAACCGTTCGATAAATTTTTTTTAAAAGTCCTTTCTACATTTCATGAAGTAATAACCTATTGAACAAAATTTAATTCGTGTTAATATCTTTACTCATTCTCGAGATACAGTTAACAAAAAAAGGGGTCTCGAAAGTACGAACGTACATACGTACATAAGTACCTACATACGTACGAACGTACGTACACACGCACACACAGACATCTCTCTACAAATGACGGATTTAGATTCTAGGAACCATAAAACGTCCAGATTTGTCAAAAATTTCAATTTGACAAATCGGACCGATTACAAAAACTATCTATGGGAAGTTAATAAACTGGCACCTAACCTCTAAAAATTTATACAGTTTTTAGTGACAGAACAAAATAAAATTAAATAGAAGATTACCTCAGGCTATGACTAATACTCGAAAAATGTATTAGCACAATTATTTCTACAAAAACAAAAATTTTGAATTTCGAATATCGAATATCATATTTAAACCAGAATTTCTAACAGCTCATTGACGCCACACATTAAACATACCCACTGTTTACCTAAAACAGCATTTTTTGTTAACTACATTTACGTTTCATATTTAAACATGTTCCTTTGTATGTGACTTTATAAGACATATGATATACATAGAATACATAATATTTAAAATCAAAAATGAACTATACCATGAAAATAATTATGACTGTTGAAAAATTATTTTACAATAGGTAATTGTACGCCACCGTTAAAATAAATATATGTTTTTATTTAATTAATGTTATGTATGCTAAGAAACCTACCTAATTTTGCATTTTTTTCTGTTCAAACGGCAATCGGCCCTGTAATTTTCCACTTCACAGCATATGCCCTATTCATATAGGTAATCTGTAAATAGTCTACTGTGTGGTAGGTATCTACTAAGAAAAAATGTATAAAAGCCAAAGCAAATTGTCAATTAAACATAATTTTTTGGAAAACATTGCTTTACAATTATTGAATCTAAATCTTTTTAAAGAACTAATTTAAATATGAAAGTGATAAGTATTGTCTTGTTATGCACTTTTGCAGTCCTAGTAAAGGTAGATACAATTACTAAAATAAATGAAATATTAACCACCTTTTTTAATTTTTAGTGTTCCACACCAAAAGAAGCCATTCAGCTCGTACGTACTTTATCAGCTGAATGCCTACAACAACTAGGAGTTTCTGATGGTATTATACTTAGATAATATTGTGTAACAATAACTAAATGATTTTTTAATACATACATACTTACATATGTACATGCAAACATTATATACATACCTCAAGTAATTCCAATTTATTGCAATCTCTTTGATTAAAGCCGTTTTCGATGAAATGATGCAAAATTTACCTGCCACCAGCATGGACATAAAATGCCTCCGAGCTTGTATAATGAAAGAAGTCAATGTGGTAAAAAATATATATAAATTAAAAAACTCCGTTTCAATTTATTTAAATTATTCAATTAAGCTCACCCCCGACGGTAAACTACATAAAGATAATGCTCTTAAGTTGGTTGAAATGCATGTTAATGGTGATGCTGAGAAAATGAAAATTGCCCGTGCTGTAGGTGATGTGTGTGAAGCTATTTCAGTTCCTCATGATCAGTAAGAAATTAATTTACAATTAAAAAAAACATTACCTTGATACTTATTCCAATCTCTTCATTTATTTTTGTAGTTGTGAAGCTGCAGAACTATATAAAATGTGCATGATATCCGAAGCAAAGAAGCATGGAATCAATGATATACTGTAATCGAATTATTAACATAATATTCATATGTTAAATATTTTGACTACACCAAAAAATGTTTATATTACAAAAATCAAAATTAAAATAAATAATATATTTGCATTTATTTTTGTGTTTAGTTTTTGCACGGCCAAACAGAAAACGTTCTTCCTTATGCACAGGGAATTTCTTCGGTATACAAGAATAAAGTGTAAACGGCACACTTGCGGCAGCTTGGCTGAATGGCTGTAGCTCGTCGCTTCGGATAGTTCTGGTCTCTTTTGGTGCAAGAACACTAACTTATCGCGCCTTTAGGTGAAATATTTAAAAAAAAGTATAGTGAAGTCGGGGAATGTGGAGTAGGCGGTTAATGTGGACCCCTGCATTTCCCTTTTTCCTCAGAGAGTGAGAGGTCTGTAATTGCTCATACACTATAGTTCTCTTAAACAAAGATGATAATCTTTCACTGCCACGCTTTCAAGAGCTGTTGATTTTGGGTAGTGCCATGATTTTTGTTTTTAAGTGTGGTCGATGTAATTTATGCTGCTCGTAAAATGTTTGTATTTCAACAAATAAGGGCTGAAATTTAAAAAGTGTTTCTTATTCGCTTTTCTAATATATTGTTATATATATACATACATATGTACATACATAAAGTAAGTTTTAGTGTTTTGCTTTATTTTTTATAAAAAACTTAGATTTTTTTAACTTTATATACTTATCGGCTAATGTGGAGTAGGCACAGGCGGGTAAAGTGGAGTAGTGGTCCACTGTTTCTGTAGAGGTCTAATCTTATGCAAATATAATAGATTCATATAAAAACGCCGAAAAAGGGAATTTAAGTAAGAAAGTGGGACCACGCTGGGATAAAAAAGACACTTCTTGCCATCAAAAATAAAGAAATGGGTGTGAAGCTTGCTTCCAAACATATAATGCTCCAAAAACAATGTTGAAACGTATGGCACGATCATAACATAAAAGTAATGTATTGAAAAAGTAATCGAATTTTTTAAAAATATTGTTGTATCTTATTCGTTCATGAAATAGGAAAAATCTATACTAATTTCACTACTCCACATTACCCGCCCTATGGGGCCCACATTACCCACCACTTTTGCAAAACTTTTTTTTTTAATTTAAGGAAAATTAAGAACAAGGGTTAGTATATGCTGTTGCCAATGTTTCAATTAACGAAAACGCCTTTTTATCACGAAAACAATAAGAACTAATTCTACACAAATCTCCGATTCACAACAATATTTTAAAGAAGATAAAATTGATGCCTCACAACAACATTATTTAAAAAAAAAAAAACAACTAACCTATACTAGATCCAAATCGAATGTGCAATACAGGTACTGTATTCAAAAGTATCCTACATAAAAAGTTCTCACCCACCTATGGATTCATGGCTGCATCCGCCACAAGCCAGCATGTCCTGCCAGGCGCACAGTCAAATGCACATTGCACAGCACACTGACACATTTTAAACTTCATTTTATATTTATGAGATACAGGTTTACCTAACAGTATTAAGTAATTTTTAAGTTCCCTTTTCATTAGGTTTTTGCACATATAAGAAACTATGATAAGAAACTATTTTCTTATCTGTGCTTAAACTGTGATAAAATACAAAATGTAAAGTCTTTCATTGATGTTGGTAATCTTTTTTTATCTGTTGAAGATGTTCATTTAGCTTTGTCATCATTAGATAATAATTTCAATGCTGCACCAGATAATATTCCGCCACTTCTTTTAAAAACATGTAGATTAAACCTATGTTTAATGTTTTATGTTCAATATGTCTTTAAACCAAGGCATATTTTTGGATACATGGAAGTATTCATTCATTACTACTGGAGTATTATATGGAATCCTTATACTAATTCATGTTGTCAACGTATTGAAAAAGTTCAAAAACAATTTACGAAGATTGCATTGAAAAAAACATTTGGGAATTCAGATGTTCCAAACTGTGAGACAAGATGTATTTTAATTGAGTTGAAATCCCTTGCTTCGAGAAGAAAACTAAATTCAGTGTTGTTTGCTTTTGATGTACTTTGTTCTAACATTGACTGTCCGGTATTGCTATATATGTATGTTCAACATTTACGCGCCAGCCCGCGGCTTACGACCAGGAATGTGTGACTTTTTGTATGTTCCTTTCCATAGTACAAATACAAACTATGCTAAACATTATCCTATAAAAAATGCATGTTTAGATTTTAATGAATTTGATTATGCTATTGATATAATAGAATAGAATTAATTTAAAACGAAAATTATTGAGTTTATTATGAATGTTGATGTTTATGCAAACATTTTGTAAATATTATATCTTAAGTTAAAGTAGTCTTTAAAAAGTATTGTAACTTGATAGTCGATATAAATAAATAAATAAATATTTTGACAATTTGATCAACATTTGACTTGTTGCTTGTACATACAAAATATGTCGTTGTGTCTATTGATTTTATGTAAGAAATTTTCTTTCTTATATCCGAAGTTTTTATACATACATATGAACATATAAGAAAAACTCGGATATAAGAAAAAACTTTATTGGATTTTAAGACTTTCTTATAACAGTGTTGCACTGTACACTCCAAGGAATGATTTGTTCGCTCGCGACTAGACTCACAAATATTCTAAAAGGACTTTATTGGTCTAAGTAAACTGCATTCGCTCCAATAAAAGAGAGAATATGTGAACGAAATGTCAAAATGGACGAATGTTCGGTCATTGGTCGGTCGTTGGCAGAGTATATCTAACAATGAGTATTTTAGAGACACTCTCTACAAAAATGCAACGCCTACTACTTCATTTAACAATGAACAGCAAAAACTCCAAAAAATCACGATAAGTAAAAGAAGGTCAAAACTATTCATAGTAACCCTTTCGGGCCATCGCAAATGCAAGAAAGACACATAATATGTTTTCCCAGCACCACACCATCAAACTTCGATCGTACGACACACTAATCGATCTTTTTTCACAATGGATTCTTAAATGGGAGTTAACTTGTTATGAATTTTCTTTAGGCCACAGATAACCGACCGCAAATCTTAATAATTTTATTCTTTCTACTATTATCTATTACTACGAAACAAAACCAATTATTCCACCGAACCGAAACAATTATTTAATTATTAAAATTAGAATAAATTATTATAATACACGATGCCGGTATGTCGCGGAGGAAAATCAACTGTCAAATCAGCTGAAGAAAATGCACAACATCAACACAAGGTGCTGACAATCGGTAGCTCAGTTTAGGGGGTGGGTTCACAGTAGTGAAAATGATCAAAAAAAAGAATCGATCAAATGAAACGAATCAAATCAAATGGGAATTGTCAATAATAAAATTAATTGAAAGATTATCAAAAGCCAGAGGCGTACTTACGCTATGTAAAAAATGGGCTCCAGGAAACTTTTTATGGTAGTTTGCCTTACCAATAAATTAAAACAATCTGTTAAATCTTAAATGGTTGAAATGAAAGAAATTATTTTGGGTAATTCCTTTAAGGAATTTCAGAAATTTATTAGGATTGAAGTTATTGCCTGAGAAACCGTGGCAGAAGCGTGGACAAAAACTCGGGATCTTTTTAAAACGAATCACAATGGGTTATTTTAAATTGGCAGAAGGCCAATTGCAAAATATGAACAAAAACAAAAGTAAAGAACAATGGTGTGTCACTAAGGACACAAAGAAGGGTCACCTTGAAGATTGTACCGGACAAGTCACCGGTCACGAGCCCGTTAAATTTCTTAATGAAATGAAAGGTCAAACCAAAAGTCAACCACTACTGTCGAAAATCGATTTTTGTCGCTGCCAATTCCTCAGCCAAAAAATTTTTTCGATCCTACCAACAAAAAAATTATAAAAATGGTACTTTCTTTTTTTTTTGTATCTCCGCCCAGCCTGCTTTGACACAATCAACCGCCCTCGAGTTGTTCCTATGTCCTATCGTTTTCCTTTATTAGGAAGTCTCACCACAGAACTAGATTTTATTTTATTTTCGATCCAAAAGAAAATTAAATTATAATTTTCCGTAAAAGAAAACACAAACTGTTTCACTGAATAAAAAAATTCAAAGTCGATTAATCGACAAAAGTTGTTGAAGTGTGTTTATGACTTTGTTGGGCTGCTTGACAACTTGGGTGACCAGAAGTATGCTTTTAAGAGGAAAAACGGCACAGGTCCATTTAAAAAAAAAAATTAACCTAATGATGCCATCTTATAGGTTTTTGCAAGTACTCTCTGATGTTCTATTCTCTTTTTCTAAAAAAGTGCTATTCTACATAAAAAACCATTTAAAAAAAGCCATACAGAGGAAGAACGGCACAAATCCATGATAAATGGAATAAATTATTGTACCTATTACATATATTGTTGCTTTTGTTATAAACATTTCGTCGCTGTTTAAGAAAACCGGCATAACTCAAAAAACACGATTTTGGAGTTAATTATGATAATCGAATAAGAAAAAAATTCTCTATCTTTCTGTCAAACTAGCATAACTGTAGCTCTTCGGAATCCCGCATTTTGGAATTTGTTCCAAATATCAAATTGGATAATGATATGAAAAATCGTATGACTCACAAACTTTAAACTCGTTTTCTGAAGAATCATGTTTTTTGAGTTATGCCGGTTTTCTAATAGCGACGATATGTACAAGTATGTTTGTTTGTTAGAAGTGAGAGTGAGTGCGATTAGCAGCCAAAAATTTAAAAGAGTACCTTTTTTAAACCACCAAGGGTTTGTTGAAGGTTATAGAATGTGATTATCTGCATCAAAAACCTTAAAGGTCCCAAATCTCAAAACTTCTAAAAAAAATTACCTAAATATTAGGAAGCTAAACAAGATTACCCGATTTCTTACAAATCTGTCTGGCAAATAATTAAGAGTAATTTCAAGAGTGACGATTAAGGCTGGGTGGCCAGCCAAAAAAACGGCTGGAATGTTACAAATAAAGCGATAACTTTTACATTTCGAATGCTAATTGATTGAAATAAAAATTAATGCATTCTAAATAAACAGGGCTACTACACTGCATCATTATAATTTTTAAATGTATAATATAGTAATTCTGAGAGTGAAACAAACTACAATTTTGTCGTTATTTTGATAGTAGTTTAAAATGTACCATTTATTTTTGGTATAACTAAGATTTTTATTTAATTTTTTTGGTGTTTTCAAAAGAAATTAAGTTAATTAAGGGAGTGACGGATTGACTTTAATTTATTTAATTTTTTTTATCGGCAAAAAATTAGTCCAATCTTATGCAATTTTCAATGGGTTTGGCTTGTTTGAAAAGGTATAACTTCTTTAATTTACAACACATTTCATTAAAACAAAAAGTATTGTAAAGCCAGTCTCAAATATTTTTATTACAAATACATTTTTTTTAAATTATTAACTTTTAAAGTTTAAAAAAATAAAAAAACCTAAAAAAAACGCAAAACACGTTTTATTTTTGAGGACTTTTAAATATCCCTCATTATTTCTTTAGCCTTTTGAACTATATTTTTTTTCTTTTTTTTATTGAATATCTTAATTAATTACCTCGGGAGTGACGGATTGGCTTTTTCGAAAAAAAAATTATTAACTCTTTAAATGTTCATTGAAAAAGCCCAAATAACAATTAGCTTTCCAGAGAAAATAATGCTTGTTCATATTTTTCTTATTTTTTTTATTTTTCTTCAGTATTTTTTCTATTGATCTCCAATTCAAAAGTTCTAATTGCGGTGATTTTTTTTTTTAAATAAATTTTTGAAAAAGTGTCTAAATTGGTGTTTTTCCCTTTGAAATTTCCTTTTTACACGCACACATAGAAGTTTCAGTTCCCAGTAATTCCACTGCGAAATTAGCGCTTCGAGAGAATGTTTTTCATTTGGAAAAGAAATGAGCCCCGCCCACCCGCTCTCAAATATTTTTGTTGTTTGTTTACAAATTGCTGGTTATTTCTTCCTTTTTGTATTAAGAACAAAAAATGCAATAGAAAAACCGGTTATTGGAATTTGAGGAATATGTAATGACAAACCAGTTTTTTGTCAATGAGTTTACTAGAGCAAATGTACGTCCAATTCGCGTGGTGGGAAGTATGCAGAACAATATTTTGTGTGGTTTATCTACCTACTTCTTGCACCCTTTACTTTGATGACGTAGCAGAAGTCATGATCGTTTTGTTTTTTATATTTGATCTTGATGTTTTGTGTGGCAATAGAGAGGGGATTTATTGTTCTTTGGCAAAAACAAAAAAAATTGCAATGCAAAGGAGTCAGAACCGGTTTTCGAGAAAATATATTGAAATGGAAAGGAAACGTACATCTACAGCAAAGACTGTCCTTTTCTTTGGTTATTATTGTTTTTTCTTTACTTTTCCCACTTTAGCGTGTTATCGATCTTATAAAGATACTCATTTTTTTTTTCTTCGACTCTATTCTTGTTCAAAAAGAGGTTAGAGAGAGAGTAACAAACAATAACAAAATTCCTCTGGCCACATATGGCGATGCCATGAAATTCATGACAAAAAAAGGGCACTAACACAAATAAAGTCATTTACATGAAGTTTGAGTTTGCCGATCTGGGACACCCAGCCTTAATTCATTGACGAACCCACCTTCACCTATGCACAATTGATCAAAAGGAAAAAACGACAAAAGTCCCATAGTATTTATTCCATAAATTATTTATATTTAATCGTATTCTATTTATTTATTAAATACATACAAATTTATTTATTTTTTTGCTGCTATACTAAAAACATAATCGGTTACAATACTATGTACTTTTAGTATTTTGATTTTCTTTTTAATTTAGCTGGTATAAGTAAGTAAACTTATAATTTTGTTTTCTGCTTGATTAAAAGGGAAAATTGGAACAAGTTACGTACCTTATTAATTAAATTATTTTTTTAAATCTATCTATTCATGGAATGAACATTAAATTTTTGTCTGGATCTAAGAAAATTATCGGCTAAAAAACAGTGTTTTCGAATTTTTATTTTTTCTTCTATATTAGCCTGTGTGAGTTAGTAAATCTTAAAATTGAATTTTCTCGAAATTATTTTTATGTGACTTATGCCGTTTTTCCTATGGACCCTTCCTTTGTCCTTTATTTTGGAGTTTTTAAAAGTATAAATAAACCATGTTCGGCAAGGTATACCAAATTATCTTTTCTACTATTGATGTAATGTAAGACCAAAATAAAGAATTCATTACAAAATTTTATATGCGAGTATCACCATGAACAAATTAAGTAATAAGCTAAAATTTCTTAGTGTAACACACATATGATACTTATGTATTTATTATTATTTATTAATAAAAATGTTTTTAAAAATTATATGCGCTTGACTTTTTTATGCCGCAACCCTAAGGAAAATGGATTCTCTTCTTTTTCTTTTTTACGGCTACACATCTTGTGACCATCTACTTCTAGTGTCCGTGTGACTATAAAATACGAACTGATAAGAAACACGTGGGAGTCCGGGAGAGTGTCCCTACTCATTATTAGATATACTCTGGTCGTTGGTCGCTCTCATATGAATATTGAAAAATCCTTAAGTGTGCTGATTTTTTCCGGCGAGCAGTCACCTTAACCTAAGCTTGCTATACTTTATCCAAATCGAATGTGCAGTACAGGGAAGATAAGATATCCTTATCTCACTCTATCTTTAGAAGAATTCCCTTTAGTTGTGTGAAAGAAAGAATTGGTCAGCGTTACCGTAGTGCATACATAAAATTGTGAAAGCTCTCAAGAAAATGAAAAGAATTGCCGTCTATGCTTAATAGGTATGTTGTCAAACTGCCGTTCAAAAATGAATTTCCTAACGATTTGCAACTTGGTCTGTCTCGAAATATCTGCTAAAAACGATATCTTTCTTCCGAAAATAGACTTAAAACAGAATACAATAATGTTATACTAGAATACTTACACATTGATCATATGAAAAGAGTTTCTTCTGAAGAAATATCTCTCGATAACAATACGGTTTCATATTATCTTCCTCGTCACGCGCTTGTCAGACCAGAAAGTTCAACAACACGCCTTAGAGTAGTTTTTAATGCATCAAACCCATCGCAAAATGGAAACAGTCTTAACGACGTTCATTACACTGGCCCCAGTTTGCAACAAGAATTACTTTCACTTATGCTTCGTTGGCGTACGTATCGATACGTATTTAACGCAGTTATTGCCAAAATGTATAGGCAGATACGAATTCATCCTTCTCAAACATCATACCAATGAATTCTTTTCCGAACGGCATCTAACAAATCGGTAGAAGATTTAAAACTTCAAACGGTTACTTTCAGTGTAAATTGTGCACCCTATTTATTTAATTTCGATTCTCGCCACAGCTGGTTTTGTTCTTCGGACAGCCAATAACTTATCTCTATTATACAACATACCAAGAGATCAAATTTTAAACGACCTCTTTCTCAACTTGTCAGATCAAAGCTCAGTTAAAACTCTTGGAGTTTTTTGGAATGCCAAAACCGACTCATTTTATTTTAAAATAAATCATATGTCCTTCTCGTCCACTTGTACTAAACGATAGGTTTTTTCTCATATAGCTAAACTTTTCGATCCTGCAGGTTGGACTGCATCAGTTATAATCAAGGCAAAAATGTTCATGCAGCAGATATGGAAGGACAAAACACAATGGGATGAAACCTAAGGATCATTCCTTATCTGTTTGGAAATCTTTTAAAAAACTGTTATTGAAATTTCAAGGTTCAAAATTCCAAGATGGCTAAGAACAGGTTCTTGGGTATTAGTTGAAATTCATGGCTTTTGTGATGCCTCTGAGGTTGCATATGCCGCGGCGATTTATGTAAAAGTTATACATCCTACGGACATAGTAGATGTCAACTTTTGTGCGCAAAGTAGCAAAGTAAAGAAGTAGCCCCAGTTAATACAATTTCAATGCCACGACTGGAACTCTGTGGTGCTGTTTTGCTCTCGAAACTTATAAAAACCTTATTAGGTATAGTCAATGCCGAAACAATTACTGTTTACTTATTGACAGACTCATCAATAGTTCTCGCATGGTTGGCAAACATTCATAGCCAATCGAACGAGCCTCATTAAGAGTAACGTAGGAGATATTTCTTTTAAACACATTTCATCAGCCGACAATCCGGCTGATTTAGCAACTAGGGGGATGATTCCTGGTGAACTTCTTGACAATGACTTATGTTGGCATGGTCCAGTTTGGTTACGTACTAACCACCTACCGTACCCTTCTTCCATTTCCTCAGATGTCAACGAAGCTGACCTTGAGTCTAAGCCTATAAATCATTTCAAAATTCTTTAAACAATCCTGAAGATATCCTTTAAAGATTTTCGTCTTTTCCAAAAGCACTCAGAGTAATATCATATACATATATTTAGGTTTTGTACCCGATCGAGCCCACGGTTCATGGTTAAACCAATTTATACAAATTTGAACATTCAGAGAGATAAGATCCTTTAGTCAAAGAAAAACTCAAAATGCCTTCTCAAAAGGCTTATTTTCCGACAGAATATAAACATTTAGGATCAAATCAACCAGTTAACAAATCAAGCCAACTTCTAACGTTGAATCCAGTTCTCGATTTAAAAGGCATTATGAGAGTAAATGTAAAGACTTGTAAATTCAAGTCTTTCATGAAAGGTATCCAATTATATTGCTATACAAATCCTATTTTACCAAACTTCTTGCGAATTTTATGCATGAGATAACTCTGTATGGAGGCAACCAGTTAATGTTTGTTTTACTTCGTCAAGAATATTGGGTGCCTAAGCTTTAGAATTTAATTAAAACTTTCATACATACATAAATGTAAAATCTGTGTTATTAACAGCAACGCTCTCAACTTAAAGCTGCCTTACCTCTATAAAGGTCAGAATTTTCAGAACCATTTTCCAAAGTTAGAATAGATTTTGCTGGTCCCTTTGAAATCAAAACTTATTTCGGACGCAGCTGTCGGATAACAAAAGGCTATGTTTCTATTTTTGTATGCTTTTGTCCAAAGGCTATACATTTGGAAGGAACTACAGAGTTATCAACTGCTTAATTTTTGGCTGCATTTTCTAGATTTGTTGGAAGAAGGGGTCTTCCTAGTGATATTTATTCTGACAACGGTACAAACTTCGTTGGAGCTAATCGAGTTCTGAAAGATGATTTTGAAAACATTCTAAAAGAATCATCTTCAAAATTTTGTAATTCTTACAACAATTGGCCATCTTGGCATTTTATTCCACCCGGTGCTCCTCACATAAGCGTTTTGTGGGATTTTGGAGTTAAGAGCTTTAAAACCCACTTTAACCCCCCGACCAATCAGCGCGATTACTGAGAGTCAACAATCTCTCTCTCAGTCCAAGACACTTCCTCATAGGAAGACCACTTTTATCTATACCTGTACAAAATCTCCAAGAATCTCCTACCTCTTTAGTAAATTGGTGGGAAAAACTAAAGGTTCTTCATCAACATTTTTGCAAAAGGTGGAAAGAAGAATATCTCAAAGAAATGCATAAGAGATATAAATAGAAGTTTCCTCAACGAGACATAGAAGTTGGAGATATCGTAGTGGTGAGAAAAGAAGATCTACCACCTAATAATTGGAGGTTAGCTCGTGTTACGAACGTCCAGGCAACGACGGAAGGGTATGTGTGGCAAGGATTATGACCCAGCAGGGTGAAATAACTAGACTAATATTCAAGTTATGTGTTATTCCTACTGAGTAATACAAAAAATGTTTTTCCCGTGTTGATTTTCAGCCCCACGATTGCTGCTTCTCTCTCCACCCTTGTTGCCATTTGATGGAGCTCCATGATCTTATGGGAAAGCAAGCAAACATCGTCAGCGTAGTCAAATTGTTTAAGGTAAGTTGTCGGAGTCCAGTATGCAGCCCTGCCTGACCCCGCTTTGAACTTCAAATTCTTCAGACAACCGACCTCCGTGTAAGACGTGACATTTGGACCCATCGTAAGTCGCCTTGATAATACCAATGAGTTTCTCCGGTATACCCCTCCTCCGCAAAGCAAGCCAGATAAACTCCCTGTTGACGCTGTCGAAAGCCTTCTCGAAATCAATGAACAGCAGGTGGAGTGGTGATCGATATTCGACGCACTGTTCGATGATGATCCTCAAGGTGTTGATGTGATCGATACATCGAGCGATGCTTCGAGGTGTTCTTTAATGCGATCTAAAACAATCTTTGCTATTATTTTGGCGACTGCAGGCAAAACGCAAATACCCCTCCAGTTTTCGCACTTCATCAAGTCTCCTTTTTTTGGGAGCTTGACAATCATTCCCTTTTTCCACTCTTCGGGAAAGCATTCGGAAACCCACGCTGTCTCTATGAGAGGTTGCAGCAATTCGCTGGATGTTGTTGGCGCTGCTTGTAGCAATTCTGCGGGAATGCCGTCAAGTCCTCCCGCTTTGTTGTTCTTCAGTGCTTTGATGGCGGTACATATCTCTTCCTTACTGGGGGTTTGCGTAATCGGGAATTCGTTGTATCGGGCAAAAACATGATTTTATATTCGAGACTCGAGCAACCGTCAAAATTCTATCCGTAGTGGGATCCTACTTCTATTTTTATTGTCAGTGAGGTTGGTGTATTTGTAATGCGAGTAAAATCTTATTAGCTTCCCATAGGGAGTTTTTGTAATTAGTCCGATTTGTCAAATTGAAATTTTTGGCAAATCTGGACGTTTTATGGTTCCTAGAATCTAAATTCATCATTTTTAGAGAGATGTCTGTGTGTGTGTGTGTGTGTGTGTGTGTGTGTGTGTGTGTGTGTGTGTGTGTGTGTGTGTGTGTACGTACGTTCGTACGTATGTACGTTCGAGACCCCTTTTTTTGTTAACGGTATCTCGAGAATGAATAAAGATATCAACACGAATTAAATTTTGCTCAATAGTTTATAACTTCATGAATTGCAGAAAGGACTTTTAAAAAAATTTGTCGAACGGTTTTTTCACAATAGCGGTTTTTAAAAAAAGTGAAAATTTTAGTTTGTCCCAAATATCTCAGGAACGAATAATGCTTTTGACTTCAAATAAATTTTTTTGTGTAGATTGCAATGTGACACAGGTGAGGTATTAATTTTAAAATAATTTAACATACCGTTATTTTTTTAAAAGTAAAAACTAAAAAAAAACTTTGGTGCGCAAATATACAATGAAGAAAAAATGATATCATTTTCAAAACTATTTTTAATATGTGAAATGTGATATTCGACATCTGGTAAAATTTTTGAAAAAATTGAATTGACAGTTTTTTACAAAAATTAAAAAAGTACAAAAAATTCTACCAAAAGTTGGTAAAAAATGATTTTCGACTTGAATATCACGAGAATCGGCAACGATATTGACTTCAAATTTATTTTAGCTTAAACAATATACAACTATTAATATACGCTACAATTTTGAAAAATATAGAACTGATAGTTTTTTTACAAAAAATAAAAAACTTTAACAAAAATTAGTCGAAAAATGTCAAAAGTAGGTTCTTGACTTGAATATGTCCAGAGTGGTAATTCATTTTAACTTCGAATTTATTTTATTTTTTGCATAATAGAATTTTCAACTTATGGTATATTTTTGACAAATGTGGAAATGATAGTTTTTTAAACTAAAATAAAAAACCAAAACTGAAATTTATAGAAAAGTGTCATAAAGTGTTTTTCGGCTTAAATATCATCATTACATACAAACCATGATATTTACACTTCAAATGTATGTACATACATATATTATTTTCAACCTACTCGTTGAAATTGAAATTTTCACAATAAATACAAAACTACAAAAAATTTCTTAGAAAAAATGGTAAATATTAATTTCGATTCAATATCTGATATTTTTTATGTTAATAAAATTGTTATCAACTAACATCAAAATTTAATCAATTTATCAGGAACGCCAAGTTTTCAAATTATGCATAATGGGAAGTTATCAGTGTGGGTCGCACCCAGCCTCTTATTTCACCACGGATAGCGTTGCCAAAGAAAACAAAAAATAGAATGATAAAAAAAATTTACATTTTTTGGGATGCTTAAATCAAACAATCTTTAAAAATGTTTAAAATCTATAATACGGTATTTAAAGGTAAATTAGCACAAAACATACCCAGTTCCTAAAAATAAATTTTATCATCATTTTGCAAAGTTAAAA
The DNA here is from genome assembly GCA_905146935.1 of Scaeva pyrastri. Classification (NCBI taxonomy): domain Eukaryota; kingdom Metazoa; phylum Arthropoda; class Insecta; order Diptera; family Syrphidae; genus Scaeva; species Scaeva pyrastri. Next base: position 40,921,718 of record LR989929.1, read on the forward strand.
TCTTTATCTTCGATACTCAGTACATCCTTTTGTTTTTGGAAATTTGCATTAGTTATGAATACCTTGAATCTTATATGTTTTCACGGTTTTGAAAAACACGTATGTAGTTTTTAGCATAAATTCAAACACTAACTTTTATGTTAGCTATCAGCTCAAATTTTAAAAATACCAGTTTTTATATTTTTTCAATATAAATATGTAAGTATTTCAAAAACTTTGTGTGATATCCTTATTTAGACAACGGATTTGTTATCATAACAAAAAATCATTTAAGCCAACCAAGGCGAAATCTCAAAAACCTTACGTGATAGAGTGACTTTGAAGTCAAATTCGTCGGTAAAGCCAACAAAAATCTTCCGAAAAATACAATTCGATTGTCACTTACAAAACTTTCTTGACCAGTGTTATCATTGACCCATATTTTAGTATAATAGATAATAAGCAGTATAAAATATAAATAATGCTTGTATGTTTGAATATTTATTCCTTCACAACCGCTCCTTAGAATGGGTTAACCGATTCAAAAATACTAAGAACCAAGTTTTCAGTTTACCACTTTCGTGATAAAATAATCAACCCACACCTACACTGCACACTAGACAGGACGAGGGGAATGGAAGTCACCCACTTTTCTATCCCTACATCCATCAACAATATACATTAGAACACATTATTGTTAGTAGATATGTTTCTACATCCTTCCTATACCTTTATAGAAGGAAGTTTCATAATTTAGTTCAGGTGAACTGAAGTGCGGTTACCTCAATGGATTAGATGGGATGATGGAAACATCACGAAAAGTGAATTTCCCTGAAGGGCTGTCTCTGGCTGTGGTATGATATTATGTTTATGATTACGTATTTTGAAATCCATCAACAGTTCGGTTCGTGCTGCAAATACAAAATGAGGCTGGGTTTGTTAGAGAGTGTGTGTTGTGTGTTTATAAGTTTTGCGTTGCATCGAATAGCATAATAGTTCCAGCATTTATTACGACGTAATTTAATCATTTTTTGTAATTCATTCGGGTTTTAAACTTACACAGACTTGCTTTGTAGTTTGTGAAGTTAACTAATAAGTTTATCTTAAATCATGTAGTGGATTAACGATTAATTATCGAGAGCTAAAGCGGAGTAGAATTCTGAACTTGAATAGTCCTTAATTAATAGCAGGCCATTGCCTTCATGTTTTGGGGTTCATTTCTTGATACACTTGACAAAATGCTATAATAAGCCCAAAACATAGGAAACAAGAGGCTGAGTGTGGCACCAACACTGATAACTTCCCATTATACTTAACTAGCGAAACCCCCGCCCGCTTTGCAGGACGTTAAAAAAAATAAGTTTTTTAACTTCCCATAGGAAGTTATTGTTATCGGTCCGATTTGTCAAACTGAACTTTTTGACATATCTGGACGTTTTAAGGTCTTACAATACCTATATGTCTGGCATTTTTAGAGAGATGTCTGTGTGTGTGAGTGTACGTACGTTTTCCTAAAAAAACCTAGAACAAAAATTTACCAAAAAGTGTCAAATATTGTTTTTCAACTTGAATATCCGAGGGCTAAACATGAAACTGATTTTGAATTAATTTTATGTTTCAAAAATAATAAAACTTTTTAAGTGTGATAAAGTCTTTTTACTAAAAATTTTCTTAATTAGAAAAATCAAAAATAAATCGAATAGCTGTATAGTTTTTTTTACAAAAAATGTTGATATTCGTCAATATTTGATCATTGTTAAGGTATTGAAAAATGCATTATGTATGTTGAAATTAAAATACAGTTGAATACAATATCATTCCCCTTTCTCGAGATATTTGTCCAAAATTTCAATTTGACAAATCGGACCGATAACAATATCTCCTATGAGAAGTTAAATTTAACAAAAAAATTATTTTGTTAAAAGGCGATGTGTAATGCAAAATCTTCAAAAACTGCCAAATTTTTAAAGTAAATGGAAAGTTATCAGTGTGGGTCGCCCTGAGCCTCTTTTTTATTTGTTTTATATTTTTTCATACAAATGCCTTTTTATAAACAAAAATATCTTTGGTTTCATCATTATTAATCTTAAAAGAAATGACCCATACTCGACGGATGCGGTTACAAAAAAAAAATGAGAACAGTAAAAGACTAAGAGTGGAGATTTTTCAAAAATAAAATAAACTGTAATTGAAATAACTATTTTGTTGCTATAGTTGGATAAAAAATATAAAAAGTATAAACAAATATAATTCATTGTTTGTCGTTTCCTAACCAAAACTTTGGTTCCGGCCATGCATTTTTATTAAAAAAAAAATGTGGCCAGTGATAGAAATTGAACTTAAGACCCCTCACGTCTAGAGCGGAGATCTTACCAGGACACCACGAACTCTGCTGATTTGGATGTGCGCAATATTCTAAATATTGTTAAAATAAGCGACCAAAATTTAATTTCTTTGTTTAACATATTTTCCATATATTTTTTATAATTTTTTTTGCGCCCTAAACCTCTACTCTTATTCGTCTTTAATTTAAAAAAAAATTAAGACAATCGGTCAAACGGTTTGGCTGGTTAGTAAACGAACACAAAAAAACAGACTTTCTTTTATATATATAGATCTGAAAACTTGGCGTTACTGATATTAATCGATTTACTTCTGATGCTCATTGGTTTTAATTTTTCGTAAAAAAAACTGTCAATTCAATATTTGTGAAAGGTACCATATGTTCAAAATTCAACTATGCAAAAAATAAAATAAATTCGATGTTAAAATAATTGACCACTCTGGACATTATTCAAGTCAAGAAACTACTTTTGACATTTTTTTGGTAAATTTTTGGTTGTTTTTATTTTTTGTAAAAAGACTGTCAATTCGATGTTTTTCAAAATTGTAGCATACATATATGTATGTATTAATAATTGTATTTTGTGATGATTCTAAATTAATATTTCCAGAAACTTATTGACTTTAAAAGAAAAGGAGACTTTTATAAAAGATAATTCAAAGTGGTTTATTCAAGTTACAAAAAGGAAGTGAAGTGTTGTGTTGTCTGTTGAAGCAAGCTTGATTGCACTCTGGTTATCACAAAATAGAGTAATTGGAACTTTCTCTAAATGCGGCCATAACTCGTCTTCTAATTGTTTCAGCCAAACTGCTTCCTGTGTGGCACTTGCCAGCGACATGTATTCTGCCTCCATGGTTGATAGAGCCACCGTCTGCTGCCTTCTGGAACTCCATGATATTGCAGCCCCTTGGAACAAAAATACATAACCTGTACATGACCGCCTATCTTCAGTGTTTGAGGCCCAATCAGCATCGCAGAACCCAGTTATCTTTCCGTCTTGACATTTAGCAAAAACGAGTTTATAATCTTTAGTCCCCTTTAGGTACCTCATAACTCTCTTTACAGCAGCCCAGTGTTGAGATTCAGGTTTAGAATTAAATCTGCTTAACATATTTACCGAATAGCTTATATCAGGTCTGGTTCCCTGTGACAAATAGAGCAGGCTTCCAATCGCTTCCTGGTATGGTACATCTGTTAGCAAATTTTCATCATTATTTGAACTTACAAGTTTATTGTTTGGATCACTCGGTGAATAAGATACATTGCACTCAATCATTCTGAATTTTTGTAAAATACGTTCTATGTAAGCTGTTTGATCTAAATACAACTCACCAATGTTCTTGTCACGAGTTATTTTGAAACCGATACACTGCTCGGCCTCTCCTATTTCCTTCATTTTAAATTTTAAACACAAACTCTGCTTTACAACCTGGACCATTTGATCGTTGTTGTAGAATAGAAGGAGATCATCCACGTAAATTGCGATGAAAATCATATCATTCTCTACAATTTTATAATAGACACATGCATCGGCATCAAGGCTTTTCAATCCAATGTCCTCTAGAGCTTTACAAAAAGTTTTATTCCATTGCCTTGACGCCTGTTTGAGTCCGTATATGGCCTTATTTAATTTACAAACCTGGTTTCCTTTTTCATAAAGGGGTGGTTGACACATATATATTTCAACATCGATGTCACCTTGCAGGAAAGCACATACCGCATCCATTTGCTCAATTTGTAAGTCATATTTAACAGCCAAACCAAACAAGTACCGCATCGAACACTGTCTTACCACCGGCGCAAAAACCTCATCGTACTCTATTCCCTTTCTTTGTTCATAACCCTTTATAACGAGTCGAGCCTTATACCGCAAAACATTACCTTTACCATCTACTTTCGTCTTAAAAACCCAGCGACATCCAATTGCTTTCGCATTATCTGGTAAGTTCGTCAATGACCATGTGTTGTTTTCAATCAGCGACTTGTACTCTGCGTCCATGGCTTCCTTCCAAGCATTCGCATTTTTACTTGCTAGAGCTTCATCGGCATTGTCTGGGTCATTTTTTAAAGCATTCTGACACAAATAAGAGACAGCATTCGTTTTATTTGATATGATTTTTTGTCTTAATTTTATAGGGCTTTCTCTTGAATGTTTTAGGGTTCCATCTGGAACGTAATCAACGTCATCATCATGATCATGATCAATAGAGACGTAACTATCATCTGCGTCTTCATATGTCTCCTCAGCAGACTTTAATGAATCAGAAATCTCATTAGAATTATTTGGGATTAATTCAGATAGTGGCATCATGGTAACAAAATCTCTTTTTATTTTGTCCTCTAAAAATACTACGTCACGGCTCTTAATCACCTGTTGTTTGTCTTTATCATACAAACGATAGCCTTTACTGTCTGAAGAATATCCAACAAAGATCAGCTTCCGTGATTTTTCTCCTCTTCTCTTTAGGCACGTGCACCATTGCATCGCATCCAAATATTTTCACATGACTCAAGTTTGGCTTCTTTCCCGACGAAAACTCTTCTGGTGTCTTATATTCCAATGATCTTGTCGGAGACCGATTGAAAATGTAAGCTGCTGTGGCGACCGCTTCCCCCCAAAAAGCTTTGGATAGACCTGCATTGAGAAGCATAAATTTTGCGCGTTCCACAAGGGTCCGGTTCATCCGCTCAGACATCCCATTTTGCTCTGGAGTATAGGGATTTGTAGTTTGGTGTTGTATTCCTGCCTGTTTTAAGTACATTTCAAAATTATTGTTGGTATATTCGGTACCATTATCAGTGCGAAGTACTTTTATTTTCGTTTGTAGCTGCTTTTCAACAAAACTTTTAAATTCCTTGAACACATCAAATACATTGGCTTTATTATTCAAAAAATAAACAAATACCTTTCTCGAGTAATCATCTATAAATGTTAAGAAATACTTCGACCCTCCAAATGATTTCATTTCCATCGGTCCGCATAAGTCTGAGTGGATGACCTCCAATAGCTGAGATGCTCTTGTGCCAGTGTGCTTAAATGGTTGCCTCGTTTGCTTACTTTCCAGACAAATAGTACACACAATATTCTCTCTTTTTGATGAAAAATTAGCCCCTTCCGCACTTTCATTTAATCTTTGCAAGTCAGAAAAATTCAAGTGCCCCATTCTCTGATGCCAAAGATAATGATCATTATCTTTGACAACTGATAAGAGAGCGCAATCATCGTTTTTTGTGGTGTTTAATAGGTACACATTATTACGTAGTGCAGCTGTCAAAATTTCTTTTTTGTTTTGATAGACTGTGCAGCCATGTGCTTCAAATTTTATTTCGCAACCTTTTTTGGCCATTTGACTTACCGAAAGTAAATTAGTTGTTAATTCGGGAATATAAAGAACGTTTATAACTTGAATCTTTTGCAGGGAGCCATCTCGTGCTTTTATCTCTATGTCAACCTTCCCGGAGCCTTTGACTTCCAACATTTTGTTATCTGCTACCTTAATGAAACGCACCGGTGGAGATCCTAAATCGTACAACCAGTTTTGATGCTTCGTCATGTGCATAGATGCTCCCGAGTCGACATACCAGTTGTTATCATCAAGACCTGTTGATGCTGAAAAAGCCGCATAATACGTGTTATTGTCAGTGTTGCTTATTGAATCATTTTTCTTTTTGCTGTAGCAATTTTTGCTAATATGCCCATATTTGTTGCATTTAAAGCACCGTGGGCCTTTGTTGTGAACTCTGTAGTTTTGATTTTTATTAAATTTCTGATTATTACGATTATAAGAGTTTTTATTGTGCTTAGTGTAAAATGCCGACGAATCTGATACTTTAACTTCTTGAAGTATTTTCGTTTTTACAGCATCCGCAGTAATCGTCACACCAGAACTTTCCATCGCCATCATCATAGGTTTGTATGAATCGGGTAGGCCAGCAAGAAGCAAGGTTCCAAGCCATTCGTCACCCACTACAAAATTTATGTTTCGGAGTTTGTGTGCTGTGGACATAATTTTCGTAACATACTCTTCCACATTACTGCAACTATCTAAACTCGTTGTAATCAGATCACGCAATAAACCCACCTTCCTTGTTAGCCCGGAGTCATCGAACGCTTGTTGAAGTTTGTCCCATACTTCCTTCGCGGTTTTTGCTTCCTGAATGTGGACAAAAATCGTTGGGTCTACTAGCAGTATCAACTTAGACTTGGCTTTCACATCTTTTTTCGCGTCAATAGTTTTATCACTTTCATATTCAATCGTTTCCCATAGTCCTTCATGTTCAAGGTATGCCCTTATAGCAAATTTCCAGGTGGAATAATTTTCTCGCCCAAGGAGTTTGTCAATGTTTGTGGTTTGGATTGCTGACATCTTAAAGCTGACGAGGAAAAGACGAAGTATGTAGCTGATATCGACAAAAACTGTGTTCTAAGCAAACGTGTTAGAAAGTAAGGAAATAAAATTTAGGGTTATCTTATTAAATCGACTTTAATCAAAGTAAATCCTGAATATTATAAAAAGTAAGATTCACTATTGGGAACTGGGCCCATAACCTGATGATTCTAAATTAATATTTCCAGAAACTTATTGACTTTAAAAGAAAAGGAGACTTTTATAAAAGATAATTCAAAGTGGTTTATTCAAGTTACAAAAAGGAAGTGAAGTAAAAGTAAAGAAAAAGGTTATACAAGAAAAATTAGAATGACATAATATAAAAGGTTTAAACTATGTAGGTATGTTTGATTGTTCAATCTGAACAATTCTGTAATTAGTGATGTGTAGTTTAGCATTTATTACCATCATTTTGTTTAAACATAAATAAGTTTGGAGTCAATATCGGTGCTCATTCTTGAGATATTCAAATCAAAAAACACTTTTTACCAACTTTTGGTAGAATTTTTTGTCCTTTTTTATTTTTTGTAAGAAAAACTGTCAATTTAATTTTTTTTCAAACTTTCACGAGATGTAAAAAACATAGTTTCTCATAATGAAAATTGTTTTGAAGATAATTGGCGCGTTTTATTGCTAAACTAAAGTTAGCTTAGTAATCGGAATCGCAATAAAACGCTATCCTTAGTTTTAAACTGACTTCCCCTTGAGCCAAATGTCAACTCTTTTCAGAGAAAAAAGAAAAAAAAAATCAAATCAAACGTCAAAACCTATCAGAGAAATAAACAAAATATCGCTTTGAAATAAAAATAATAAAAAGTGTCAAATAGCCGCAACATGTATCCTTAGTAAATTACTGAGCTCGATTACTAACTTGTTTCTCCTCAGTTTTCGTTTGTTGTTGTTTACTATGTAAAATTTTACTAACCTGAGGATAAAATGAACAACAAAACGCGACTAATATCATTTTTAATTCATTGTATATTTTCGCGCTAAATTTAAATTTTCTATTTAAAAAAAAATAACGGTAAGTTGAAAATTTGCAAAATTTATACCAAATCTGTATCACATTACAATGTATATATTTATTACAAAATTTATTTGAAGTCCATAGCACAATCCATTCCTGAGATATTTGCTACCAACCAAAATCTCGAACGTACGAACGTACAAACGTACGAACGTAATAACTTACGTACACAAGCACACGCAGACATCTCTCTAAAAATGACAGATCTAGATTCTAGGAACCTTGAAACGTCCAGAAATTTCAAATTGACAAATCGGACCGATTACAATAACTCCCTATGGGAAGTTAAATATAAATAAAACAAAGGCTGGGTGCGACCCACACTGATAACTTCTCATTATACTTTGAAAACTTGGCATTCCAATTATTAATCGATTAAATTTTGATGTTAATTAATAAGAAATTTCTTGAGATATTGTAGTGGAAAAACAATATTTACTAATTTTTGGTAAAACATTTTACAGTTTTTTATTTTTCGTAAAAAATGAAAAAATTGACATTTGTCAACATTTAATCATTTAGGTATCAACAAATGCATTTTGTTGAAAATAAAATACAAAATAATCTATTTTTCGTAAAAAAATACGTCAATTTGCTATTTGTCAAAATTGTAGCATTACGTTAATAGTTGTATTTTGTATTTTGTATAAACTTGAGTGTAATTTATAGTCAATATCGAGATATTTAATTCAAAAACATTGTTTACCAATTTTTGGTAGAATTTTTTGTACTTTTTTATTTTTTACAAAAAAAACATGTATTGAAGATATTCCAAAATTTAACCAGATGTCAAAGATGTCATTTTACACTGAACCCAATTGTTTTGAAAATAATATCATATTTTATTCATTGTATATAATGAGCGCCAAAATTTTTTTTTAGTTTTTCTATTTAAAAAAATAAGGGTATGTTAACCTTTTTTTCGAATTTATACCAAATCTGTACCACATCATTATGTAAATGTAGGTACACAATAAAATTTATTTGAAGTCAATAGAATTATGTGTTTCTGAGATATTTGCTATAAACCAAAATTTTCAAATTTTTTTTAAATGCCTATAGTGAAAAAAACCGCTCACTAAATTTTTATGAAAATTTAATTGGAGTCGATATATCTTCTTGTTCTTGAGAAACTGTAGACAAAAAATGGTTTTTCTAACGTACGAACGTACAAACGAACGAAAGTACGTATACACAGACATCTATCTAATCTAAAAATGACGGATTTAGATTCTAGGAATCTTAAAACGTCCAGATTTTGCACATATTAAAATTTGACAAATCAGACCGATAAGAATAACTCCCTGTAGGGAGTTAAATTTATTGTAGGTGAAGAGAAAACCAAATTACTTATTTATAAAATCCTAATAAGACCTATAATGACGTACTGATTTGGTTGTTGATTTTTAATACCGCCAACAGCTACGAGGACTTCGAAAAATGTTAGCGACAATTGCTTAGATTTTGTTGAGGAAAATACAGAACACCAAATAAAAAATGGTATTCAAAGAGCCTGGTTACACGAATGGAAAAAAGAATCATTTTCGTGGATACACACAAGAAGAAAAAGTGAGTGGGCACTCAAAAAAACTGGACAGTAGAGGAATGATCGGAAATTAAAACACTAAAAACTTCGGTGAACTAAGTCACATGAAGTTTTGTTTAAAACTTGTGTTATTAATTTGTGTTCATTCAACAATATTATAAAGTCTAAATAAGATTGAACCTCTTTTTATATATGTACATACATATATGGTAAACCTAATGAAATATAAATTACAACCCCTGCCCACCGACCCAGCCCAGTTATAAAATATATTTGAGACAGGAATATAAATTGGAGCGTGCTTGATCTGCCTCTTATAAATAAAAGATCTCAATTAAACTTTGAACTCCTAGTTCTTGCTTAAAATTACCATTTTACGAAAAAACTTGTTTGCCTGTTCTTAGAGGATAATAACTCAAAAGTGGTTAATACAAAACAGAAACACCTTAAGAATAACCAAATATACCAGAAATTGTATCTTCAAATGTAACATTGGCACGGGGCTGAGCAAAAATATGTTTTTTTACATAAACATTGGCAGGCACAAATGGTTATGTTTGTTGATAATCTTTGATTTTCATATCATATCATGAACTGGAATCGAAAATCTGATATAATACAAGAAAATAAGAAATAAATATAAGAAACATGTCCCATCATTCGTTTCGTTGTCCATTGTTTTATTTCTCTGACACGATTTGACGTTTTATTTCATTTTTTTTGTCTGATAAGTATTGACATTTGACTCAAGGGGAAACAACTTTTAAATATAAAACGAAAGTCAGTTTAAAACTAAGGATAGCGTTTTATTGCGAATCCAATTACTAAGCTAACTTAAGTTTAGCAATAAAACGCGAGTTATAAGTCGCGGCGAAAAAAAAAAAAAAACAACGTTATTCGTTGAACTTCAGAATCACAATAATTTATTTCAATTCTTTTTCTTAAAACTAAACCTAAACTAAGCTAAAATAATTCATTGCACAGGTGAACTTTTCTCGGAATCACCGGAACCAGGTCAGACGCTGAGTCTTCAGTTTCTCTATTTCGTGTGTCAAAATGATGACGCTGTAAATTGCAGCGGTCGTTGGTTTATTGAACCTGTGGGTTGATGAGGTTGCGAGTTGAAGGCAATGGGGTTCGTAACTCGTGCCTTATATAAATATTAGGTATATACTTAACTAGGTAGACATGGTTATTTTACGCTGATGAGTATTTATTTCCTGTTGCATCTTACTTATTTAAAGATTTGTCTTTACATATATATGTATATATTTATAACATGTATAAATTTAGTTTATATAGGTATTTTTTAAGTAGTTCTAGTCATACATTTAATCCTGGCCATCAGAGCCATAGTGAAGATATGTCGGGAGAAACCATATGAAATAAAAAGAGAATAATTTTCAAAAAAATTTAATAAATATAATTATTAAAATCGATTACCATGAATTTAAAATAACGTAATCATTAATTTATCAATTGCATAAATGAATGAGCACCGATAATCGATTGGCCAGGTTGTATTTGAAAATCGATTTCCATTAGATTTTTCAAATAGTTTCCCCTTTCGCACTTTTTACAGTATATAAAATTAAATTTAATATCAGAGAAAAAAGACAGAAGCATTTGCCATAAGGGAAACCTCAGAATGATGTCAAAGAAAAAGCAAGCCTATTTATTTCAACACAAACCATGTAACAAATTTTTCATCTTCGCTTAAGTTTTGATGTTTGTCTTATCGTTTACGAAAATACTAGACGGTAAGAGTTTTTGAAGCACTTTAGGTCGTAAGTAACGTATGTATGTACGTACATGTAAATTTATGTAGGTATGTTATTTTGTTGAGCAAATATGAACATTTTGCTGGCATATGACAGGTTTTTTATGACACTTATCTGTATACTGACACATTCGTCACATTTTCTCTTCACTCGTGGATAGGTTTCTTTTTATTATTGTGAATATTAGAATATTTTCTCAACACCTAGAAATTGTATGAAACATTTTCGTGTTTTCTATTGAAATGAGGTACGAAGAAAGGCACAAGAGAATTTGAAAAAAAATAATGAGATTATGTTGGTAAACATTTTAGCAAAATACGTCACTAAAATATAAGATGTTACAAAGTTTTTTTACTTTTTAAAAAATTTGTGAAGTTTTTTTTGTACATAATGAATACATAAACTGCCAGTGACCAGTGTTATAGAGTGAGTCGGAAATATTCATTTGAATCAGATTTAAACACACAAAAATATTTATGATTACAACATATTTTAAAGATATTAAATAATATTATTTATCGTGTGTCTGAAATTGTGAACATCAGAGCACAAAAATATATAATTCTTGTTGTATAAAATTTTGTAGTGTTGCAAAGCAATGATGCATTATTTTATTGGTTAAAAAAAACACTTCGAAACAAGAAATTAAAATGAAGAAAATATTGGAATGAAACAGATATAATATTGCTTGTACAACATATTTCTCATGACAACATATCTTTCATCGAAAACAAGATGTCAAATGCAGAAACTCTTTGACATAGATATGTGCGATAAATTTAAAGTAACTCCTAAAAAAATGTCTGTATAAAATAGTTCCTGGTTCCTGCACATAAGGTATAGTACGTAATAAAGAAAGAATAGGTACTCATTTTTAAATGTAGTCTTCTACGTCTTCTTGTGCATTTTAGGTCAAATTTCTTACCCTTAACGTTGATTTAACCTATAGCTGGATTTCAATATTTAGGTTTTGACAAATAGTTAATAAAATCCCTCATAATTAATGGTAAGTTTTAATTTTAACACACTTTTTAGCACATTAAAGAGATATATTATTTATGTTATTAATTCAATAATTATTTCAATTTAATAAAGCTCCTGTTCGATGTTTAAAGGAATGCTCTTATCGCCCAAACAAAAATAAAATGCCATACAAACAAGTATTCACCATTATTGAAGTCCTGTTGTTTCTCTTTCTTCTTTTTCTTGCATATCTAAGCCATTTGTTGATGTTGATGTTATGCAGTTGCACCAAAATATTTTACACTTGTTTTTGTCTATGGTTACCTTGGTATTTGCTTCCTTGAATAATAATAATGTGTTAGACTCCTGCTGGACAAAAGCCATTTGACAGAAACTAAATGCACAAAACGGTTATAAGATATTGCTTATATGACTGTTAAGAAAATTAATTTAAATACTCTTTTGAGGTCAAAAATTGTTCTAAATTATTTACATATTTTTTTTAATTGCCAAAAGTTATTGTAATCGTTCCAATGTTTCGAATGAAGTAATTTAAATGCTAAAAGTTTTGTACATTACCAGTATGTTTAAACTTAAAACTAATAATAAAATAATAATACAAAAGTAATAGTAGTTTTTAAATTATTGAAGGAAAATGTATACTCGTATTACCTTCAAAATTATTTTCTACTTTGTGATATGACGTCAAGTCTGGTAGATATTGTTTTGGAAAAAAATTGAATTGGCATTTTTTTTACAAAACATAAAAATCTACAAGGAATTCTACCAAAAATTAATTAGGCATTTTTTTACTTTAATATGTCAAGAAGGCCCAACGACTTAAAATTTATTTAATCTTATATGTACATTCAACATAATACAACTGTTAAAATATGGCCAATTTTTGACACATATCGAATAAAAGTTTTTTTTTTACAAAAAAAAATTAAACTAAAATCTATGAACAAGTGTCAAAATTGTTTTTCGGCTTAAATATCTCGACAGCGTTTGATGTTTTGAACTCCAAATTAATTTAATTTTATACTTGGTACAGCTGCTGACAAATGGGTAAATTTTAACAAAGACACAGTTCTTTTAACAAAAAATAAAAAAAACTTTAGGAAAATCTTCCAACAATTACTTAATAAAAATGATTCTACCTACTAGAATATCTCAAAGCGAACAAATTGACTTCGAAAGTACGTATTTTATTTTTAACATAAAATGTTGACAAATATCAAATTGATTTTTTTTACAAAAAATTAACTACAATAAACTACAAAAAGTTCTATAAAATATTGATAAAAATTGATTTTTTCACTACTTTATTTCAAGAAATTTGTCTGATAATTGTCTTATTAGATAAATTGTTTTCAATCAACATCACAAATTAACAAAATTATGTTTAGTTTGAAAACTGCAAGGGAACTTTTGATACCTTTTTAAATTGGCTATTAATTGTAACACAAAAACTTCAATAAATACTAAGTTTCCAAAGTATGTATGTACATACAATGGGAAATTATCAGTGTGGTTCGCACTCAGCCTCTTTTTAATTATAATTCATAACACCATTTCTTATTGTCAAGAAAATTAATTAAGCAATTTACATTTACTTAAAACTACTTTTCAAAAAACAAAATTCAAAACAAAGATTATACCCCGAGAACACAAAATTAATTTGACTATAAAAAACAACACAATTGGTGTAAGTCCGACCTGTAAAATTAGAAACCTACTTAAAAATAAGCTCAAAAATGTATTTGTTATTTTCTCAGTATTTAATCCTTCAATTATTGTTTGGAAAGTTGGACTTGAAGCGTTTTAAAATACAAATTAACTGTTAATTAGTTTTGTATAATGTTAATTATACAATACATTCAAATTCTTTTCGAAAAAAGTAATCAACCACACGTGAAATACAAAAGTTTGCATCTCGGGCTTTCAAAAAATACGAAAAATCAACAAATTGAGATCTCTTATTCTTATCAAAATATTTTTTTTTAACCAAAAAACAATCTCTAATTGCATGTTTTCTATTGTAACCATTGTAACAGGACTGACACTCCTCGGCATAAAAACACTTACATAAACAATGTACATACATATCATTCTCAATACAATTCAAAATCAAAAATTTTGCACTTAAATAATTAAAAAACAGATTCGTTGGTATTTGAAAGTTTGAAATAATAAAAACACAATTTAATTTATTGTAGGTTAGGTTAGGTTAAGGTGGCTGCTAGAAAAAAGGTCAGCACACTTAGACCATCAATAGTCCATTGTGATACCACATAGATCATTAGATCCTCCTACTAGTTCAAAAAATTTGGAGGAAAGTCTACGTTAATTAGATCACGTTTTTGTAAAAGTGCAGGACAATAAAAAAGACGATGAGGAACTGACTCTTCTTCTTCCTCATCCTTACAGCTTCTACAGAAATCGTTTGCGGGACCTCCAAGCTCCAAGCCGTAAAGCATGTCTGGCAGCTTGACTATCCGAGAAGATGTGTACCTATATCAGTAGATATGTAGTTTTGCTTGAGCCTAGATAGGACTTCTTTGATGGCAAGAAGTTCTGCCTGGAATACACATTGGGTAGACGAAAGGAGAGAAGAAGAAGAAAGTAGAAGTCAATGTCCTGTCCAAGGTGATCCGATCTCCCATGAGTATCTAGAGGGAATGGACACTTTGAAGTTTTTAGTTTAAGGGGCGATGTAATCGACGGACGTTGCAAGTTATACTTCATCCAAATCGAATGTGCAGTACAGGGAAGATAGGACGTCTTTACCTCACTCTATCTTCAGAAGAATTCCCTTTAAAGAAAGACGCTGACCACAGCGTTACCGTAGTGTATATAATAAAATTGCGAAAGCTCTCAAGAAAATGAGAAGAATTGCCATCTATGCTTTATTAGTATAGTTTAAAATAAACATTTATATTTAAAAAAAAGCAATTGTATTCGTAAAATGTAAATCCCTCAATATAGAATCTAATATAATTACAACTCGGTTATATAAATTATGAAATTTGTGTGATGTTTTGGTTAAGCTTATGCTTTATATATATTTGTCAAAGTTGTCGACTTTACTTGCATTCCAGTTTTGTTTTCTTTTTGGTGGGGAGATATGGCCTTTGGTTTTATTTTCTTTGAGGAGATTATACACAGATCGTTCTGAAACCGAAAAACTATCGCGCACTTGAGTTACAGCTTCTGTTTTGTTCTTTATATGGTCATAGAACTTATGAGTTACCTCAACTATTTAATTTTTTTTTTCAGCGCTTATATCCTTTGCCTTCGAAGAACTTAAAGCCATTTTTAAGTTTGAAAGTATTCTTTGACTTTGCGCCTGGCAAAACATGCTGGCTTGTGGTGGATGTAGCCATGAATCCATAGGCGGGTGAGAACTTTTAATGTAGAATACTTTTGAATTCGGTACGGTACGAATGTGAGGAGCGCAAGTGATACAAAAATCTCTCCCTTAAAGCCTGTACTGCACAACTGCACATTCGATTTGGATGGAGTAAAGTGATCTGAATAAGTTCAGAATATTTGAGTGGTCAATGTTGTTAATAATCCACTATGAGGAGGCTTTGAGCCGGATTGCCGTGCTAGCGGTAGTTTGTTTACTGAAAATGGCTAGCGGTATGAGATGGAATAGAACATAAAGCTCTGCGGTTTAATGTAACAATAAAACATAGCAAAATAACCAAAAGATCATTATAGTAACTCCAGCTTAATCTTCGCAGAACATCGAGTTGGAGTAATTTGAAAAATTGGAAAAGCTTTTTGAAACACAAATGGTATTTGATAATGCAAAAACTTAATTACTTTAGGGGAATATGGGTTTTATAATTATTATGTAACAATATTACAATATGTACAAGCTCGTCTATATCGACTATGTGATGAAACTATTTCCCCTATAACAAACTTGGCGTTATTTCAGCCATCTTTAATTATACACTGACAATCACTAGGATGACAATCACTAGGATGAGGCCACATATTTTTTAATCGATTTTCGTTCTTTATACCTGCTGGAAATTTCGTACCCATAAAAATTTACTACATTTGAGTAGGTATATATTTTCTTTAAAAAAAGTAATAAAATTAAGGGGTTAAATAGAAAAAACTGTTGGAATTTCCCTACATTAATTAAAGAGCTACTTAAAAACAGTATGAAAAAGTGCGTCACTTGGATGAGGCCACATGAAAAATCTTATAAAATATCAAAAAAATGAAAGAAATGTTTACAGTTTTTGGTTTTCAAATATTTATTTATTAAGTTTTTCTCCATTAATAATGAGTATGTCACCTATTTTTCGATATGACTTCTATTAGACGGTTTGGAATGGAACCATAAAGTTTTTTTTTAAATAGTCAAGTGAAATCTCGTCCCAGGCATCACGGATAGCTTCAATTAAGGAGTCCTTGTCTTCAAATTGTCTACCGCCTTCATAAACTTTTCGAGATAGCCATGCCCATACGTTTTCGATTATGTTCAAGTCCGGTGAATAGGGTGGCCATGGCAAAAGCTCTACGTTTTCTGATAAATCTGATAAATAAATCCAGCTTTTGACAACCCTGGAAGTGTGGATTGGGGCATTGTCTTGTTGGAAAATCCAAGGCAAAGGTCCAAACATATTTTTCATCTTCGGAAATGACCGTTCCAACAAGCATTTGTAGCTGTTTCCGTTCATTGTTGTAGAAAGAAACTCCAATTCGATTTTGCCATAGTAGGTGATAGCTCCCCACACCATAACACCTGATGTACCGCTGTGATGTCTTCCCAAAATTAGTTCCTCTTTTCTTAAATCATGGAAATAAAAGTTGTAACCATCGGGGCCGTCAAGGTTAAACATTTTTTCATCCGAAAAGACAACACGTTTCCATTGACTGCTCCAAGAGACATGTTCTGTTGCAAAGTTCATTCGCAGCTCCTTGTGTACTTGCTTTAGAACAGGTTTCTTTTTGAGTTTTCTTCTCTGGATAGTACCATCTTTTCTTATTATCCTTCGGACTGTCGAAATACTGGCTGATACTCCGCTTTTGGACCTTATTTTAGTATAGCTGATTGCTATACCGCTTTTCTCGGGATGTTGTTGCTTGGGCTGTGCGTCCTTTTTGGTTTTTTCCATAGTTTTGAGGATCAGCAAGATAGTTGTTTACAACTGTCTTACTTCTGTTCAGCTTTCTTGCTAATTCTCGGCTTGAGAGTCCCATTTCTTTGAAAGCATCGATTTGTCCTCTTTCTGCCACTGTCAACGTCTTTCCGGAACCCATTTATAATTGAAATTTAATAAAAAGAGTTATTTGTAAAACGTTCTTAAATATCGCAACCAAAATTTTCAAAAAAATTGCTGATGTGAACTTCTACAACGAAATATTCGCAATGGCCTCATCCTCATCAGTGACGCACTTTTTTATATCCTTTTTAAGTAGCTCATTCATTAATGTAGGGAAATTCCAACGGTCGTCTTTTCTAATTAACCCTATAATTGTATCACTTTGTTTTAAGAAAATATGTTACTCTCATGTAGTAAAATTTTCCGGGTTAAACAAATTCCAACAGGTATCGGACCGAAAATCGGTTGAAAAATATGTGGCCTCATCCTAGTGATTGGCAGTGTATGTATTCATGTCTTTAAGAACTAAGAACTGATTGATCTAAGGATGTCTTGTACACTTCATATGAAAATTTGCAGTCATAGCCTTACATAACTGTGAAACGAGTATACGAAAAATTAATTGTATAAGTCATACAGAATTGAAATGTAAATAAAATGAATATAAATTTTGTTAATCGTGGAAGGAAAAATATACAATGCTTCAGCGTTGGGATGGCTTGACAACTCAAAACAGTGTAGGTATCATGTGGCCAAGGAGGAGCGGACAAATTGTATGTCCAAAAAAAACTGTATATTTACCTGAAAACCTTGTTAGAGTGTTTTTGTTTTGTGTTTGTTGCTTTTTAAATCGACATTTAGGTACTCCGCTCAACTTTATGGAAAAGCAGTCCAGCAAATCCTAAAACTGCACTTCAAGAGAGCTGTTGACAAATGGAAGAACAAGCCGGCTGTATTCCTGTCATCGTTTTTTTAATTTATTTTATTTGTAATAACATACTTATGTTTTTTTAGTAATAATAAAAAAATTATTATTTATAAAACATATACCTATAACTGTATTTTTATTTTTGTATCCGAAGGTATGATCTGATAAATATTCTTTTCTTTACCTTATGAAATAACTGGTCAATGTTCATGTTCTTTTTCGTGAATCAAATACATTTATGATTACACAATTCACATTTAAAATGTGATTTCCTGGGTATAAATTCCACACATTTTTCACTTATGCGTAAAGGCCTAGTATTTCACAAACTCCACTTAGCAAGTGATATCACTGATGCGCATTCAGGCAATTTTTCTTTCACTCTAATTCAGTTAGGAATTACCCACATGCAGCTAATCAGTGATTTCCTCTTGAAAAGTCACCCAGAAAATCACTTGGTGAACGCCAATGTCAACCAATGTTAATTTTACCTATTCTTTCACCTCCAATTCCTCGGGTGTAGCTTCCATTCCTCGAGGAAAATGTTGGTGATTACGAGGTGAATTTTTGAAAATTTCCTACTGGGATTGTATTGCATTTTGTAGGTATCTATCTACATCAATGTGGGGAAGGATTTTGGAATTTGATGATTTGGATTGCAGAAAGCAGTGTAGCCTCAGGGCAAGTTATATATGAATTGCTCACGAAGAAAAATAAGTCCTTTTAGTAAAAACATTTATTTTCAAAACTAAATGTAAATAGGTTTATTAAACTTTACAATTTGATATATTGCCTTTTTTAAGGAAATAATTATTTTAAGGTAAAAGAACTTTGGAACAGTAGGTCAATAAAAAATATGTCCTTAAATCAAAAAGGAAAAAAAGAATATTCAGGGATAAAATTGTGTTACTGTGGCAACTCCAGAATAGAGATCTTTTCATATTGAGGAATATTTCTTTTTCTTGATAGAAAACAAAATGTTTTCTGTGTATTTGTATGTCTTTGTATTGTTTTTGTATAACTATAGATTTCCTCTTGAAAAGTCACCCAAAAAATCACTTGGTGAACGCCAATGTCACCCAATGTTAATTTCACCTATTCTTTCACCTCAAATTCCTCGGGTGTAGCTTCCATTCCTCGAGGAAAATGTTGGTGATTACTAGGTGAATTTTTGAAAAATTCCTACTGGGTAGTCGGGTTTGTCATTTTTTGCAGATGTGTACATTGTAGATACCTATTTCTTATTGGGATGTACAAGTATGTAACTGCATATTGAAAAAAAGAAAATATCTAATTTGAAGTCAATTGGTATGTGGGGTGGGTGGGTTACACATGTTGAGCTGAGGTAGTGAAAAAACAATTCTTTTTTGGGATATTTAATTATATTGGTAGAAAAGTTATCTACGCAATTCATAAATAAGGCATTGTTGAAGCACTGCAATTTATAGAATTTGCTTTGTATATGCTAAAAATGTTTTCCCAATTAGAATTTTCCTTTTATTCCCATGTCCTAAACAAAAAATAAAAAACTCCAAAACTTAATGAATGTCTAAAATATAGTGTTCATTAGTGTTCATTCATTATACATACTTATGTAGGTATACTTAATAGTATTTAAAATAAATTAGGTTGGTGGGCAATTTTCTGCCACGTGCACATGCGTGTTCCCTGGAAACTATTTCATTGAAGGAAACTGTTGATTGATACATCATTATTGTGGGTGATTTAGTTTTTTTTACTCATTCGTATTCACGCTTGGATGTAAAATTATATTTTAACAACCATTACACATCTAAAATACAATTTTAATAAGTTCTTAATGAATTCATACTTCATCTTCTATAATTTGTTTGTAGTTACATAATACATAATGTGTACATAAGTACGTTTTAATTCCTTAAAACAAATAAATCGTAACACGTGTAAAAAATGAATTCCAACCGTTTATAAAATTGTTCAAATACACTAATGTCGTTTTCAATTGGCAATCTGGAATCAGAAAAAAGCATTCTCAAAGCGTTCAATTGGGCAAAAGTGACAGTTCTAATTCTGAAAAAGAAGAGATTTCTCTTCTGGATTTGAAGTCAGAAGCAAAAACAGAATCACTCACACATTCAAAGATTTTAAATTTCACACTTGACAAATGTCATATTTTTGAATTAACAAATTGTGCGAACTGTGAAGTGATTGCTTGAAATTAAAATTAAACTATAAAAAAAAATGGATAATAATATTGACAATATCTTAGCAATTGTTCCTAATTTGTTAGAAACATTGTTGGAGTCGTCTTCCTCATCTTCTTCATCAAGTGATGACGATGCAAGTGATGCAGTTAATTTTCTATTGCAGGAGTTTTTCAAAAAGCCAAGATTGCAAAACTACCAATACAGTCACACCAAACTTCAAATTCTTCAGAATTCACAAAAAGTGTTCAATTGGGATTCTGCTTCTACTTCTCATTCCGGATTGCCAATTGAAAATGACATAACATTTGTATGTATTAAAATTAGTCCCCACTTACTATGCATTAATTGCCATCAATGAAGTAGGCTAAGAGCAGAACATTTTTAAAATTTATCAATATAAAAAAATATAAAAATAAAAAAATTAAAATAAAGGGTACCTAAATATGTATGTGTATCAAAATTTAAATTGTTCATTCAAAAAGACTAGGAAATATTTTGACCTGACCACTTCTGCATTCGTATATTTTACGTATGTAGGTAAATACTTATTTTTTTGTGGCAAAGACAAATAAATATCCAATCACAAAATATTTTTTTTTGGTCACTTAACTCACCTGTCAATAAAGTTTTAATTTTTTAAAATTAGAACATTTTTCAATCATTCGTTTTCAACCACAACAAGCTAAACACTGACCTACAAATAGTAATGACTAGGTACCTAGATATGTTAAAAAAATTGTGGATAAACTAAAAAAAATCAAAATTAATAAATAAAAAAAAAATATAGCAGGTACCTAACTGATTATTTTTCTATTTAAAAATATACCTACCGACTACAGGAAAATAAAATTCGTGTATTATGTATATTCATTCATTTTAACAAAATCTTTCAAATATTCATTCCAAAATGAAAAATCTGTCCTAGCCTACAAAGTCAAACCAACCAATTCACAATATATGTATTATACATACATGTGTGTAAATCAACACATACAATCTTCTCCTTTTATTTTGTCTCAAATCTGAGACGACCTTACAAATTATAGACGCAAATACAACAACAAAAGCATAATAAAAAAACCATCACTTGTCTTGCCTTGGTCGTAGTAAAAAGAAAAATATACCTGTTATGAAGACTATACAAAAAAGCAAGCAACGAATCCCCAAACAAAAACAAATAATCTCGAAAGGTGTAAAAAGAATACAAAAGAGTGGCAGAGACTAGAGCAACAAAATATTCCAGAAAGAGCTTTGATTTTGTAGGAAAAGATCTTATTTAAAGCTTTTAAAAATAAAGCTTTTTTCATTTCATAGGTCATTCTTCTCCATAAGCGTGAGACATCTGTATATGATTATTTGTGATGTGCATGTGATGTTGTAAAAAGTTCGTGAATTCCATTGATATGTAAATATTGTTGTTGGTATTGTTGTTGGTATTGTTGTTATTATTGTTATTATTGTTTATGTTTTTTAGTTTCTTTTTTCTTTTGTTTAAAAGTTTTTCAATATTATCGCTTGTGTATCCATTTGCGTTAACTGTTTGTTTTATTATGTTTAGTTCGTGTAAATATTCTTGTTTATCCATGGGTATTGTAAGTAATCTGTTTATAAAGGCGATATATGCTGCCATTTTTTGGGAATGTGGATGATGTGAATCTTAATGTATGGTAATATCTGTGGTCGTGGGTTTTCTATATATTTTGTATTTTAGTTTATTGTCATGTTTTGTAATATTAAGATCTAAGAAATTTATATTATTTTCTTGTTCTTTTTCAATTGTAAATTTCATATTGTTATTAATGTTGTTAATGTATTTATGTAATATATCAATTTGTCTATGTGTTCCGTCAAATATTATAAGTGTATCATCTACATATCTAGAATAAGATGTAATATTTTGGTATTGTTTGTTGTTTTTAGATAATATGTATTTGTTTTCAAAATAATTTAGATAAATGCCACATGAACTCATGTTGAAAACTGATAACAAGAACAAAAAAACAAAAACAAAAAAAAATAATTTTAAGTTAAGTGTTAAGTTATAGCTTGTATTAAGCTGAATAAATAAATAAGTTAAATAAATAAACGAATTAAATATTCTTCCGCCGACAACGGCCACGAGCGAGATTGACAACCAAAACCAATTAAATTGATTGGAATGATCGATATGATTTTTGGAAAATGGAACAAGCAGCAATAAAAGTGCTACCACCACAACGAGCTCAGTGAGGGGTGGGTTCAGACGAACTATTAATCGAAGATCGGTTAATTGAATATTAGATGAATGAATATTAGATGAAAGTTGCAACAGGGGCGATCTTGCATATAGTAAGAAAAGGGCCCCAGCAATTAAAAAAAAAGGAATAAAGGAAATTGCAAACCTCATGTAAAAGATTGTGCGACGATGAAAGAAAAGATAATTCCAAAGAAAAGAAAAGTTGTACACTTGATAGTAAAATTAAATTTTTATTCAGCTTGAGAAACCTTACAAGTAGGTGAAAAACTCAGGATCTTTTCCAACCAAAATTGATTAAATTTTAAATGAAAAATAGTGGAAATTTTACAGACCAGATACAAAATTTGAAAAGTGAAATTGTAAAACAAGAAAAAAAAACTACTACAAAATGAATCCTTCCTTTTCCAGCAATTCTCCTTAACGATCCCACAAAAAAATCTCTTCACAAAAAATCTATACTATTAGAAAATCTCACTTATCACAATTTTTCTCTTTTAACTTTAAAATTCTTCGCTTCAGCCACAAATAATCATATCATATTTATCAATATAAAAAATAAAACTCTTGAAATCACCTAAGACATTTTTTCGCTTATCATATTTCATTTAGGTAGGTACCTACCTATGTTTGTGTATCAACATTTAAATTGTCTACATTTTATTCATTCAAAAAGACTAGGAAATATTTTGACCTGACCACTTCTGCATTCGTATTTTGTACGTATGTAGGTATAGGTATTTACTTATTTTTAGTAGCAAGATCGCTACCAACTTTTTTAAGTTAACCTACCCAAAAGCCCTACCTACTTATAACTTATGAAATACCTACATACAAATTTATGTACATACATAATGTTTGCATGTATTTACATGTATATGCACAGAGGTACCTACTCGTAACTATTTTTTTGTATTGTTAACCCTCTACTGCATGAATTATTGTTTATACAGAAAAAACTTAAAAGACTTTAAAAATAGCTTCTTTGGGATGTTTTAAGACATCTTTTATTAAAAAATCAGAAAAAAATTATGTTTAAATAATAAGAATAGAAGCCAAATTTGGCTTCGCATGCAATAAGGGTTAGGTATAAAACAAATACATAGGTATTTCATATGAGGAATGGAATTGACCAATGACTATCCTCCATACAAATTACGCGGTTCCATTTTTCTAACCAAAAACAAATTAGCCTAAAACAATAATGCACATCACGAGGAGAGATTACAAAACAAAATGTGTAGGTAGTTTTATAATCCCTTGTTGCATTCGAAGCCAAATATGTCTTGCAAAGTCTTACCACTCAAACGACCAACAAAATCTTTTTTTTATTAAAAAATTTTTTGTGGCAAAGACAAATATTCATATATTTTTTTGTCACTTAACTCACCTTTCAATAAAGTTATAATTTTTTAAAATTAGAAAATTTTTCAATCCTTCGTTTTCAACCACAACAAACTAACCACTGACCAACAAATAGTAATGACTAGGTACCTAGATATTTTAAAAAAATTGTGGATAAACTAAAAAAAAATCTAAATTAATAAATACAAAAAATTTAAAGCAGGTGCCTAACTGATTATTTTACAAATTCGTATATGTATATTCATTCATTTTAACAAAATTTATTCCTAGGAACCAAAATCTTTCAAATATTCATTCCAGAATGAAAAATCTGTCCTAGCCTACAAAGTCAAACCAACCAATTCACAATATATGTATTATACATACATGTGTGTAAATCAACACATTCAATCTTCTCCTTTTATTTTGTCTCAAATCTGAGACGACCTTACAAATTATAGACGCAAATACAACAACAAAAGCATAATAAAAAAACCATCACTTGTCTTGCCTTGGTCGTAGTACAAAGAAAAATATACCTGGGATGGAAGACTATACAAAAAAGCAAGCAACGTATCCACAAACAAAAACAAATAACCTCGAAAGGGGTAAAAAGAATACAAAAGAGTGGCAAAGAGTAGAGCAACAAAATATTTCAGAAAGAGCTTTGATTTTGTAGGAAAAGATCTTATTTAAAGCTTTTAAAAATAAAGCTTTTTTTTCCATTTCATAGGTCATTCTTCTCCATAAGCGTGAGACATCTGTATATTATTATTTGTGCTTCAACCTTGTTGGTTCTTTGTCCAGCTACTCTTGTTGCTAAAATTGAAGTGAGTTTCAGGACTAATGGTTTCCTGTCTGAACTATTACTCCAAACTTTCCAACTCGCCGTGCTTTCAGCCTATACGGAATGGCGGATCTCAATCACGCCTTCAACAACAAATCAGGAATCGGCTTGTTGAAACCAAACTGCGATGATCGCGAACCTGCTTACTCGCCGTTGTTCTCTCAAAATTTCGCAAATTATCTTGGAGTTCGCCACCCACTGGAATTTTCCAGGTTACGACTACTCCGTTATAATTTCACCATACTTCCAATTCGCTTGAAGGATGAATCTTGAAGGTCAATTTAAAACGTATAGAATTAACCCAACTTCCGAACACGACAATCTTACTATTCAGGATCGTCAAGGAAATCACTGCAGTCAGCTAAAAGAGAAAGTTAACGTTTTTGTGTATCAGAACATCTTATTTTGTCTATGTTCGGAACTAGGACTTACGTTTTAAAATTAAGGTAATATTAACCTGTAGAATTTTATCATTATAGAAATCTTAATATTTATCATGAATTTACAAATACTCGTAGTACTACAATCAATTGAATATAGGATATAAATATATAATACAATATTTAATTTAATTTTTTTTTTATGTTGGGCTTGCGGCCATTCTCCACACGGAGTAACTTCGCGTTTAAATTTAGTGTTGAGGTCAGACCGTCCGCGTCCGTCTGATCTGGCAACACTTGCTATTCCAACGAACCTGTCAACGAAATTTGTTTTTTTTGTCTTCGCGACAACGAAAGAGAAGCACTATGGCCGTCCCGCTCCCTCTCTCACTCTCGTGTTGAAAGCATTTGACATTTGTCAAATAGTATATTGTTTTTGTTAAATTTAAATTTTCATTTGTTTGAACTTGTTGCGTTTATTTTTAACGCAATAACCCAAATTAATGTATTTTAATTTTTAAATAATTATTCTCTAAACTTTAATTGTGTTAGCTATTTCCAACTTGGATTTGTTTTATAAAACCTGTACCTACCCATCTTTATTACAGGAAAAAACTTTAGAATTGCATTCAGTATAGAGGCGGGCGCAGGCAGGCTGGCCCTAGCTAAAATTGCGCTCTGTGCAAGATTTTTAGAAAGCGCCCTTTTTATATTTGCGAAAATACATATAATATACATACATACACATATTAAGTCCTTTCCACATTACCCAGGAGGTAGACTTTCAATGCTTTTTTTTATTGAGGTAGCCCTAATCCTCACTAACAAAAAAAAATACTTGTATGTATGAGTATCTGATATGTATAATCATAATGTAATTTAATGTAATAACGAAAATTATTAGGGTCACCCAAATCTTCATTTTTTGAAACAATATCAGAAGCCTCTTCTTCTGACACCACTGCAGTCCCTACCAGCACCTCATCGATACTATTTCCTACAGGTGCCTCATCGATGTTTAGAATACTTACATCTGCATCTTCTTCACTGCGTTTTTAAAATTTTGTAAAATGTATGCTTTGTTTTCGGCTGGCTTCAAAAAGCTTTTTTTCTGAATTCTGCCCCCGAAGGCTTCTCTGTCCATATTGAAAAAAAAACAACACAAAATTTTAATATGTAAGAATATGAAATAATCTAAATTATGTAGTTACAGACCTTAAGAATTGTTGTCATTGTGAGCGGGCCCTAAGACGAAATATAAGAACCGCATCTAACTTAAAGTAGAATAATAAGTAAAAAAGAAAGAAGAACCATTTTTGTAAAAATAACGGATTCATTCTAGAATTTTCGTCGATGAGAAAACGTGTTCAATCAAGAAGAATTATTAAAATTATATTATATTATATTACTAGATATACTCAAATAAAATTTTCAAAAATACATTGCATTTATTTAATACATTTCACCTCAGAAGTGGGATAGAAATTAAAATGGAAAAAACGACACGATCCATAACACGAGGGAGATAGCACGTGTGCTAACGGATGCGGGAATCGAGTTCCCAGAAACTGCAACCATCGCACAGCTTCGCCCTCTCTACGATGAATTGGGATTGTGCTCTATGAAATTTATGTTCAACAGTGAAAAGACGGGAACCGTCGATGATGTGTCCGACAAAAAATCGGAGCCCCCGAGTCAAGAAACAGTTGAAGTTCCTATCACAGCCGTATTGACCGGTACAACTAATACTGGTGGCCAAACTTCTGTTCCAAAAACTTCAGTCCCTGCTGCTAAAACTTATGCCCCCGCTGTTGCTGTAACCGAAGATGTAAACAAAACAGACGCTACTCATAATTTTGAAGAAGACTTAGGGGCGATCCGAACGGATAGTGGACTATCCCCTTCAGTCCCTTCCTCAGTGCCTATGAACAGTGCTATAGTTACCATTGAACAGGAGATATATTTACTCAACAAACAGAAGGAGTTGTTGATGTTGCGAAAAGAGATTGGCCTTCTTCATGACCAGGTTCAACACGAGATGCCAATGGATCCTTCCATCATTGAATCAGTCCATCGGTTTTCTGGAGATGACTCTTATGACGTTAAGAAATGGTTCCGCGACTTGGAAGATGCTTTTGAACTGATGCAGATCAATGACCGCTCCAAGTTTGTATGTGCGCGTCACTTATTGGATGGTACCGCCAAGTTATTTGTCCAAACCGTTGGTGCTTATGCGTACAGCGAAACATTGACGAAAAAGCAGAGATACCAGAATTTAACTTAGTTGATATCATTATTGGCGGCCTCAATGACAAATCGTCCCTGACAACGATGTTGTACCAGGCCACAAATCTTCGTGAACTTCGGGTGCAGCTGGATCGGTATGAAAAATTACGGCCAAAATTAACTGCACATACTTCGCAACAGGCTGGTGTTACTGTTACCCAGAGACAGAAGAGTGTGACATTGGCTGCCAGTGCAAATAAGTCTCCGGCCACACTTAATGAAAACCCGCGATGCTACAACTGTTCCCAGTACGGGCATTATCAGTCCCAATGCCCAAAACCGAAGCGTGTACCGGGTAAGTGTCACTTTTTTGAATAAATCTACACACTAGTAGTAAAAATGTTCTGGCTCTTTTTGATTCCGGTAGCCCGAAGAGTTTCCTTAATGCATCTGCTGTACCATTTAAAATCAGTTCAACATTGAAGCCATCGAAGTATCGTGCCATCGGCAATGTAAACCTTAATATTCTTGATGAAGTTTTTTGCCAAATTACAATTGAAAACCAAACAATATTACATTTATTTTCTGTTTTGCCGACTTCTGGTTTATCTGTTCCGATGCTTACTGGTAGAGACCTATTGAAAAAATTTTAAATATTCATATGTAAACTTAAAATTAAGAAATATACAAAAAATAAACTACTTTGTTTGAAAGAAAATTGTAATAATAATACAAATTTTAATTCAGAGCTTTTGAATCATGGTGTGTTTGATCGATTTAATTTAAGGAAAATTGATAAGAGTGGTGCTCGGTGTTTTACGGGGTCACTTCCGGCGTGCGGTGGTGGGTCGACGCAGTCTCCCGATAGTTTAGTTTTAAATACAGAAGAGGTGGTTAGTAGTGTTCCTAGCCTTAGGTCTTCGGTTTTGCCTGCTGTTAAAGAATATAGGGTACAAGTTTATGCAGTTGAGTTGGTTGATCCAAAAAGAATAGAATTTGAAGTTTGTTACCTCGAGCTAGAGCAAATTTCTGCCATTGTGGAGTCCGATGCAGAAGTGATTGTAGACATTGATGTTCGATTAGATGACAGTCAGAAAGAGATTTTGCGTTCTACAATTTATGACAATTACTGTAACCCAGGACGAGACTTTGAAATAAAACCTTACGAAAGTAAGATGAAAATAAATTTAACTGACGACATCCCTTTCTACAGCACGCCGCGAAGACTTTCATACCATGAAAAAACAGAAGTACAATCAATCATTGACGATTTGTTAAGTAAAGGAATAATAAGATTTAGTAATTCTCCTTATGCTTCGGCGATAGTTTTGGTTAGAAAAAAAAG
Organism: Scaeva pyrastri; assembly: GCA_905146935.1. Taxonomy (NCBI): domain Eukaryota; kingdom Metazoa; phylum Arthropoda; class Insecta; order Diptera; family Syrphidae; genus Scaeva; species Scaeva pyrastri. Next base: position 40,950,364 of record LR989929.1, read on the forward strand.
TGTTGAAGGTAGGCTTTGTATAGACTATAGACTTTTAAATCAGAAGACTATTAGAGATAATTTCCCAATGCCTATAATTGAAGAGTGCATAGAATATCTGGAGGGAAAAAACTATTTTTCGGCACTAGACCTGAAGAACGGATTTCACCAAGTGGAAATGCACGATGACTCTATTAAATACACATCATTTGTGACTCCTTCAGATCAGTATGAGTATGTTAAGATGCCATTTGGGTTAAAGAATGCCCCAGCATTCGAACAAAGATCATATTGAAGCAATCAGAGATTTTCCGGCACCTAAAAATTATAAGCAGTTACAACAGTGTTTAGGCCTTTTTTCTTATTTCCGAAAATTTGTGCCCTCATTTTCTACGATTGCTAAGCCACTCACTCAGATGCTAAAAAAAGGTGTAACTTTTGATTTTGACAATACATGTTTAGATGCCTTCCGTAAACTTAAGAACAGATTGACTTCCGCACCTATTTTAGCTATTTATAGCCCTCATAGAGAAACCGAGTTACATACTGATGCAAGTAAGTTAGGTTTTGGTGCTGCCCTGATGCAAAAACAAGATGACGAGAAGTTTCATCCAATTGCGTATTTTTCCAAAACCGCTTCTGAAAATGAGACTAATTTACACAGTTTTGAATTAGAAACCTTAGCTATGGTTTATGCCTTAGAACGATTTAAAACGCAACTAAAGGGAATAATGTTTACAATAGTCACAGATTGTAATGCATTGGCACAAGCAATAAAAAAGAAACAAGTAAATCAACGTATTGCAAAGTGGGTTTTTAGTTTTGAAAACTATAATTACAAGATCAAGCACCGCAGCGGGATTTCAATGGGGCATGTAGATGCACTTAGTAGATGTCATTTAGTTACTAGTGTGTTGCGATCGTGCCTGTAGTGTAATAATAAGAGAGGAAATTTTAGAATAAAATAAAAACACAAAATGTACACCCCTGACGGTAGTGACGTCACTGTTGTCGTCGTATGTCAATTTCCTGAAAAAAAAAGACATTTATCAATATATTGACAATAGACAAACGAAAACTACACGCACTCTGACAAAATACATTTAATTTACCGAAACGAACAGATAAAATACATAAACTAACTACAAACCTAAACTAAGCAATAATAGTAATAATAATAAAAATAAAAAGAACAAATTACCTGGACCAACCCCGCCACGATGTGTTGTTGTCTGTGCGACTGGTGGATAGGTTTGTAGGCCAGTGTAGAATTATGAATGGCTGCGCTTGCGCTCCACAGCTTTGGTGTGGAATGTAGTTGGGGCGGCATGACACCAAGGTTGCGCTGGTACTACCGATGACACATAGATGACGATATCCTTGATTGCTTAGGATAAAGACTTTAGTTAAAACTTGTGCAATAGGAAGCTTCAGCGTTTCGAAGTTGGAGTAGGGGAATGAGTAAATAGTATTAGTTAATAGAAAGTTATAAAATGTTAGTTTTTTTTATGTGCGGAAAAGCAAAGCTTGTGGTTCCGCAATCCACTTAGGCGAAGTTGGCGAAGCGAAACTTTAAGCTTCGAAGAGGTTCTGGCTGGTGGAAAGGAAAATTAGGATGACTAGTAGAATTAATGTGAAAGTTTACCTTGAAGTGGTTAGTCTAATGTCGTTTTCAATTGGCAATCCGGAATGGGAAGTAGAAGCAGAATCCCAATTGAACACTTTTTGTGAATTCTGAAAAATTTGAAGTTTGGTGTGACTGTATTGGTAAACTGTGACGTGTGTTAACTACATATGTGTACATTATGTACGGAACAATTATTGTTAAGATATTTTCAATATTGTTTTCCATTCTTTATATTTCAATTTTAATTTCAATCAATCATTTCAAAATTTGTTAATTTAAAAAATATGATATTTATCAAGTGTGACATTTAAAATCTTTGAATGTGTGAGTGTTTTTACTTCTGACTTCAAAGTTCAAATCCAGAAGAGAAATCTCTTCTTTTTCAGAATTAGAACTGTCACTTTTGCCCAATTGAACGCTTTGAGAATGCTTTTATCTGATTCCAGATTGCCAATTGAAAACGACATAATAGTGAAGTGCGCGCAATTTAAAATCGAAATCTTCATCTAGACATACATAATATATACATACGGAGACATCGAGATTAGTGGGTGAGTGTTTTTCCTTCTCGTTTTATAGTGTTAAGTGTTAGATAGGGATTTGGTAGGAAGTGAAAAAAAAAATAAGAATTTTCTTTTGTTTGATTTGTGTTTTAGCGGCAGAAAAAATAAAAACAGCCAGCTGACACGAAAGATTACCCATCCTTGGTTAGGTGTTAAAAAAATTTCTTAAGAGGTAAGAGGAAGTGCTAGCTATATATATATATAAAAAGGATAAAATTATTAGTGGTGATAATTTCTTTTGTGATAGGGGAATTACAAAAAAAAGGCGATAATTATTTGGCGGCCGACGGAAGATCGCGGCCGCCCAGCTTTTTAGAAATTGGCTTTTTTGTAATTGATTTTTTAGATTTTAGATTAGATAAAGATTTTTATTATTTTTTCCATGAAAATTTACAAAAATTGTTTACAAAAATCAAAAAGCATGGCTTAATTGCCGTCTGCCTAGTTGACAAAACATAAATCAAATACTTATTAGGAGATAAAATTTACCGTCACAATAATTAAATAAAAAAGGAACATAGTAAAATAAGTTAATTTAAATAACAAAATTTTAATTAGCCTTAGAAACTCTCATTAATAATTCTCTGCCTATAATTTAAAGCCAGTTTACAATACCTATACAATTTTTTAACATCGACTTCGTTCAGTAATGATACAATTTCATTTTCAGTCAATAAGCCAGTTCCGAAAACATTTCTTCTGATGACCTTAAGAATCGGACATTTACCCATAAAATGAAAAACATCCTCTCTCTCTTGTAGATTGCATAAGGAGCATATTATAGATAAATCGTCTCTGTGTGGTATGAAATTAAGAGGGATGAGTTCACCACGCAGCTTCAACATCAGCGAAATCTCTTCAACGCTGTACTCATCCCGAAAATAATTCTTCGCCTCCAGATTATGATTGAGTTGGCTGTACACTACTCTGTGCAGCGACCCAGTTGCTTCATTAAGGTATCTTTCTCTGATAATATTATCAGCTTTTGCAATAAGCTGATAAAGTGGTTCCTTCCAGTGAATATACTCGAGATTATTTATGCTTAGGTTGAACTCACAGTCTGTAGCTAGATCCATCCATTCTGCATACCAGCCTGACCTCTCTCGGATGGTTTGAAGCGCAACTATCTTCGGTAACCGGTGGTTTTCCATTTTCATAACTTTCAGCACATAATCAATCTGCATTCTAAGTGTTCGTATAAAGAGCGGCTGCAGTCCTGTTTCCAACATAACCATGTAGTTCGGCGTATTAGGTGGCAAACGGAATACTCTTTTAACATAAAAGCGCAGCAATTTTTCAACCTCATCATATTGCTTCGCTCCCCAAACTTGAGCAGCATAGAACAAAATTGATTCCGATACTGCTTTAAAAACAGTGTACTTACTGCTGTGTAAAATACTTTTGTTGGAAAAACACCTACACCACGATGCGCTGATGGCAGCTTTTGCGCTTGTAAGCTTCTCCCTCAGATGCGTTTCCATTTTTAAGTTCTTCGTCAAGTTAACTCCAAGGTATTTAAATTCTTTGACGATCTCTATATTCTCACCATTGAAGTACCATTTTTCATTTGCGCAGTTCCTACCTCCACCGTTCATGAAAATCATGATCTTCGACTTTTCCATGTTAACTACTAAATTCCATCGTCTACAGTACTCAAAAAGTCGGTTGATCATAAGTTGTAACGACTCAGGAGATGACGCGAGAACCACAATGTCATCTGCGAACAACAGTGCTTTTATTATTTGTCCAGCGCGTTCAATGCCAGCGGGTAAACAATCAACCAAGTTGTCGATAAAGAGAGCAAAGAGGCTTGGGCTCATCGTACAACCTTGTCTAACACCTGATTCCGTTCTAAACCATTCCGACATCTCTGTACCATTCCATACTGCTACATTTGTATCCATATACAGGTTTTGCAGGACTCTTCCAAACCTTATCGACATTCCCATCCCATAGAGTTTGTAGATAAGTGCTTGCCTATTTACGGTATCAAACGCAGCCTTAAAATCCACGAAAAACGCGTATAACTTTTTCTTCCTTCTTATAAATGATTCCGCAATGCTTTTCAGTACAAAGATATGGTCGATCGTAGAGTAACCTGATCTAAAGCCTGCCTGAAATTCCTTCAATAGCTTATTTTCTTCAATCCATTTATTGAGGCGTCTTTTCAGAATAGTTGTAAATATCTTATAGCACGAATTAAGAAAGGATATTCCTCGATAGTTAGCCATATCCGTCCAGCTTCCTTTTTTGTGTATCGGAAAAATAATAGCTTCACTAAATTCTTGAGGAATCAAACCTGTTTCCAGCACCTCGTTGTACAACACAGTAAGCCTGCTTACTAACTCGAAGGTTCCATACTTAAAAAATTCCGCTGATAACCCGTTGGAGCCTGCCGCTTTTCCATCCTTCATTGAGTTCATTGCTAAATATACTTCTTCGTTGGTCACGTCTGAGTCCAATATTTCATTATAAATACCCGGAGGCGCGAAATGAAAGCTGTTTCTTTCCTGAGCTGGGTTTAATAAATTTCTAAAATGGTCAGCCAAAAGAGTGGGGCTCAGCTTTGGGTGGATTTTAAAGACTTTACCATTCAGATTTTTCATCAAGGTCCAAAATTCTTTCGCGTTCCGACAGCTAGATAACCGTCTAGCTTCTGCCTCAAAATAACTGTTCTTTTTCCGGGAACACAATTCCTTGTAATACCTACCTATTTGATTGCAGATACTGTCTTTTAAAGTGCTCATCACATGAGCGTCGATAAGCTCTTAACCATCCAAATGACAACATTCTGGCTTTTCTACACTCCAAATCAAACCAGGGTGCCTTAAAGCTATCTTGGGCCTTCCTAATGCTACCCGAAGAGCTCGGATAAGATGCTTTCATGATCTCCTTTAACTGAGTCAAGTTACATTGCTGATATCCTTGAAGAGAAGCGTCCAGATTTAATTGGTAGTGCACACTATTGATTTGGTTCCACTTAAGTTTTGGTAGGAGTCTCATAGGTCTTGCTTCCTCAGTCACCATCGCAAGTCCAAAGGTAACGACTAAGGGGAAGTGGTCCGAAAACGGTACATTTTCAACTTTGAACTCACTGATTTGGTCGTTCCATTTACCACCAATGAGACCATAGTCAATAACAGAACTGCCTTGTTTGCCAACAAAAGTAAATTCACCTTCCTGATCCTCCCCACTTGTTCCATTGATAATTCGAAGCCCATATGAGTTACAAACATCCAATAATTTGATTCCCCTTGCGTTACAGACTGTATCCTTAGATTTTCTTTCGATCCCTCTAGTCCGGTTTTCGTTTCCAGCTTCATTTCCAATTCTTGCGTTCAGATCGCCCACTACCATCAGATTCGATGATCGCTGTTGAGACAAAAAACCCTCTAGTTTTTCAAAATCTGTGTCCCAGTGGTTACAGTTGATGTACGCTGGCAGTAATCGGAAATTCTCTCCATTGTAATTCAGATTTAAATACGTAACGCCTTCAACAAACCGAAAATCACAATTTATATACCTTATGTCCCTCTTATATCCGAAAAAACATCCCCCACTGGCTCTTCCTCTTACTTGTTCTCTAATAGCTGGTATCCACTTGCCTTCAAAATTACTAAATTTGTGTTTGGCTTTTTTGTAATTGGCCTTTCAGTAATTGGCTATATAAAAAATATATATATATAAAATTAGCCGTAGAATTTTATTAAGTACCTAACGGCCGGCCAACGGAAAAGGTTACGCCCCCCACAAAGGAAGGAAACGGTAGAGATACAAATAAGTTTCAGCGATTAGAGGACAATCACAAAGGTTGCAAGTCAAAAAGAAAAGAAAAATTTCTATAAATTTCTGGGGGAACGAGCGGACGGAGAGCTGATTATTTATTTTTTATTTCATTTTTTTGGCGTGGCAAAATTTTTTTTATATATATATATTTCTCGTACTGTATATTATACTCTACTAATTAGAACAAAAGTTTTTTTTTATATATCGTTCCTTGTGAGCATTACCGTTCAAAAAAATAGCTCTTATTTTATATCCTTTTGGTGTAGTGCTACCGGAAAGAAAACGGGGTTGTTCTCCGCCACCCGTGAGTAGAACCGCGGCCCCGCTAATTAGGGGAATTTTGGGTGAGGAATCTAACCCTTCTTAGAGCTCTAGGTAGGTAGGGTTACCATCCGCGATTTCTTAGGATCGTTAAAAAAAAAAAAAAGATTTTTTTTCAGTCGCTCAATTATTAAGGCGAAATTTAACGTTCGATTGTCGGGAAGAGTACAAGGGAAGGGGCTTCACCCTCCATTTCTGGGTTGAAAAAAAAGAGGAAATATGATAAGCAATTAAAAACAAAGAAAAAATAAAAAAAAAAAAAAACAAAACAAAAAATAATTCAACAAAACAAAAATATTTCAAAAAAAAAATTTAATTAATTAAGTCGAATCCAAATTCGATTTTTTTTATTTTCTTTAAATTTTTTATTATTTCGTAAAATTTTGTTTAACTTTTAATTTAGTGGGATTGCCAGTGCATTTATTTGATCATTTTTTTGTTATCTCTATTTATTTATTTATTTATACTTTTGTTATTTATTTAATTATTTATTTCTTTTGTTATTTATTTATCCTTTTATTTTTTTCTGTTATTTATTCATTTATTTATTCTTTTGTTATTTATTTAATTATTTTTTGTTAATTATTCATTTATTTATATTTTTGTTATTTATTTATTTATTTATAGTTATTAATTCATCTATTCGTTTACTGATAATTTTTTTGTTATTTATTTATTTAGTTAATTTTTTTCATTGTTATTCATTTATTTATTTATTTTTTTGTTATTAATTTATTTATTCCCTTTTTTATTATTAAAGTAATAGTTCTTTCATTTGGCAATCCTTTTGATATATTTGTAATTTAAAAAATTTTTATAAATGTAATAATCAAGTTTCTGTATTTCTTAAATGTAAAATTTATTAGTATTCTATAAATAAAAATGTCAAGCCACGTCAAGGAACAGTCTTATGTTTTTGTTTGAGGGCCACAAGATGGCGTGCTAGATCTTAATTTTCAGGGGATGATGAGTGCCGGGTGATCCGAAGAGAGAAGAAGAGTTCCGGAGGAAGCAGCCGCAACACGTACGGGGAGACTCGAAAATGACGGCACCGAGACTCCATGGTAGGGAGGGCCAGCGCCACCGCAACGACATCTAGGCGGTAAGAGTGTCAAGGTAAAGTAGTGTCCCTGTTTCGTTTTGTGTTGTCATTTCCTTTTTTTTTACTATTGGCACGATTTATGTTTTTTTGTGTGCCGGTTCCCGTCTGTCTTGCGACAAGATCCCCCCCACATCCGACGAGCTTAGCCGTGCGTCGCAAACGTGCCAGGTCGCAAGGCGGAAGGCTGAGGGTAACACCCCGATGACATCGTGTCATCTAGGAACCGAGCCGGCAACAAGTGATGATATTGATGAGTTAGATTTAAATATTCAAATCACACAAAGTCGTGATGCTAGAATTAAGACTAGACTTGAAATCGAGTTTATTCAGCATTTTGAACTTAAAGATGGATTAGTTTTTAAAATAGGTAAGAATTCAAATCATTTCCAGCTCTATGTCCCTTGGGAGATGGAGAACAATATAATAAGAAGCATTCATGAGAAAATTGGTCACTTAGGCGTAGATAAAACAACTGATCAGATCAAGAAAAACTATTGGTTTCCAAAACTGAGGAAAAAAGTAAATGAATATATTAAGAATTGTGTTAAATGCATAATCTATTCACCAGCTTCGAGATGTAATGAACATAATCTCTATAATATTCCGAAATCGCCTATTCCTTTTGACACGATTCATATAGATCACTTTGGCCCATTACCTTCGGTACGTTCTGTTAGGAAGCATTTGTTAGTAGTGGTAGATGGTTTTACCAAACATGTGAAATTATATGCGGTCAAGACCACTAGCGCTAAAGAAGTGTGTGCCTCGTTACAAAAATATTTTGACAACTTTAGTCGACCAAGGCGAATAGTTAGTGATAGAGGAGCATGTTTTACATCTAGTGAATTCACAGAGTTTATGGAAAAGAACAATATAAAACATATAAAGGTTGCTGTAGCTTCCCCTCAGACCAATGGTCAAGTGGAGAAAGTTAATCGAGTGTTGAAGTCGATGTTAGCCAAGCTCACTGAGCCAATTGAACATTCCGATTGGGTTGCAAAATTAGCTAATGTAGAATTTGCTATAAATAACACAGTTCATTCCTCAACGAGGACATCTCCCTGTAAATTGCTTTTTGGTATAGAACAAAGGGGTAGGATTATAGATGAATTAACTGAATATATTGAGGAAAAAACAGAAAACCACAGTCGCGACTTAGAAAAGGAACGATCGGAAGCAATGTGTTTCATAGAGAAATCACAGCAATACAACCTTAACTATTTTTTAAAGCACAGTGTACCAGCAAAGACATTTGAAAAGGGAGAATTTGTAGTTATGAAAAATGTAGACACCACAGTTGGTACAAATAAAAAGTTTATTCCTAAGTACAAAGGTCCTTATGTTATAGAAAAGAAATTACCCAACGACAGATATGTTCTTAAGGATATTGAGAGTTTTCAAGTAAGCCAAATACCTTATGACGGAGTGGTTGAGTCGAATCGTTTACGCCGGTGGTTGGCCCCAGCACTGAGCCCTACAGATCAAAAGAGTGACACTGATCCATAAATCGATCGGGTCGATCAAATGGTCAGGAAGGCCGAGTTGTAAGAATATGAAATAATCTAAATAATGTAGTTACAGACCTTAAGAATTGTTGTCATTGTGAGCGGGTCCTAAGACGAAATATAAGAACCGCATCTAACTTAAAGTAGAATAATAAGTAAAAAAAAAAGAAGAACCATTTTTGTAAAAATAACGGATTCATTCTAGAATTTTCGTCGAAGAGAAAACGTGTTCAATCAAGAAGAATTATTAAAATTATATTATATTATATTACTAGATATACTCAAATAAAATTTTCAAAAATACATTGCATTTATTTAATACATTTCAAATAGTAAATAGGTAGTTACTAAACACTTTCACAAAAGGAACAAAAAGGCGGCTGTAAAACCCACTCGCATTTTTTATCGCTTCTATGTTCAATGATGTGTAAAAAACACCCCCGAACATTGCAATCCTTTAACTATCCGTTCGCCGCTACCGTCTTACAGTGTGACATTTCGCTCGTTTAGTGGAATTAAATTAATAGCGCTTACAAGTTTAACCTTTTTTAACACGCTTATATTAGCTTCACTTGTATGTATGTATGTATGTATGTATGTATGTAACCGACAACTTTACACTCGATTTTGACCCACTTTACACGAACCGATTTTAATAAAATTTTGTACACATATCAAGAACCGGTGGCAAAACAATAATTTCATAAGTTTATCTCAATATCCTTATCAGGATTACCAGGATTAAATATTTTAATCCCACAGCTCCTGCTTTTTTGTGATTTTATTATGCGCTTATAAATATTAATAGACTCCCTCATTTTAAGTGCTGCGGTGGCTCAGTTTGTTAAAGCGCGGTCACGTTTCAGTTAGAGCGTCAAGGGTCGTGGGATCAAATCTTAGCTATGGGTGACTTTTTTTTTTTTAATTAAAATTACGAGATTTTAAATAATAAATAAATAATTCCAATTTCATTTACAATTTCAATCAACTAAATGGGTCAATGAAATGTTTCAATGTTTTCTTAAATCACAAAATAAATACAGTTTAAAAAAAACTAAAAAACACGCTTTTAAAGCACGTTAACTAAAAAGTTAAAAATAAATATAGTTTGAAAAAACTAAAAAACACGCTTTTAAAGCACGTTAAACTAAAAAGTTAAAAATAAATATAGTTTGAAAAAAACTAAAAAACACGCTTTTAAAACCCATCATACTAAAAAAGCGGAAAATAATTTTTAATATAAGCTAAAAACAATAATGAACTAAAAATACAAGTGTTATTGTGAATAAGCGTGGGGCGCTCGATATATGAAAAAAAATATGGCCAATGCGCCCAACGCTTTTTCACAATAACACTTGTATTTTTAGTTCATTATTGTTTTCAGCTTATATTAAAAATTATTTTCCGCTTTTTTAGTATGATGGGTTTTAAAAGCGTGTTTTTTAGTGTTTTTTAAACTATATTTATTTAGTTTGTAATATCCCATCCATCAAAATAATGTATATAATTAACCACCCTATAAACTGTAATTTTATTTTATTTTTGATTCTCTGATATCGTATCTATTGAATTTATTTCATTAATACAAAATTAATTATTTTTCAAAAATAATAGGGAAATTGTCACACTGTACGTCGTGGCATATCGGTCGTGGAATTGGAATAGAATGTAAGTTTTGGGACCCAGTGTGCAGGAACAAAACTCGCACTTATGAGTTAGTGTGGATGCGTGTATTAGGATTCCTTTTTTTGTTTCTGTGTTGTGCGAGTATGAGGATGGTGTGGACTGTGGACAGTGGCCTATGGAATACACATTTGTGCAAAGTAAAAACCTGCACCCAATGGTTTTCCTTGTTCCCGAGAATGCGCCTCCGGAATTCTGCGCCCTGTGCATTTGCACATCGTGCACGTATGGTAGGTCCGGCCCTGGCGCAGGTGGTCCACATCCTAGCACTCCTGCGCCAAGGTGAAACCACCATATACACATGTCTCACGCTTATGGAGAAGAATGACCTATCAAATGAAAAAAGCTTTATTTTTAAAAGCTTTAAAGAAGAAATTTTCCTACAAAATCAAAGCAGTTTCTGAAATATTTTATTGCTCTACTCTCTGCCACTCTTTTCTATTCTTTTTACCCCTTTAGAGATTATTTGTTTTTGTTTGTGGATTCGTTGCTTGTTTTTTTGTATAGTCTTCCATCCCAGGTATATTTTTCTTTGTACTACGACCAAGGCAAGACAAGTGATGGTTTTTTATTATGCTTTTGTTGTTGTATTTGGGTCTATAATTTGTAAGGTCGTCTCAGATTTGAGACAAAATTAAAGAAGAAGCGATTGAAAGTGTTGATTTACACACATGTATGTATAATACATATTATTGTGAATTGGTTGGTTTGACTTCGTAGGCTAGGACAGATTTTTCATTCTGGAATGAATATTTGAAAGATTTTGGTTCCTAGGAATTAATTTTGTTAAAATGAATGAATATACATATACGAATTTTATTTTCCTGTAGTCTTATCAAGAAAAAGAAATATTCTTCAATAGGAAAAGATCTCTATACTGGAGTTGCCACAGTAGCACAATTTTATCCTTGAATATTCTTTTTTTCCTTTTTGATTTAAGGACATATTTTTTATTGACCTGCTGTTCCATAGTTCTTTCACCTTAAAATATTTATTTCCTTAAAAAAGGCAATGTATCAAATTGTAAAGTTTAATAAACCTATTTACATTTTGTTTAGAAAATAAATGTTTTTACTAAAAGGACTTATTTTTCTTCGTGAGCAATCCATATATAACTTGCCCTGAGGCTACACTGCTTTCTGCAATCCAAATCATCAAATTCCAAAATCCTTCCCCACATTGACGTAGATAGATACCTACAAAATGCAATACAAGCAGAATTATCCAGCCAAGCAGACGCCTGCCAAAGAATGTGTACAGGAATACAACAACAATATTCACACAAGAAAAGGAGGAACAAAGAATAGAAATAAACATATCTCGGAAAAGAAGTAAATCAACAAAAATAACAATGAGAGAAAAAGAGATGTGTGATATTTTTTGTGCCACATTCTTATGAGACGGAGAAATTCATTGAAAAGCTTTACATTTTGTCAGTTACTGCTTTTGGTCTCTCTTCGTTTGAACTTTGAAAGTTGTTGCTTTGAATTTTGTTGATTTTTGTAGTTTTGTCAGCTGATATTTTGTCAGCTAATAAAATTTCTTACGACATTTTTATGTTTGGTGATGAGACATCTGTATATGATTATTTGTGTTGAAACCATTTAAGTAATGCAAATTAAAAAGTGTTGAAAAGAGGTAGGTACTCTTTTACTCTTTAAATAAAAAAGTGGTTCATATATTACATATTTTTATAAATTATTGAATGCATGTATATGTATACATTCGCATACAAAATTTGTTGGTTGGTGGTAAAGTAATTTATAAGCAAAAGGCTGGAACAGGAAATTAGCTAACATAAAATTCACAAAGCAGTTTTTTTACAATTTTCTGGTTTGTTAGGGCCTTTGGTACTTTATAGAATTCAAGATTTTATACATTATTATCTTTATTCAGCAGCTAAGTTGCTCGTCTTATTAATAATTCTCTTCAACAACGCGATGGAGCTTAATTTATTACTTGAAAGCCTTCTCATAAAGAGAATAGGTATCTAATAAATTGTTTTTTTTTTTTATAAATGAAAGTGCATACACAAAAAATGATGATAACTAACATATTAAACGCTTCTACTTTCAAACATGCTGATATAAAATTATATTTAATTCATACGAAGATATAATTTATAAAAAAAACATTCACTCATCTCATATACATATTTTTGCCACAATACACCATATAAATTAGCACCATGCTCCTTTTTACTGCAACAGGCGCCAACACAATTTAACAAATAAAAATCAGCAAAATATAGTTGAACTAAAGTTATGACAGTAATCTTCTCCAAATTGCACATCATAATATCAAATTTTATGCTTCTACGTGCATTTAAATCGAAAATTTAGTACCTTTCCCACGGGATCCAAATAATGAAGTAGAAGAACAGCAGTCTTGGCTCGCTGCAAATCAATTTAACCAATTTGGCAAACTTCCCTCGGTTGGCATTTTTATGAGCTAACGGATGAAAGCTATATGTATGTATATGTATACTGCATAATATAGTGTTGGTAAAATTGCTGCATATTACATTTGTCTGCCACTAGCCCGACGAGCCCAAACATTCATAAGGTTCATTGCGCTAAATTAAATGCAACTGACTCCTGCTTTTTTTATATATTTTATATTCGGATTTGTCTTGTCTCGCACTTCGTCTGCCTGGTTCCAAAAAATATCAACTCACGTTATAATGAAATGAGAAATATTTTAATTCATTCTCGAATTCCTCATAAGAGGGTGCATCAGTTTGAATCTTTGAATAGTCTACTGACATTTTATTTATTTTGAAAAGCAAAATGGTATTAGGTACCATTAAGCTATTTAAATAACTTTAATAAAGCACTTAAAATAAGGAAAAAAATACTTTTTGTCTACAACCTTTTTTTATCAAAATTCCAAAATAGAATGATTTTAAAGTACCTTAAGATTAAGGACCAAGTTCAAATAGCTTTTCTGAAAATGAAGGTATCTACGTATTTTGACTTAAGGCTAGGTAGCCGGTGAAAAAAATGGCTGGACTGTTACAAATAAGCGATAACTTTTATAATTCTATTCTAAATTAAACTAATAACTTAATGATTATGCCTTTCGGCCTAAGAACTAACTTAAAACTAAATATCTACATAAATATTTTTTATTACCAAGAAGTATTGCAAAAAACTTGGTTTCTCTATCGGTTTCTATTTTTTTTTACTCAAAACTAAATAGAACTAAAATACAACTTTAGTAAAACTAACATACAACGAATTAAAACTAAATAAGACTACTTATACTAACGGTGGTGACCTTTTTTTCACATCCAAAAAAGAGGACAATCTTTATATAAAAAAAATTAAGTAGGTTAGGTAGATACTTAATTTAAAAGTTTAAGTCATCCCGACTTCTTAAAAAACCTTAAAATCTCCAAAGTCATAACTATAACTGCACTTTGTTATCAACATTGCCTCCAATGTATCAACTTTGGTTTTGTATTTAAGTAGAGGAAAGTGACCACATATGGAGTACAATTTTGTTTTAGTGCTATAAAAAACAACTTCATAGAAATTTAATGTTATAAAAAATTTTTCAAACATTTACGAGTAGAAATTAACGATTTTTAATCAAAAATATTAGTTATGAATAAAAATATAACACAAAAACCAAATTCTGAAGAAAGTACCCAAATATGGAATATGTACTTACTCAAATATGAAATACCAGCAAAATTCGTCATATCAAAAACAAAAATGGACTTAAAAATTTATGAGATGAATTAAATTAAAATAACATATGTATGTAATTAACTAACAAAAATCACGGATCCAAGCATCAAACTCTAAACTAGCAGAATCATAATGTTCCCAGAGTCCACCTATTTAGCATTGAAATCCCTTTGGACTCCTAAGACTGTTCCATATTTGGATATTTTCACTATTTCAAACACTTTAAAATATTTATTTTAATGGCAGAAGGTCATAGAATGTTGAAATAAACATAATTCAGATATAGTAAAGTATAACACTTATGTAGACACACGTAATAACTGGAAATACTCATTTATGACTTAACCTTAAAAAGTTTTTGAGTGATAAAAAAACAAAAAAAGCAGAAAGCCCAAATGTGACTCTCACACGACGCATCTCTGTGACGTCATTGTGTCGAATTTTGTGAAAAGAAAAAATTGACGCAAGAACTGAAGCCGCTTTCATTTCTCATTTCTGGCTGAATGGCTTCGTCAATAAACTCAATATGCGGTATTAGTCAGGCAGCAATGCACACGTACTCCATGAGTTATCATTGCATCCCGAAAAAATTACAGGTTGGTTGGTTTAGGGGCCGGCGGCGGAGGCGCGGGGTCATTGAGCCGTACTTCTGCCGTGATTATCAAGACCGGCACGTTACTGTGAATAAGGATCGCTACCGTTCAATGATAACCGAATATTTGTGGCCCCAATTGGATGATATGGACTTGGAGGACATGTGGTTCCAACAGGACGGTGCCACAAGCCACACAGCGAATGTTACAATCAATTTATTGGAAACCAAGTTTTATCTCACGAAATGGTCCAGTCGCTTGGGTTCCTCGGTCTTGCAACATTTTTTGTGGGGCTACGTCAAGTCTATGGTCTATGCCAACAAGCCAGCGACGATTGATGAACTTCGTACGAATATTGAAGGTGAAATTGCAGCAGTATTGATTTATGCTTGAAAACCGTTGAAAAATGGGTTAATTACATACTTCTTTGAATACAATGGTTGATGTTTTTTTTATTTTCCGGTAGAAAAATATATTGGTTTTGTGGAGTTCCAACTCGAGATATACCTTTCTTAGATCAATGCCTACCAGAGCAAATGTCTGCCCCTGCCTGAGACTTATTTATTGTAAGATGTAAGGGCAAAAGACACCTTCACTGGAAACTGCAACCTTTTGAAAGAGAGGGGCAGGTCCGTTGGTATCATAGGTATCATAGGTATCCGCGGTATATGGGCAAGTTGTCCCGCTGCTGGCCCGGTTAGTATGTTTGCTACAAATAAATTGTTGCGCAACTCTTTTATTAACAGTCTCGTGCCATTACACAAATTTCGAGGGCTTAAATTTCTCAGCAAAATGATGGGAATCCCGACTTTAAGCATGAGCTCGTGAGGAGGCAGGCCAGAAGGGTTCAAAGAATTTAAAAATTCTTGAGCATAGTGTATTGTGTCGCGCCTAATTATATAGATAGATAAGTAGATTACTCAAGACTACTTACAAACTAGAACAGTCACAGATATTAAAGATGTAGCCTTTCGGTTACACCTGTCTTTACGACTTAATCGAACCGGCAGGCCTACCTGCAAAACCGGTCCCAAGAAAAGCGTTGGATACGCCTCAGTTTGGTTCAACGGTTTTGTACCGAAGTACTTGTTTCGGTTTACAAAGTTCTAATAGAACTAAGTAAACGATCAAATCTTACCGCCCAGTACGACTTGGTAATCTACGTTAAGGCATAGAAGACAACCTCTTGCTAGAGGGCGAGGGCTATCTAACACCTCTTGAGACAATGAATTAGATGGTCGGTATTTATTGAAGCCGTCTCGATAATAAAGGAGCCGCCTATCTACGGTTCTGCGGCTGACGTGGAAGATTAGCGGTATTGCCTCTCTATCCTCTCTAATAGGTAGAAGCTTTGGATGGAATAAATAAATTTAAACGCATATTATCGTAGTTCTGAGTTTTGGGGTAATAGGCCCCAAAAATTAAACTGTTACTTGAGGTACTCCAGCTCTGGTGTTCTGTTGAATTGGTCTGTAGGATTGTCTCATTCATTTGTTCTAAGTATCTGTCAATTTCGTTTATTGTCAGATTCCTTTCACTTGCTGGAAAAAAGTAAGTTGGCTATAGCATTTGGCGGCCACTCCATCTTACTGTAATTGTAAGAATGCACCGGTGTAACGGCTGGAAACCTGCACTTCAGTGTTTTTTGTAAACATGAAGATTCAGTATGTTGATGATCTTGATGTTGCTGGATGGTTACGAGTGGGGTATGGAACTCGCACTTAACCTACAAGCGTTAAGCTCTGCAACCGAGAGTAGAGATAATCCACCCTCGCCGCCTGCTCCCTGATCTGGTTTTGAAGTCTGGCTAACTTACCCTCAATGACCAGCAGTATGCTTCTAATTTCTGTGCATCAGGAACTCTCGGCACTGGGGTATGTAATCTCGAAAGAAGCTATTGTAATCAGAACAAAGCCATCATGTCACATAGTCAAGCTGCACATAAAGCGCTAACATCCTACACTGTTAGTTCAAAAATAGTGGTACTTTATTGACACACTGATTAGATTTTTTTAGATAAGATTGGTTTTTATTTGATAACGTTGATTACAAATTTTGTTTACAAAGTTTACAAAAAAACAAAAAGCATGGCTTTACTGCCGTCTGCCTAGTTGACAAATCATAAAAAATATAATAACATAAGCTCAATACTATACTTAAAACTTTCATTTATAATTCTACTTCTATATAGAAGAGCTAGTCTGCAGAATTGGTATAAATTTATTTTATAAATGTATTTTTAGAGTTCGTATGAACATTGGTGATAATCCTGATTCCAGCATAATAATATAGTTGGGTGTATTTGATGGCAGTTTAAAAAATCGCTTAATAAAGTATAGCAGAAGTTTTTAAACTGTTTCGTATTGTTTCGTTCCCCAAGTTTGTGCCGCGTAAAACATGACGGATTCAGATACCGCTTCAAACATCTTGAACTTGGTGCTATGTGCTATACTTTTGTTAGAAAAACATATTTTTCAAGTTGCACTGATTGCACCTTTAGCCTTAAATAGTTTCTCTCTTAGATGAATTTCCATGCTCAAATTTTTCGTTAAGTAAACTCCAAGGTATTTGAATTCAGTGACAGCTTCGATGACCTCATTATTATAGTACCATTTTTCTTTCGCCGAATTGCGGCCTCCTCATTTAAAAATCAAAATTTTGTACCTACTAAGATTCACCATCAAACTCCAAAGCTGACAATACTGATACAGGCGGTTTATCATTAACTGTAATGATTCGGGTGATGCAGCCATAAGAACAATGTCGTCCGCAAACAGCAATGCTTTTATTATTTGTCCGGCGAAGTCTATGCCACCTATTAAGAAGTCTGTAAGATCTTCAATAAATAAGGCGAACAGGCTCGGACTCAATGTACAGCCCTGTCTGACTCCAGATTGTGTTTTAAACCCTCTCGACAACTCTTCTCCATTCCATACCTTAGCAATTGTATCTGCATATAGATTCTGAATAACTCTTCCGAACTTCCATGATATTCCGTTACTATAGAGCTTGTAGATAAGCGCACGTCTATCAATCAAATCAAATGCAGATTTAAAGTCCACGAAAAAAACATATAGCTTCGTATCTTTATTCAGGAATGTTTCTGCGATACTTTTAAGGATAAAAATGTGGTCAACCGTCGAATAACCTGTCCTAAAGCCTGTCTGAAATTCCTTTAAGAGCTTATTGTCTTCTATCCATTTATTGAAACATTTTTGCAAAACCAGCGTGAATATTTTGTATGAAGCATTTAAAAAGGATATTCCTCTATAATTAGCCACCTCGGCCAAGCTCCCTTTCTTATGAATAGGGTAAATGATGGACACCTTGAATTCTAGTGGTATCATTCCGGTTTTCATGACATTGTTGTATATAGTTGTCAGTCTGTTGATTAGCTCTGCTGTGCCATAATTATAAAATTCAGCTGGTATGCCATTCGGTCCGCTTGCTTTCCCATCTTTAAGTTCCATTTCAGCTGAAATCACTTCTTGTTGTCGGAGTAGCGTATTGAAAACTAAGTTTCCCTTCTGTTGGATTCAACAAACTCTGAAAGTGAGCTGCCAGCTGATCAGAATTTATGCTAAAATGAATTGGAAACTTTTCACCGTTCAGATGCTTTGCCAGATTCTAAAACTCCTTTCCTCTGTTACAAGACGCTAATCTCTTAGATTCAGCTTCGAAGAATGCTGCCTTTTTTAACTTACATATTGCCTTGAAAGAACTATTAGCCAACAAATACTGATTTTTAAAGTAACCATCACTCGAATATCTGTATGCTCTAAGCCAGCTAAACGATAATTCCCATGCCTTTCTACAGTCTACATCAAACCATGGCTCTATGAAGTTCTACCGGGTAAGAATCCTTGATTATTTTCTCCAGCTTGTATAGATCACCATTTCTATGCTTCAGCAGCGAGATATCAACCCTCGCTTTATATTTCATCTCGTTTGTCGGTTTCCATTTTAGTTTCGGTAGGGCGTTAATAACCTTGGATTCTTGTGCTTCTCTAGTAATCAGTCCGAACGTTATGATAATTGGAAAGTGGTCTGAATACGGTACAGTCTCAATTTTCATGTCAATCATATGCTCATTCCATTCGTTGCCTACGAGACTATAGTCTATCACAGAGCTTCTCTGCCTACTGACAAAGGTAAATTCACTTTCCCTATCTGACAAGCTTGTTCCATTTTGTATTCTTAACCCGTACGAGTCACACAGGTCAATAAGCTGTAAGCCTCTTGCGTTGCAGACTAAATCCTTCGATTTTCTCTCTATTCCCAGTAAACATTTCTTATTTCCAGCTTGGCTTCCAGTTCTTGCATTCATGTCACCCACAACAAGGAGATTAGAAGTAGGTATTACTTTGAGACATTATTCCTTCCAATTTTTCTAAATCATTGTTCCAGTGATTGTATTTGATATATGTGGGAAGGATGCGATAAATCTTTCCATTAAAATAAATTATTAACATGAACTAAATTAGTTTTCTTATGGCAGACGGCATTACAATTAAAAATGTCTCCACAGTTTGAGAAGGCCTGTTGTCATCTTGCATTCGGTTTCCACCATCACTATTTCGATCTTCAAGAGCTGTCAAATCATAAGTGTCACCAGCCAGCTGTTTGAGCATCAACAAACCATCTTCTGCATCCGAAATCAATTTGCCATTGCATTGCCGTAGGAGGCTGCAGGTGCACTATGACATTCCTCTCATTTGCCCTCCTTTCAAGCAATTCTACCTGTTTCTCTAGAAAAACACATCTGGACTCCATTTTGTTCAGTTGAGTCACCAATTCTGCATTGCTTTGTTTAAGAGTAGTAATCTCTGTGCTGATTCCTTCAATATCAGATTTGGTTGCAACGTCTTTTAGCTTGACATTTAACAAATTAGCCATCGAATTATGTAAAATTTTCTCCAGATCACAAACTGCCATGTTCCCAACCAGTGTTTTGTTTATGAATGCAGTACTCGATGAATGCGATTTTGTAGAAGACATTTCGGTAAACGGTCGTTTTGATGGGTTTTGTTCGTTCATATTCGGTGATCGAGTCAAAGGCATATTTTTAATGTTTTTAATATGTAACTCACCCAATAACTTTATAAACTATTGAAGTAATATTAATTGTCTGGCTAATTTAGACTACAAAAGATTTATTTTAAGGAAAAAAAAACACTTGGTAATATTAAAATAAAAATTATTTCTATTGAGCTTTAATTTTCGCTGTCTTTATTTTCAATTGAAACACTGAATAACCTAGGTAAGCTAAACACTGTCACACTCTATTGGGTTCCTGGACATGTAGGAGTTCAGGGAAATAAAGAGGCGAAGACAGGTGCCTCAACTCCACTATGAGTACCAGAACCTTCCTGTGGATTAGTGGAAAATTTTATTTACATATGAAACCAAAAACTTTTCAAAGGCTGCATAAATTTAAGTAGGAATAACCTAAGAATAGTGACAAGGTTAGGTTAGGCTAAGGTGGCTGCTGCAAAGAAGGCCAGCACACTTAGACCATCAATAGTCCATTGTGATACCACATAGATCATTAGATCCTCCTACACGTTCAAACATTTGGAGCTAATAATAAAGCTTTTGAGACTGTGAATGTTTACGTTAATTAGATCGCTGGAATCATAGTAGTAGAAGTCTTCGAGGTGTAGTCTACGTTTTTGTGAAAGTGTAGGACAAAAGCAAAGAAGATAAGGAACTGACTCTTCTTCTTCTTCATACATACAGCTTCTACAGAAATCGTTTGCCGGAGATCCAAGCCGTACAGCATGTCTGCCTATTTAGCAATCAAAAATTTTCGTTCATTATAGCACTTCTATATTTAAGTGCAGTTTTGCAAAATTCGTAAAGATTGACAACATCCATTTCATTCAATAAACTTATCACTTCATCTTCCGATATAAAGTCTTTTCTGAATACATTCCTTCTGATTTATCTAAGAATGGGGCATTTTCCCAAGAAGTGGACAATATTCTCTCTTTCTGATAGGTTGCACATATTACACTCTAGAGGTAAATCAGGTCTGTGTGGTATGAAATTTAAATCTATTAGTTCACTAGACCATCATAGAAATCACACGGACATAATTGGAATCCTTAAAAAAGTTGTTCTCTTCAAGGTTATGATTTAATCTGCTGTAAGTTGTTCTGTACAAGGAATTAGACGCTTCAGCAATATATTCAGCTCTACATTTCTCATCAACCTTTAAAATGACTTCATACAAGATGTTTTTAGCTGTTGTTAAATCCTCGATGGGTAAATTAAAATTAATTTGACATTCATCAGCAAGATTTTGCCACTCTCGATACTAACTGTTTTGATCTTGTATGGCTATTATGGCCACTTTTTTCACGACCTGTGAATCATTCATTTTAAAAACGTTAAGCAAGAAGTCCGCTTGCAACTTCAATGTTTTTATAAACAAAGGAGAGAGACCCGTTTCCAGCATTATTACGTAGTTTGACGTATTTTTCGGCAAATGAAATAAAAAGTGTCTTAATACACGTTTTTACAAAATTTGTATTTCCGTATGATCAAATTCAAAAAGCCACGACTCTATTCAATAAGAATGGTAGATAGCGTTCTTATGCATTGTATATCAAGGGGAAGCTTATTGAAAATTCTGCAAGAAGACGCCGTATAAGAGTTTTTAAGATGGGTTGTACGAAGAGTGGAATTGTGACAATGAATCGAGAAGCACTACGCAGTCGATGAGAGTTATAAAACGGACTTTGTAAATAACCACTGCGTAAAAGAAAATTTTAAAACCTTGAAATAAAACAGATGATTAACAGGTAATTTTTGCTTGTTTTTTGAAAAGTGAATAGGAATGGGTAAGACGGGAAACACCACAAGTTTTCCTCACGACAGATTTAGCTATTGGTAGGATCTTAGAGTTGCAGAAGCCATCCCAACAGCTTATTCAATACTCTAATTAAGAGTGAAAAATACCGAAATAAACTATCCTTAAATATTTACTGTTTAAAAATTTCTTTAGCCGGTGTATAGCCCGAATTGAGCATAAAAGATACTGTTTAAGTGATAAGTCCAACTCATATTCTGATCAATTATGAAACTTAGGAATTTAAATTGATTAACTACCTCGATCGGTTACAAATTTGGTTAGTCTCGATCGGTTACAAATTTGGTTAATCTGAAATATATTTTTTGATTTAGCGGGGTGGCATATTCAAGCCTGACTAGTGACTTGGCGCTTTACGAGCAAATCGATCTTGTGCAGTATCATAAATTAAATATTTTAATGTAAGAGAAGAGAAAATATGAAACGATCTCACCAATTTTGTATCATATTTATGATGGTCTTTTTCTCTTATATTTTGTTCTCTTTTTTTTCGTTCTTCTTATATATATAAAATTTTTGTTTTTTTCTTATGCACTCACTGATCGCGTTAAATTATTATTCTTTTAATGCACTTATTATTTCGAATGAACTTTCAGATCTTATTTTTTAATTTTATTCTTAGCTTTTAATCTTTTCTTTTCTATCTTATCACTTTGTTACTTCTTGTCACTAATAACTTTTTAACTTTTAGTTTTCAGTAGGTATTTAATAACTTTGCATGCTCTTTTTTTTTAAGACTTTAAGACTAGGTTATTATAATGTAATTTTATAGTTTAAAGACAACTAGAACACTTTTCGCGGCACTTGTCCAGCAAAACTTCTGACACCAATTGTAGGGGGAGGGAAAGGGAATAAAAAAATAGTTTGTTTAAGTTTCTATACATAGTTTTTAATTCACTTCAATTGTTTTTTTAATTTTATGATCTAAATGAAATTAAATAAAATTTAAATATTTGAATTATAAAAGAATATAAAAAAATAGAATTATTGAATTTGACTTTAATTTGACATTGACTTAACTTTCTTTGACTTTCTTAACTTGACTTTACTTTGACTTTGCTTGACTTTACTTTTCAGAATGCCTGCTTATTACGTTAAGTTTTATATCTCTAGGTACTATAGTTAGTTCGTTAATTATGAATATTTGAATGGAATGATTTGGAAATGTTATATGAATTTAAATTGTGTACATTTTACATGTTTGGTTTTAATTTAGGATGTTTATTTAGTTGAGAAATGTAGTCATCCTACATACAAGTGAGATTATGTACAATGTCGAGGACAATCAGATATATGAAAAATTATGTCTATATCAGGTTGCTGCATAGACATAGGCAAACCATATTCTTAAGGTGTTAAAACCCTTGTTAATATTAGCAATTAAGTCAAGTTCGTTATTAGAAACATAAGCAATACCTAAGTCATCTGTAAAATCCTTGACTTTGCCACAAACATTTTGGGAGAAAAGTGAGTTGATGTAAACAAGGAATAAAATAGGATCAAGGACAGATCCTTGGGGAACACACTTTTCTCCAAGTCTTACTTGTTGAAATCTTCGCTTTAAAAAAGATTTGAACCAGTCTAAAATGATACCATGGAAACCGACACGATACAGTTTGTCCAATAATAAAACATGGTCTACTGTATCGAATGCTTTGGTTATGTCTACAAAAAGACCCGAACAAAACGGTTTTGAATCTAAACCTTTGCTGATTAAAGAAAAAATAGATACACCATCCTGAATGCATAATTGCATACTGATCTGGGCTTAAATATGGGCTTTTTAAATATTTTATCATGCGACTTTTCATTGCTATTTAAAAACTTTGGACATTGAAGACAACATAAGGGAATAAGCCTATTATTATTTTTATCTTTACGGTAACCTTTTATAAGCAAAGGAATAACATGTGCTATCTTAAATTTGTCAGGAAAGATGCCAGTAGTAACACTCAAATTAAAAACATGAACCAAATAATCGATTACGTTCAGAGCTAACTTTTTTAGAATAAGATTGGATAAATTTTCTTCAACACATGAATTTGAATTTTCCAATGTATTAATAAACTAGCTGTTCTCCGCGACTTCGTCAGCATCAATTTATTATTATAGCAATTAAGATTAAGTTTAAAAAAAATATATATTTTAAAGTACTTCGTAAAGGATATTTAAGTTTTATTTTCTTATGGCAGAAGAACATACGGATTTTCTCTGCAACCCGATTTTGACAATGGGACGGAAGCCCTTTAAGGTGAATAATTTTCTTTACTTTTGCAACATTTTCCACTGATTCTTTGCTCCTGTGGGTCGTAGCGTAATTTTATATAGCTTAAAACCTTCCTCGACAAATTGGCTATCCAACGCAGAAAGAATTTTTAAATTCGATCACTCAGTTCCTGAGATCAGTGCGTTGAAACAAACAACGAAAGCCCTCAAAGATGAATATTTTTCCCCGTTCTTGCAGAAAGAATTTTTAAATTCGATCACTCAGTTCCTGAGATCAGTGCGTTGAAACAAACAACGAAAGCCCTCAAAGATGACTATTTTTCCCCGTTCTTGCGACATTTTCCACTTATTCTTCGCTAATATTGTTCGCAGTGTGATGTTATATAGCCTATAGCCTTCCTCGACAAATGGACTATTCAACACAAAAAGAATTTTCAAATTCGAACCAGTAGTTCCTGAGATTAGCTCGTTCAAACAAACAAACTCTTTATTTATTCAGCTTAATACAAGCTATAACTTAACTTAACTTAACATTTAACTTAAAACTATTTTTTTTTTTTTTTGTTCTTGTTATCAGTTTTCAACATTAATTCATATGGGCCCCTCCGGCCCACACAAATGCTTTTTAATGTACAAGAACTAACAATTTAAATTTTATTGGACTTAAGTTAAAAGGGACGCCGTGACGAGAAAGCGGGCTCAAGGAACGGGATAAAAGTATAGGGTATCTTTTAATTGGGATTTCGAAATGTAAAGTCGAGGACTAACATTGCAGCGTTGCAGTGGCGAAGGATTCTGGACATTGGTTCAAAGTGCCCATAGTTGGTGAGGTGTTGATGGATATAGAAAAGAGAGAAAGATCTCAGGTTTCGAGGATTAGTGTTAAGATGAATTTCACTCAGGAGTGCCGGGGAATCTATATTGAACCATATTAGTATAGATTGAAGAATTTCAATACCTGAAATCTGATCAAAAACGAAACTATTAAATTGAGATTCATCACGTTTTAGAATAATAATTTTAACACATCGGTTATTAAATAATTATTAAAGGTATTCGCAATCAAAGTATGATCAATCAAATCTCCACCATCATTGTTTAAAATAATAGGCTTTGGAACATCTGAACAGTTCTTATTAATTATGCTATTGATAGCTTTCCATTAGTTTTTAGGGTTACCAAGAGAAGTTTCGAATTTGGAAAAAAAAAACAAATTTCTTTGTTTGTAACGGTAAAGATTTGCCGTAACAAAAACTCTTCTTGCAATTCTTCCCCTCCTCTTCTTTCCCTATTATTTACAGGTGTTTTCTTCAACCAACTGAGAGGTCCATGGTCCATCAGCCATTGGTTCACTCTCGAAGTATACGTTGAAGAGGTCAATACTCAAAATGTCTGATTGACAATAAGGATGATGGTGCATAAAGCTGGGGTTTAAAGTGCGAGTAGGATAGGCGGTGGAGTCTCAACTGCGTTAGCTCACTCTAGCAAAATATGCATTGTGTAGCTGAATGATGACGTGACCGCTTGATCCACGCTTTCTGATTCGCTGAAAGCACTTGGGCATTGGAAAAAGAAAGCTGCCTTCCAGGCATGGTGAAAACCTGGGAAAACACTTTTTACTAAGAGTTTGAAAAGATAAGTTTAGCGAGGAAAATTGTGATGAGAAGATTTCAAGAATCAAAAAATAAAGACAAAAGTCGAGTAGTGAAATCACATAAAATCTTTTTTTTGTGAAAGGACTTACGAACAAGGACAAGCAACAATTAATATTTAAAACAAAAAGCTAAGTATAGTGGTTTTTCCATGCATTTTTTTTCTTTCTTTTAATTTTAAGCCTGTCGAGCGGGATACGCTTACCGTTTCCGTTTTTTTTTAACGGTCCACCTTCTCGAAAAATTCCAAAATTTCTTTGTTTCAATTTTCTGTTAAAAGATCTTGCGTTTTTCTCCTGAAAAAAGATTTCCCAAGCAACTCATTCAAGAAAAATTAAAATTATTTCATAATTAAAAAAAAAAAAAAAAAATTTCACCGTCGTCGGTGTCGCTTCAAAGGTTTGTGATTTCCTTATTCAAAACAAAAATCACTGGCGCCCCTCTTTCTTTTTTAACACGCTTATATTAGCTTCACTTGTACTTGTAAGCTGAAAACAATAATGAACTAAAAATACAAGTGTTATTGTGAATAAGCGTGGGGCGCTCGATATATGAAAAAAAAATATGGCCAATGCGCCCAACGCTTTTTCACAATAACACTTGTATTTTTAGTTCATTATTGTTTTCAACTTATATTAAAAATTATTTTCCGCTTTTTTAGTTTGATGGGTTTTAAAAGCGTGTTTTTTAGTTTTTTTTTTTCAAACTATATTTATTTCTATAAATGCTCCTGGTAAATTTATCATTTCATCAATTAAAAATTATAATAAATCAAACCCACCCCTTAACTGAGCTAAGCCGTGGTAGCTTTGTACACTGCCAATCACTAGGATGAGGGCACATATTTTTCAACCGATTTTCGTTCTGTATACCTGCTGGAATTTGGTTAACCCGGAAAATTTTACTACATGAGAGTAGGTACATATTTTCTTAAAACAAAGTGATACAATTATAGGGTTAATTAGAAAAGACCGTTGGAATTTCCCTACATTAATGAATGAGCTACCTAAAAAGGATATAAAAAAGTGCGTCACTATTGCGAATATTTCGTTGTAGAAGTTCACATCATCAATTTTTTTCAAAATTTTGGTTGCAATATTTAAGAACGTATTACAAATAACTCTTTTTATTAAATTTCAATTACAAATGGGTTCCGGAAAGACGTTGACAGTGGCAGAAAGAGGACAAATCGATGCTTTCAAGGAAATGGGACTCTCAAGCCGAGAAATAGCAAGCAAGCTGAACAGAAGTATTATTCCGAAGGATAATAAGAAAAGATGGTACTATCCAGAGAAGAAAACTCAAAAAGAAACCTGTTCTAAAGCAAGTACACAAGGAGCTGCGAATGAACTTTGCAACAGAACATGTCTCTTGGAGCAGTCAATGGAAACGTGTTGTCTTTTCGGATGAAAAAATGTTTAACCTTGACGGCCCCGATGGTTACAACTTTTATTTCCATGATTTAAGAAAAGAGGAACTAATTTTGGGAAGACATCACAGCGGTACATCAGGTGTTATGGTGTGGGGAGCT
Organism: Scaeva pyrastri; assembly: GCA_905146935.1. NCBI lineage: Eukaryota > Metazoa > Arthropoda > Insecta > Diptera > Syrphidae > Scaeva > Scaeva pyrastri. The sequence goes on from LR989929.1 coordinate 40,977,501, forward strand.
ATCACCTACTATGGCAAAATCGAATTGGAGTTTCTTTCTACAACAATGAACGGAAACAGCTACAAATGCTTGTTGGAACGGTCATTTCCGAAGATGAAAAATATGTTTGGACCTTTGCCTTGGATTTTCCAACAAGACAATGCCCCAATCCACACTTCCAGGGTTGTCAAAAGCTGAATTTTATCAGAAAACGTAGAGCTTTTGCCATGGCCACCCTATTCACCGGACTTGAACATAATCGAAAACGTATGGGCATGGCTATCTCGAAAAGTTTATGAAGGCGGTAGACAATTTGAAGACAAGGACTCCTTAATTGAAGCTATCCGTGATGCCTGGGACGAGATTTCACTTGACTATTTAAAAAAACTTTATGGTTCCATTCCAAACCGTCTAATAGAGGTCATATCGAAAAATAGGGGACATACTCATTATTAATGGAGAAAAACTTAATAAATAAAGGTTTGAAAACCAAAAACTGTAAACATTTCTTTCATTTTTTTGATATTTTATAAGATTTTTCATGTGGCCTCATCCAAGTGATGCACTTTTTCATACTGTTTTTAAGTAGCTCTTTAATTAATGTAGGGAAATTCCAACAGTATTTTCTATTTAACCCCTTAATTTTATTATTTTTTTAAAAGAAAATATCTACCTACTCAAATGTAGTAAATTTTTATGGGTACGAAATTTCAACCATAAAGAACGAAAATCGGTTAAAAAATATGAGGCCTCATCCTAGTGATTCGAAGTGTTTATCCAAACCATAGTAGTCTCATGGGCATGAATTATTTTTGTGCAAATGTGCCGACTTTGCCCTAGCGTTCCCGAGTGGAGATTCGCATCCCTCTTTAATTGAATGAGTGAGAGGAGAATATTATTACTATTCCATAAGCACCTAGTGGAAGAAGGGAGATAAGTAGTAAATCTTTCAAAAATATAAAAATAATTTCTCTTGTTCTCTTCGGTGCCATCTAAATTGAAAGACTTTGCTGTGTTGTTTTTGTTTTTATGTGTAAAAGTAAGTAAATAAGAAAAATACAGAGGAGATCGTTGTGAACTTGTGTGCTTTATCAGATTTTGTTTTTGTTTTTCATTGGCAAGTCTGCCTCTACTTACGCAGGCTAGCATTTTATCGTCACGCTTCATGGCTTACGCCAGGAAGAAAAGTATATGTGCATACCTACGCGCATATAGCATCGAATTCGTATACTTTCGTTTCGGGGTAGGTTTTTGGTTTCTTCTGCTTCCTTTTCGACTAAAGTTTTCTTACAAGATTTTGATGTTAGGTTTCTTTTGGCTTTTGTAGGTTTTGTGATTTCTGTATGATTTAAAGGATTGGATTTTTTTTAGGTCTTTTGGGTAAGAATGATGTTGGCTTGAAATTAAAGACTTATCAAAAATAGATTTGTATGTAGGCAGATGGGTACAGGTTAAATTGTGTAGCTATTTGATTATTGCTTTAAGAGGGAATCCCCGAAAATAACTATGTGTGTATGAACATATTTTCCTGTTTTTGTATTTAACATTTGTAATACTGATGATTTGAAAGCTTAAAAAAATTAAAATAAAGACATTTTAAACATAAACTTGATTTTGCTAATATTTTATTATACCTAAGTACATACATTTATTACATTATAAGACATAACTACAAAATTTCTACAGATATTGTAGCGCAAGAACACTTTTTTAGGTATCAATTTCCTTAGAACTTTTTACTAGGTACCTATGTCTATTATTTGTTGTAAAAAAATGTCAATATGATATTCGTCAATATTCTATCATTAAGGATTGACAAATGAATTAAGTATGTTGAAAATAAAATACCTACCTACATTTGAAGTCAATATCATTACTTGTTGTGCGTGTTAAGCAGAAAAATATTTTTTGTCACTTTTTGGTAAATTTCAGTTTTAGTTTTTCATTTTTCGTAAAAAAACAGTCAATTTAATATTTGCTAAAGACATTATAATATATATATATTAAAAATATATTATTAGTAAAAATTCTACTATGCAAAAAATTAAACAAATTCGAAGTTAAAATGATTAACCACTGTGGACATATTCATGTGAAGAAAGTACTTTTTACATTTTGTGATTAATTTTTATTTACATTTTAATTTTTTTGTAAAAAAAACTGTCAACTCGATATTTGCCAATACAGTATGAATATATCAATAATTGTATTTTTTTAAAAGTTAAATAAGTTTGAAGTGAATATCGGAGATCATTCTCGAGATATTCAAGTCCAAAAACACTTTTTAGCAATTTTTGGTACTATTTTATTTTTGATTTCTTAACAAAATTTTACCAGATGTCAAGGACAGTATTTAACACAGTAAAAATTATTTCGAAGATGATCTCATTTTTCCTTCATTGTATATTTGAGCACCAAATATTTTTTACAATAACTCCCTATGGGAAGTTAATAACCGTGCCTTTAAGGTACAACACAAAATTCATACTTACTACACAAATGTTGCTTTTTTGAAGAACATTGCTAACTAGCGTTGCAACAGTTGTACAATTGTCCTTCAGATTAAAAAAAAATGAGTTCTAATAACACAGTAAGATATTTATGCTCATAACCATTTTATTTCCTTCATTTATGCATACAAGTTCTCTGAAAAACGAAATAGATCACTCGGGCGTATGCGTAATCTTATCGAAATCTTGTAAAGTGATTTTTTCAAGTCTGGATAATTTTTTGTTTGTTTTGGTGCGACGATAATTAACTAGGTACGACAATTTCAAAAAAAAGAGAAAATTTGGGAAGGTCGAAAACATTTGAGGAACAGATAATTCTATTGATTTAAAATAAATTTGATGGTGCATATTATGATGTAAAACAGATTTGGTTATTGATATTTAAGTTGAAATTATTATTTTTGTAGTTGTAGTATGTTAAACCTTAAATTAATTCAACATAAAATGATAGACCACACTCGGCCTTTTTGGTAATTTTTTTGACTTTTTAATAAAAAAACACTGGTGACTGAATTCTTTTCAAAAATTATGCCAGATGTTGAAAACTTCATTTTACAAGGTAGAAAATAATTTCTCAAAACCTAAAAAAAAAATAGAATGTATTCTTTTCCACATCACCCAGTGGGGTAGAATACTAGATGCGTTTTTTTTAACGAGGTTCCCCAGTAGTCCTTTCCTCCAAAACAAAACTACTTCATATTGCACATGCATATTATTGCATACTTAAATAATAAATAACGCACAATATATTAATTCATAAGAGTTTGAATGATAAAATAAATAAATAAATGAAAAAAGTAAATTAAATAAATAAATACATAATACACATAAGAAATTAAATAAATAAATAATAGCACAAGAGTTCTTTTGTATCACAACTACAACTACCATTTTTTTAATTTTGTTTGTTTTTTTTTTTTAATTTTTTTGATTGTTTATTTTCTGATATTAAATGACATATTTTGTGAAAAATGTAATAATAAAATTATTACTGAGCGGTTTATTAGATGATTTTATTTAAATAATATATAAGTTCTTTAAATAACATTTACAAATTTATACACTTAAACTATTCTACTCTTTATCCTTCTAAATTTTTTATTACACTGCCTATTCGTTAAAATTATCAGTCCGCGTAGTAAAAATTTAATTATTATTTCCTTATGTTCCGGTGGACAGTCCGTTTTAATAATCTCTTCCTTCATTATTTCGGCACACCACTTTTCGACGATATTTTGCTGGGTTTGTTTTGCAGCTATGTTGGCCTCGTAAATAATTTAAAGAGTTTTAACAGTTTCTTCGAATAAGATCGAAGGAACTGTTAACTTTTAAAACTCCGACGTTGTGGTCCTAGTTTCGTAAGCTCTTAGATTTATCAACATAGTCTGCTTTCTATTAACGTCCATGACCTCGTTCTCATCGATCATGAACTTGTTACAAACCTCGCAATTCAGTTTGTCTTTAAGTTAACCTGCTGCAAACCCAGCGTAGTAGGCAGTAGCTGCTTTTTGAATCTTCTTCTTCTACAATGACGTAGACATCCATCATTTCATCTAACCCCATTTCTGTGTCCGTTCTTACCTCACCTTCTTGAAGATTATAGAGATCCATGTCCTCATCGTCTGGTATCTCTTCCACAACGTAGACAATCTCCGTGTCCAATATGTCATCTTCAATAGGTGCTTCAATTGTAAAATCTGGCTCATTTTCTTTGTCCATTTTCAAGTCCGTTTCGTTGATTAACTGATCCGCTCTTGCGTCCTCATATCCCGAGTGTTCCGCCGCATTAAAATTATGAAACATAATCTGTTTCAAGTTCCGAATTAATCTCCAAGCCGAAGGATTCCGTTCGTACGATCCTCTATTACAACGAAGAATAGAGAACAAGTTTTCGGCAACGTCCGTATTTAAATGTGCAATAAGGAAATAACTCTGCTCATTGCTTTTGAGATATTCCCACATTAGCACTATTCCTTGCAAGGTTTGTTGCAAGCCCTTGAAGCATGGAGGGATTTTTCTGCAGCTGCTCGAAACCCATGTCGAAATCCAGTTCTTAGCTTCTATTAAAGCTTCCAGTGTATCTGTGGAATCCGATCACACTTGCTGGTTAGGATTCCTTGAATATCTTTGCCCAGTGTTCAAGGTATCGAATAGGTTGTTCATTTTTTTGACGAACTTTGCTGTGTCTTGGGCGACTTTCTTCTCCTCTTCCGTCGTAAAACAATTGTTGTTCACCGCGTACATAATACCGGTGAAAACATTGTCACTAAAAACCTGTGTTGCTAATTTGACGGACATTTTTTCGAAACACGTAGGGTTGATGTGTGCCTGTGTAAGTTTCCAGAAAACTTTAAAGGTATCCCCCTTAGAGTCCTCCTGAAAAACTTTCTGCAAAACTCCCCAGTCCACAATATCATCTCCTATGCGGATACGATGTTTCAGGAAAATATTTCTCACGCACTTAAAAAGATGCGGGTAATCGTGCAGCAAAATATCCGTTGGTTATCTATCTCCAGATAGGGATTTTCTTCAATAGGTGGTGTGGCCAGTTTTTTGTACGCCAGTACGTTATTTGATCCTTGGTCGCAACTTAAAGCAACCACTAGGAGTCCGCAATCCATAACTCCCCGAATTATTTTCATAAGGATCTCGGCAAGTGTTGATCGATTCGGAGATCCCACGTAGTAGGCAATTGACTGTTTCCAGTTCGTGTTAAGGCCTCTTAATGTAAATACCATAGCCTTAGAGGCTATGGTGCTCCTTCTGCCGAGTTCTCCGAAGTCGGTAAAGCCGTATATAAGGTCATCTTTGATGTTATACTCGAGTTCCTGTTGGATTGACATTTCATCGAACAGAATTACACTCTTTTTTTCCATGGCTGTCATGCCTTTTCTTTTAACATGCCTCGAATTTTATCGCTGAATCCTGCTGGTAGCCTTATTTCCGAATGCCATCGGTAAATCGTACTTACCGATGGCAGCTTGAAACCTATGTTAATCATAAAGGAATAGCAGGATGGAGACTTGAAGAAGAACTTTAAAAACAGCTCTTTTTATTGAGGTCTCCATGCTGCTTTCTTTTTGTGGAAGAGTTGTGTTAAAATGAAAGTACGCAACTCTTCCGAAAAATCTAACATAATTTCCTCTAAGTTTTTTCGGAAATTATACTTTGGATTACGTTTTTGTTTTCTTGGAGTTACAAGAAACCGACGACAGGTTTTTTTTGCTAAGACAGGTTTTGGAACCCACTTGTATGAATGGCGCCGAGGTGAAATTAAATCATCTTGCGTAACAGGTGCGTCCGGGAGCACAGGAGGAAAAATGAAATTGTTTTTATATGATTTCTGTACATCGGCAGCCAAATTTACTAAAGATGTAGATGGACTGCTAGGTACAGAAAGGGATGCTTGTGCTGCTGCCCGGTAAGTATGGATCGGACGCAAAATTTCTCTTGGACCAGAAGTTGTAGGTCGAGTTGGAGTTGCACCAATACCGCTTTCATATGTGACCGTAGAGGTGGGCTGATTTTGTGAATCTCATTCCTCCATTATTTGGGAGCATAAAGGATCACAAAACTTATCATTGCATAAGCAAATTGAAAAGTAAGAAAGTGGTAAGGTATCTTTGTGTAGGCGTTTTTGTGAACTTCGCATCACAATGTTTTTTAAATAAAAGTGAGCCTCACACATGGCAGAATTACTTTTCAGGCATTCGACGTTACCATGTTTAAGCCAAATGGGTCTTCTGCGATCGGAGGGTATTTTAAAAAATGAAATTGTGGTGGGGCGTTCTTGCAATACATCGCAGTTATAGTAGCAACACCTGACCATTTTTAAAATTTAAATATGTACCTTACTCACTTTTCAAAAACAAAACAAATTTTCCAAAATTCACTAGTTTCTAGTTTTCTAATACTTACAATTACGAATTTTTGCCGCACTTTATTGTTTTTCCCAAAAAAAATTTAGATTTCCAAACCACTTTTGTAAATTTAAAGAAATTTTTGTACACTCACCTTACAAAAAATAAATTTCCAAAAGAACAATCAATAATACACAGCACTAAAATATTTTATATACTAACAGTATAATTTTCCAATAGATACACTTTGTTACTTATATTCACAAAAAACTTAATTTGGTTTTAAACCAATTTGGCAAATTTCAGAATTTTTTTATGCGGCGAAATGGGAGTAGGGTGGAATTTTTTTTCGTAGTCAGAATTAGAATATCTTTAGCTTTAATAAAAGCAGATAAATAGGTACATATGTAGGTGAATATAATAGAAAATTAAAATACAATATATACTAAAAGTATACCCAGCTTCAATACAAAAGGATAATTATTCCCACAAAATGAGCACAATCACAAATCATAGGTATCACATTTGTATATACATATGTAATTAGAACCTTATCACCAACTTCCTTAAATCAATTTCACGAGCTTTTTAAATCAATTTTAACACAAATCAGGAAGGACACAAATTCAATTACTACGAGCTATCAACTTATAAGACAGAAAATTACAAGGATTGAAAATGTCAGTTATTAAAAGCGCCAAAAATTTTCAGCCAGAAAGGGAAAATATAAACAAAAACAAACCAAATGTATCATATTGCCAATTCCCATATAGACCATACACACAAAAAATGATCGTCCCATATATAGCGCCCACAACTCGTGACATTCATGTGTTTGTATTAACTGATAACCGTTTTACATATCTTGGCAAAATGTAAACAAACCGAAATGACATAAGTTAAGCGAAATTGTCTTACGCTCTTCTTCATTACATAGAAATATTTCTCACAGAATGGTGCTTTTCTGTATTCACCAACTATCATATATACTATATAAGCCGTGTTTTATTGGTAATTGAAAATACTAGCTGGTAAAATTTTACATGGAAAACAACAACACCTCAAAAGTGAACAAAAATAAGCTAGTGTTTATCCATAGTAATTTAGTGAAGATAGAGTTTTATCTAGTTAAATGTAGGGGCAGTCAAGAAGTGCAAAAAATATGCAAATGTTGGCAACATGAGGGTGTGTTCGGTAACAAATACACTTCTTTTACACTTCGCCTGCATTGAAAAGTGCAAGCGATCCACAAATTTCAAACCAAACATTTATTTGGGTTGAAATTATAAAAATGCAATTATTTCGTTAAAAAATTTATTAAAATCAATACTTTACAAAATTTTTAAAACTTTTAGGAACAATTCATAAGAGATAAAATAATTTTTTTTAGGATTAGTGTATTTTACCATCACATATTGTGGAAAATTTATTGAAACATGCTTGTTCTCATTAAAAAGCTGACAAAGGTTGCTTCCATAAATGCATGGTTGTGAAAGTCTGACGAATACATACCTTTTTTAAATGCACATGTTAAATGTCCGATTTTCTTAAAAGCAAAACTCAAATATTTGTTGAGCAAATGTGAAACTATAAAAAGTGACAAGCAAACATATTTTTTTGACTTTAATATGATTGCAATTGATCGCATGCAAACAATGCATGCATTTATAAAAACTCCCAAAGTTATATATATACGGTATTGAGTAGAATAAAATGGTAATTTTGACTCTACAGGCAACTTGAAGTAACTTCTTATAATTTTTATTAATTATTTCTTTATAATTTCATGTTGAATTTTGTCTTTTAATATTTTATTTATTGAATAAAAAGAATAAAAGAATTTTTACTATCCAAATAAATGGTCTGTGTAATAAATTCTATAATAATTTAAGGAAAATAGTGAACTACGATTATTCAACTGGTCTTTAAAGTTGCCAGAAACTTAGTTCCATATTTTTCGTTCTTCCATATAAACCAATAGAATTGAACAGGGAGTTGACAAAATGGTGAACTTTAATCTGTGAGTGATAAATATAACAAGAATATCAATATATTTTCAAAGTTTTAATACAAATATAAGTAAAACACATTCGAAACCAACTCGGTGTGCATTTCCATGCAAACTTCAACTCAACAACCGTTTCCATGCATTTTCCAACTCGACCCAATAATTTACACAATTGTACATTCTTCGAACGCGCCCCATGAACAGCTGAACAGCTGTTGTTTATTTTGATTTAAAACTCAAATTGGATTTTTAACTAAAATGTAAAGATGTTAGCCAGAAATTTCTTTAACAAGTCAGTTGGTATATTTACAACTTTTGTGTGCAATATGCATTCAATTTTTTTCTATTTTCAAGTGCACATTTGCCTTTTATATTTTGTGTGTGACAGAAGATTTTGAAATTTTGACATCAATGATTTGACAAATAATGTAGGGATACCAACTTTAAGAAGAAAAATTAAAAGTGAATATAAAAGTGAATATAGCGTTTTATTGGTACTCGAATACTATGTTAGGGATAGATTACCAATAAAACGCGGCTATAGTCTTTCCTTGTCTCACTATTCTCTGTATTTTCTTCAATTGCCTTCAGTTGCAAGTCTCCCATCTGAAAATAATGTCTCCACTCGACGTTTAACGCAAGAAAAAAAAATGCCGCACATTTCACCACAGTCATGAGAGTACTATAGTTTTCATATACAAAGGTTTCGAAAAATGTCTTCTTAAGGTGACATTATGAGCATGTCTTGAGCATTTTGAACTATTTTTATTTTTTGTTTTGATTTTTTTTTAAGTTGTGAATTTATTCATGGTTTGAGTTATATCTGCCTTTCTTTTGATTGAGAGTTGTTTACAGTTTTCAAGATGCATTTGCTAAATGTTTAAGAAATTATCATATACACATAATGCATTATTAGTGGAGTAAACGTAGTGCAGAGTTTAGATGGTCAAATCTGATATTAATCAAGTTGATTGAGTGGTGCGTTGGGTGTTCAAACATGAACATAACCTAATCTATAGATAACCCAATGTGTATGTCAAACAAAGATAAGACAGATCATCCCAAGAATACACTGGCGGTTATCTACAGCTAAATAACATTTACATTTAAGATAAGAAAAGAAAATTGTATATACCGAATAACGTAGTGAAATAAAATTTAGTATTCATTAGACGTACAACCGAGGTTTACTCAACATTGGGTGTCACTTTTGGTTTTTAGGTTGTGCAATAAGATTGAAGTCATACAATGATCTTCATTAGTAATATTTTTTACTCTTATAACGACATGATCCAAATAAGTCTTAGAACAAGGACGAGTTGGCTCATTTATGATAGAACTGAGTCCATTATGAGCTGTCAAAGTAAGGTAAGAATTAGAAGTTGTGTATTAATTAAATAAACAAATTTTAATTTTGAATTAAATTTAGTTTTATTTTAAGCAAATTTTATCACAACTTATTTTATTTATAATAATAAACTACGCGTTTCGGAAATATTATTCCATCTTCAGGTTTAGGTTTTGACGTTTAGATTTGTTTTGTAAAATTAGCCATTTGTTGTCATTTTAGTTTATATTGTCTGTCTCTCTTTGTCTTAAGTAAATTTTGAGTGCTGTGTCATATAGTGTGTTTGTTTTTAAAGTTAGTTTATCATTTAGTAGTTTGTCTTGTTCTATTTTAGTTGCTTTATATATTTCGTATTCTTCTAGTGTGTCAAGTATTTTTCCTTTTTTGCATATGTGTAGTGGTGTGAAATTTGTATCGAAATTTGAGTAATTATGTTTATTGTTGATGAGGTGTAAAGCACAGTTTGATTTTGTGTTTGGTTTTGGTAAATGTTCTTTGTATCTTTCCTTGAATGTTCTTCCTGTTTGTCCAATGTAGTAGTTTTCGCAGTCATCACAATTTATTTTATATACTCCGGTGCATGTTTTTTGTCAATTTCTTTTTTATGGTCTGTTAGTTTTTTGATGTTGTTGTTGGTTTTAAATGATTATTTTATGTTTTTTTAATTCGTTTTGGATGTGATGTGGTAAAAAGTTCGTGTATTCCATTGATATGTAAATATTGTTGTTGGTATTTTTGTTATTTTTGTTATTATTGTTTATGTTTTTTAGTTTCTTTTTTCTTTTCTTTAAAAGTTTTTCAATATTATCGCTTGTGTATCCATTTGCGTTAGCTATTTGTTTTATTATGTTTAGTTCGTGTAAATATTCTTGTTTATCCATGGGTATTGTAAGTAATCTGTTTATAAAGGCGATATATGCTGCCATTTTTTGGGAATGTGGATGATGTGAATCTTTATGTATGGTATGAGATTGGCAACCCTGCTGCGAAAGTGAAAAGTTGAATTTAAATATCGCTCCCGTAAATTTATTTGAAAAGTTAATTAAACCGTTTAAATTATATTCAAAAAAAGTGAAAAACCTTACACCTATTAGTTTAATCACGAAAATATAATCCGATTTACCAGGTAAAACAATACTAAACCACTTAAAAACAAAATAAATTTGATTTAAATTTGGTCACATGACTGATAATAAAAGGAAAATCTGTCAAACTTCACCAGAAGACTCTACCCATCAAGTCATTGATTCAAATAACAGAAATTCAAAAATTTATAAAACACACACTGCAATGTCCATCTCAGCATCAGATTTACTCAAAATTAAATCAATTGTTGATAGTTCCCTTCAAGCAGAACTTCTCAAGGCAACTTCAAATCTAGCTACCAAGGATGATCTTAATAACCTCAGCATCGAAATCAATCTTCTACGGCAACAAAATGAAGAGTTAACCCGAAAAGTTGAACAATTTGAAATCCGATGTAGCCTACTAGAGGAAGAACTTGAGACGCAAAGTAGGGAAGTAAAAGGAAAGAATATTATTATTTCAATTCCAAATGACGCCGACACAGAACCAGAAGAAAAGATACGAAGTGTCACTCAGCTCCTTCTTGGAAATGAAAGCACGGAAAGTTTTCCACAACCCATAAAAATAAGTGAAAATAACACTATAGTAAAATTGAAAATAAATACTGGTTCCTCTGAAATAGCCACAAGAATGCTTAAGAACTCAGCCAAACTTAAGGGCACAGGTGTTTATTTACAAAGAGATCTCACAAAGCAAATGCAACTAAAACGAAGAATACTGCTCGAATACAGAAGATTACTTAAAACAATTAAACCAAAAATCATAATACAAATGAAAAGTAATGCTTTTTTAATAGAAAATAAAACTTTTTATTGAGATAATAATAATAATAAATTAAAATTTAATGAAAATGATGGCGAAATTAAACTGCAGAAAATGTATGGTCAATTAAACTTTGATACTGTCAAAAACATTGTGCTGTCAACTAGCCGTCAAAGCAAATGGACTAGATCAACAACATCTACTAGTTCACCAGGGATGCCACTTTATCAAAATTGACCAAGTGTTAGTACAATATTGAGAAATTGAGAATTAGGTGCCGTCAGCTCATTAAATAATAATAAATCGTAAAATTGTAGCGTATAATATATCTGGTCTCAAAAATAAGCTATTATTTGTAGATTTTTTTAATTTTATTAAAACGTATGAAATTTTTTTCCTCTTTGAAACTTATGTAACTAATGAAAATATAAGTAAATTTACTCAATATTTTAATGGATTTAAACTTTACTGGATACCTGCAACTAAAACATCGCTAAAAGGACGTGCAAGCGGTGGATGTCTATATGGAATAAAACTATCACAATTGAAATATTACGATTTTGCTGAATTTCAGGAAACTATTGTAGTGAAAGTGCTAGAAAAAAGGAATTTATTTATTCTCCCGCTTTATATAAATTGTAATAAATGGTCTGGAGATTTTGAAAACCTGAGCAGTATTTTGTCTTTGCTAGCAAACAAGAGTGTTTTAATGATCGGTGACTTCAACGCCCGAATAAACAATAATCAAATTACGTCACTTAGGAATAATAATAATACATTTATAAACCCTAGCAACAGAACATCCAAAGACAATGTCTGCAATCAAAATGGAAAGAACTTGCTTGAACTGCTGCAAATGTATGACAGTATTGTCTTAAACGGTTGCGTGGAAGGAGACATCGAGGGACATTTCACCTTTATTGGAGGACAGGGAAAATCCGTCATCGATTATTGTACTGTTAACAATGAGTGGATCAATTCTATCTCCAAATTTGAAGTTTTATCCAAAAATTATTCCGACCATATCCCAATAGTTGTTGAATGGAGATTTGAAACCGATTTGCAGCAGAGGAATCTAAACCTGGTCCCACGCCTAAAATGGAAAAACGAAAATATTGAATCCTACCATAACACTTTGGATGTTTTTCTTTCCAGAATATCTACAATTCCCGAGACCACAGACGCTTTCTCAGATCAAATCACAGAATGCTTGAGGAATTCTTCAAACAATGGAGGCTCAAATGCAATTAAAACATCCAAACAAAAATGGTTCGACAGGGAGTGTATGAATGCGAGACAAAAATCATTTGCCCTTTTAAATGCAATGCGTCATAATTGCTATAATGATGAACTTCGTAAATGGTACATCCAATCAAATATCAGTTACAAAAATCTCTGTTTACAGAAAAAAATAAACTTTGAAACAAATCAGGCCTTATCCTTAGGACACACCAAAAATACAAAGGAGTTCTGGAAGAAAGCAAAAGAAATAAATGGTTCAAATCACATTATAGGTTCAGGTGTATCTGCACATGACCTTTCTGTTTATTTCAAGAACCTTCTTTTGAACAAATCCCATTTGACCTTTTCATACGCGGAACCACTTATTTGCAATGATATACTAGATGTCACAATATCTGTTGATGAAATACAAACAGTTCTTCGAAAGGCAAAAAATGGGAAAGCTCCAGGAGAAGATGGGATACCCTATGAATTTTTTAAAAATGCATCTCCAACCTTTTATAACAATTTGTCAACATTTATCAATAGAATTTTTACGAACGCGGAAGTTCCTGCTTCGTTTAAAACATCAGTTATTTTCCCAATTCATAAAAAAGGCGCCTTGAATGATGTTGAAAACTATCGTGGCATTTCGTTCATGAATGTCATAGCGAAAATATTTTGTGGAATACTTGTTGGCAGATTAGAAAGATGGGTAGAAGAAAATAATATTCTATCGGACCTCCAAGCAGGATTTAGGAAGAATTACTCCACAGTCGATCAAATATTTTGTCTTACATCTATAGTTAAAGCGTTTCAAGCCCGAAATAAGAAAGTCTACGCTTTTTTCGTCGATTTTAAAGCTGCGTTTGATCTGGTGAATAGGAATGCTATGTTATATAAGCTCTCCCAGCTGGGTATTTCAACAAGATTTCTTCGAATAATCCGCACCATGTATACGGACACGAGATCAACAGTCTGGGATGGAACCGTGTTTTCAGAATGGTTCGAAACAGAAACTGGTGTTAAGCAAGGATGCCTTCTCAGCGCTCTCCTCTTCTCTTTTTTTATAAATGACATTGAAAACCATATTCCCGGAGGTATTCGAATGGCAGGTGTTCTCATAAATGTGTTACTGTACGCCGATGACCTAGTTTTATTGTCAGAATCACCAGAAAATTTACCACTCATGATAAATCGTACTGTGAAAAATTGGAACTTGTGATCAATACTGAAAAGTCTAAAGTTATGGTTTTCTCACGATCGAACCGAAGTGAAGTGAGAAACTCTTGGATATTTAATGAAAATCGTTTGGAAGTAGCGAAAGTATATAAATATTTAGGAGTTAAACTCAACCCAACACTGGATTTCAATTTACACCTTACAGAAAAAGCTAATTCTTCTCTAAGTTTGATTAATTTAACATGGAGTAAAGTCTTTTCAAACCAAAACATAAATCTGGCCATTAAATATAAAATTTTCGATTCTGTTGTAAAATCCTCACTTTGTTATGCTGCTCAGATTTGGGGGATACAAGAGTATGAAGAAATTGAGAAACTGCAAAGAAACTTTTTGAAAAAGCTGTTTTACCTTCCAATCAAAACTCCAAATTATGCAATCTACTTAGAAACTGGTCTACCAAAACTGTTTACCTATACACTCAAACTTCAAGCTGATTATATAATGAAAGTTCTGGGATACCACGACTCTCGGTTGAGTAGAAAACTGCTGCTTTATGAAGTAAGAAATAAAGATTGGTGGATGGAGAAGTGTCAAAACATTGGTTCTACTTATGGTGAAGAAGTGCATATGAACCCCAGCAACCTACAGCTTTTGAAAGTTTAACTATATAGCGTCATACAAAAGTAAGAAGACTCCGTACGAAATCTCTGGATACAAAAAGCCTGTCGATCGGAAAGCAGAATACTTTACAGCCAATTAGATTATAATCTTGGTGATAAAAATTATTTTAGTGATACCTTTAGCTTCAAAGAAATCTCCTCAATATTCAAAGCTAGATGTGAAATTTTATGTCTTAATGGATGCCCCTACAATGGAAGTTTTAATCAGTTCTGTACTTTATGTAACATGAAAGAAAAAGAAGACTGCTTTCATCTAATAAGCATATGTCCAATCTTTAGACAATATAGACTTTCGTATTTTGGCAAGGGAATTCTATCAATGGTGGAGACTATACAAATCTTGAATGGATCGAACTGGAAAGGACTTGCACTTTTTTTGAAGGATACCTACACTTTTAGAATGCTGCTATTAACAGAATATGTGTAGCCATCTTTATTAAATAATTATAATGGTAAAAAATAGAAAATCAAATCAAAGACATTATCAAATCAAATACATTTTATATTATAAATGTGTATATATTTTATTCTTTTTTAAATTTTAAAATGTTGCCAGTCGAGCTGACGGCAAAGCCAAAGCTTATAAAATTCGTAAAATTTATGCCAATGTAACAAACATAAATTGTCAATAAATGAATTCTTTTACTTACTTACTTACTTACTTACTTACTGTATGGTAATATCTGTGGTCGTGGGTTTTCTATATATTTTGTATTTTAGTTTATTGTCATGTTTTGTAATGTTAAGATCTAAGAAATTTATATTATTTTCTTGTTCTTTTTTAATTATAAATTTGTAGGAAACCTCGGGTTATAATAATTAATAAAGGAAAAAATAATCATAATACCTAATACTTTATAATAATAAAACTTGATAATAAAACATTGACATAACCTATAATAATAACCTATAATAAAATATACCTAATAATAATAATACTTTAACTTAGTTATAAAACATAATAATACCAAATAATAATAATACAAAATTATAACCATACATAATAATATAACATAAAATAATATATAATAATACTTAAAACTTAATAATACCATATAATAACATATAATAATAATAATAAACATTATAATCATACCTAAAATAATAATATCAATACTTAATATAACATTACAATAATCCATAAAAATAATGATACCTATAATAATATTAATACCTTATAATATAACATAAAAATAATACATAACAATACCTATAATAATCCCTAAATATAATACTAATTATACCTAAACATAATAATATACAAGTATAATATTACCTAACTTATAAGATAATCTATTATTAATAAATAATAACACTTAATAAATATATAACCCAATAATTCTACGATTATAATAACGTCTAATAATAATAATAATAATAATAATAATAATAATAATAATAATAATAATAATAATAATAATAATAATAATAATAATAATAATAATAATAATAATAATAATAATAATAATAATAATAATAATAATAATAATAATAATAATAATAATAATAATAATAATTATTATAATAATAATAATAATAATAATAATAATAATAATAATAATAATAATAATAATAATAATAATAATAATAATAATAATAATAATAATAATAATAATAATAATAATAATAATAATAATAATAATAATAATAATAATAATAATAATAATAATAATAATAATAATAATAATAATAATAATAATAATAATAATAATAATAATAATAATAATAATAATAATAATAATAATAATAATAATAATAATAATAATAATAATAATAATAATAATAATAATAATAATAATAATAATAATAATAATAATAATAATAATAATTATAATAATAATAATAATAATAATAATAATAATAATAATAATAATAATAATAATAATAATAATAATAATAATAATAATAATAATAATAATAATAATAATAACAACCATAATAATAATAAAGACATAATCTCGCGATCCCGAGTGTACCTAGAAAAACAGAAAATGCAAAATAGCGATCGTAACTGGCCATCACACCACCCGACGACGACGTACGCATGAAAGTACATACATAAGTACATACATAAGTACATACATACCAGATGGTCAGTTACATCGCTAAATCTGCATAGAAACCGAACACCCAAATCTAACTGACCACCGTGTCATCCGATGTGTGTGCAACATACGTAGGCACATACATGCAGGGTGGTCAGTTACATAGCTAATCATCCGATCATCGATCCCGCTGATCGATGTGAGGTGATTAGCTATGTAATGATGCGGGTGTAGGTATGGACCGTTGGCGAAAAATATAAAATAGAAAAAATAACAATTGGTCTAAAGGAGGAGGAGTCAAACTAGGCCAAGGCTAAATGGGTTGAAGGAAAATGCGAAGTAGGTCAGTTGGTGTTCAGATTTCAAAGGTGCGGGTCGAAAAAATAAAGTCACTACGTGATGCAAACGAACTTAAAAATAAAATAAAAAAGGAAAAAGAAAAAAAAAATATTTGAAAGACAATAAAAAAAAAAGCAAAACCCGGGTATACTCGCAAAGTATATAGGTTTTACTGACAGATAAAAAGGAAGAGTGTTTTTTTTTAAATTTTTTATGCAAAAAAAAAAAAAAACAAAAACCAAACAAAAAAAAAGATTTAATTTTTTGTACAAACCATTTTTGTGAAAACCAGACATAACCAAGAAAAAAATAATATTGATTGGGTAAAATAAAAAAAAAAAATATTTGTTAACTAGTGATCCAGTGCACCCCCCCTTTATCCCTAAGAAAAAAAAAAAATTACACCAACATAAAAATAAAAATGAAAAAACAAAAAATAAAGAAGAAATAAAAAAAAGAAATACACCACTATAAAAGTCATTATCATCCTCATCATCATCATCATCCTTATCATCATCATCATCATCATCATCATCCTCATCATCATCATCATCATCATCATCATCATCATCATCATCATCATCCTCATCATCATCATCATCATCATCATCATCATCCTAATGTTAATCGTGTCCTTAGTGGTTCCCTCCCCAAAATCCGATCGCGCTCCCCATTCCTTTTAATTTACCCTATAATATCATTCTGTGTTTTCAAATCCCAGTACCAAGTGTTGTGCAAGTTTTAGTGTGTAAGTTATTGGTTAGGCATAACAATAATTTTATTTCACTTTTTAAGATTTTTTTTTTACTGTGCAAAATAATAATAATAAATATAATAATAAATATAAAAAAAAAAAAAAAAGAAATAAATATACATAGTATATAAATTTTTAACTGAAAAAAAAAAAAAAAATAAGAGTAAGGCAAGGTATAAAAAAAAAAAAAGGTAAAACTACTATAAAAATATAAAAAAAAAAGGAAACAAGCAAATCAAAAAATAATCAAAAAAAAAAAAAAAATTTTTTTTAGTGTAATAAATAATCAAAGTGTTTAGATAAAAGCAACAGACCAACGGAGTTCCAGTCGTGGTGCACTACAGCTGATCCAGCGGTAAGTCATTTTGAAAAAATTCAATTCTTTTTATATTAAGATTACTCTTAAATAAAAATTTCTTTTTTTAATTGATTTATTTTCGGTTTGCGAATTGTATTATTTTACAAAATATATATGTAAATATATATACTTATATATTTACAAATACCTACACTGAAAAAAAAAATATTTATAATTCTACCTGAAAAAAAAAAAA
The DNA here is from genome assembly GCA_905146935.1 of Scaeva pyrastri. Lineage (NCBI taxonomy): Eukaryota > Metazoa > Arthropoda > Insecta > Diptera > Syrphidae > Scaeva > Scaeva pyrastri. The sequence goes on from LR989929.1 coordinate 40,995,829, forward strand.
AAAAAAAAAAAAAAACAAATATATATAAATAAATAACAAAATTTAAAAAAAAAAATAATAATATACGGAAACTTACCTTTTTTTTTTGATTTAAAACATTTCTACCTAAAAAAAAAAAAAACATACTTACCAAGAGATAATAAACCTAAAGAAAACTTTTAATTTATACTTACCTAAATACTTACTTTAAAACCTATAGTAAATTACCTAAATACTTACCTTAAAACCTATATTAAAGGAGACATTACACTTACCTAAATATTTGCCTTAAAACCTATAGAAAATGAAACACTATACTTACCTTAATACTTAGCTTAAAACTCTTTAAAATTAATATTAATATTCTTATAATATATTATTGTAATTTTAATACAACATAACAGTATATTAAAATAATATAAATATAATAAATATGTAATACAATACCAACCTAAGAATTTATATACATACCTGATTGATATAATAATTATTTATAATTTAGATTTTTAATTTTTTTTTTTGTAATAAAAATTACATACATTTTTATAACGTAGATGAAAACAAAACAAAAAATCTTTTATTTGGATATGGAATGATCTCGGAAAATTGTTTATGGGAAGACAGTTGAGAAATTTTTAGGATTCCTTTTTTTTTCAGTCGATCCAACCATGGTGGCGTAAAAGGACCTCCAAGAGGTGGAGGTGAGGAAACAATGTAAGGGTATGGTATAGGAGGGTGCAAGGTCGAGTAAGGGACTACTGCAGGTAAATGGAGGTTGCAGTAGTCAAGGTGGTATCTTCAAGATACATGGGCGGGCAAATCCTCCGAGGGTCAATACCATCTTCGACCCTCATCCCTCTATGGAGATCACTCTCCCCCTTCACTCTGCTGGACATTTCGGGTCCCCTCTCTCTTCGATATTTATTTTACATGGCATGAAGTCGTAACACCGTCCAGTGCAGCGGTAGCAAGAACCCCCCCTCCGGCGAGCTAGGTCGTGCCTATGCAAGCATGCCAAGCTGCCGTTGCCTGGACACCCTCACCTTCCTGCTGCCAGGATCAGCCTCTAGTGCCTGTAGCTAGGGGTTGTAATGGTGGTAAGGGAAGGGGAGGCATAACACCTCGTGGTAGTTTTGTTACAAATTTCATATTGTTATTAATGTTGTTAATGTATTTATGTAATATATCAATTTGTCTATGTGTTCCGTCAAATATTATAAGTGTATCATCTACATATCTAGAATAAGATGTAATATTTTGGTATTGTTTGTTGTTTTTTACTTACTTACTTACTTACTTAGGTCCTCAGACCTACGAAGTCCGTTGGTGTTCCCTAGCGGGACATAGGGCCTCAACTACTCCTACGCGCCATCGTGTACGGTTTCCAGCGATGTATTTAAGCTCCCTCCAGCTCTTTCCCAGTCTCGCAGATTCCTCCTCAACTGTTCTTCTCCACGTGCTTCTCGCCCTACCTACTCTTCTTCCTTCTTGTGTGAGTGGGTTCCACTGCATTGCTTGGCCTGCAATGCAGTCATTACCTTTTCGAAGCGTGTGTCCAATCCACTGCCACTTGCGCCTTCGTATAATGGTATCTATAGGTTCCTGACCTGTTCGTCTATGTAAGTCATAGTTGGAGATACGATTAGGCCAGAAAACCCGTAAGATGTTTCGAAGACACCTATTAACGAAGGTTTGCAGTTTCCTGGTTATTGTGGTTGTTATTTTCCAGGTGCTGCAGCCATATAGCAGAACTGATTCGACGTTAGAGTTGAACAGTCGTAGCTTTGTGTTCAAGCTGAGAGATTTGTTCCTCCAAACATTGGACAACATTCCGAACGCAGCCTTTGCTTTTCCGATGCGGCTGGCGATGTCTAATTCGGTTCCTCCTTCAGGAGAGACGATACTTCCAAGGTATTGGAAGCTATCTACTTTCTCTACTGCTTGTTGACCAATGTTCATCAGAGCGGATGATTGCGAGCTCCCGAGGCTGAACATCTTTGTTTTTCCCGTATTGATTTTCAGCCCCCCGATTGCTGCTTCTCTCTCCACCCTTGTTGCCATTTGATGGAGATCCATGATCTTATGGGAAAGCAAGCAAACATCGTCAGCGTAGTCGAGATGTTTAAGGTAAGTTGTCAGAGTCCATCTTATTCCTCCGCTTCCTGTCAAAGCCATCCGCAGTATATCACTTATCACCAATAAAAACAGGATTGGTGACAGTATGCAGCCCTGTCTGACCCCGCTTTGGACTTCAAATTCTTCGGACAACCTACCTCCGTGTAAGACGTGACATTTGGACCCATCATAAGTCGCTTTAATAATAGCAATGAGTTTCTCCGGTATACCCCTCCTCCGTAAAGCAAGCCAGATAAACTCCCTGTTGACGCTGTCGAAAGCCTTCTCGAAATCAATGAACAGCAGGTGAAGTGGTGATCGATATTCGACGCACTGTTCGATGATGATCCTCAAGGTGTTAATGTGATCAATACAGGAGGACCCAGTGCGGAAGCCTGCTTGTTCAGCGTCGAGCGATGCTTCGAGGTGTTCTTTAATGCGATCTAAAACAATCTTTGCTACTATTTTGGCGACTGCAGGCAAAACGCAGATACCCCTCCAGTTTTCACACTTCATCAAGTCTCCTTTTTTTGGGAGCTTGACAATCATTCCCTTTTTCCACTCTTCGGGAAAGCATTCGGAGACCCACGCTTTCTCTATGAGCGGTTGCAGCAGATCGCTTGATGTTGTTGGTGCTGCTTGCAGCAATTCTGCGGGAATGCCGTCAAGTCCTACCGCTTTGTTGGTCTTAAGTGCTTTGATGGCGGTACATATCTCTTCCTTACTGGGGGGTGCGGTGCGTAATCGGGAATTGGTTGTATCGGGCAACTCGGAAGATGTCATTTGCATGTTGCTGTCAAAAACATGATTTAAGACAGAGGCAAAATGCTCCCTCCACCTTCTGAGTTGGCCCTCATCCGATATCAGCAGGGTTCCATCTCTATCTTTAACCGGGTGTTGTTTTGAGCTCTGCACACCAGCGAGTTCTTTGGTTATTCTGTAGAGAGTTCTGCTGTCGCACCTGTTTGCAGCTTCTTCTGCTTCTAGGGCAAGAACGTTGGTGTGATTACGTTTATCACGTCTTACACTACGCTGGACCTCTTTCATCTTCATGCGGTATGTGGATTCTAGCTCGTTTCTTTCTTCTCCGTGCGCAGCTGCCAAACGAGCTTTAAGGTGTTTTCTTTCGTCGATCTTAGCCCAAGTTTCTTCCGAAAGCCAGGTGTTACGGCTTCCTTGCACACGACCGACTATTCTCTCAGCACCTGATATGAGAGCATTTTTCACAGCACTCCAGTGGTTTTCTATGGATTCTGTTCCAGTGCTGCTGATTGCCCTCATATGTTGCGAAAGGTGGTCCCTGAGTTGTTGTCGAGTGTTAGGGTCCTTTAGTCTGTCCGTGTTAAACTTGGGCGTTCTGGTGTTCGAGTTCGATCTCCGAATTGCAGCTGTACGTAATCTTAGGGTAGCTACCATAAGATGGTGATCGCGGGCAAGCCCCATGTCAGCACCTCTTCTATTGGTGCCGCCAATCACAAGACGGTTAGCGTTGCAGAAGTCCACAAACCTCTCACCATTGTCATTGCAACTACCAACTCCATGCTTTCCCATGACGTGCCTGAGCCCTTCGTTGTCGTTGCCAACCTTGGCATTCAAGTCTCCCATTACCATTATGATGTCTCCGCGCGGTGTGTTGTTGTATACCGCACTTAGCCGACTGTAAAAGCCTTCTTTCTCTTCATCCGGGGCGAGTTCCGTTGGGGCGTAACACTGTATGATGGTGATGTTGCGTACTCTACTCCGGAATCTGGCCTTAATAATTCGTTCACCTAGTGGCTCCCATGAAATTAGACTATTGATAGCTGTTTTGGTTAGCAACAGCCCAACTCCAGCGTCCCGAGCGCTTCCAGGTGCTTTTCCAGAATAGAGTAGCACAGTGTTACGTGTTGGAGACTTGTACTTGCCCGATCCCAACCATCTTACTTCACTAATCCCTAAGATATCCAACCTATACCGCATGAATTCTCTCTCTAGTTGGAGGAATCTGGAGTTGTGAGGACCTTCGTTTCCTGCTTCCAGGAGCGTCTTCACATTCCAGAAACCAATCTTTGTCCGGGTACAATAGCCAAAAGTCGTCAACGTGTGATCAATCCTTATCCGAGGCGTAGTTTCGGTTTCGGTAGCACGATTTAATTCAGTTACGAAGAATGCTAACCTCCGCAACCTATACCAGAGAAAGCTGGGAGCTCCGCACTTACAATTTTAGCTTATTTTTGTATATAGGTATACAAAAATAATTACCGGGGACCACCACGGGGAGGTAAAGTAAGCACTTCGTCGTGCCTGAAAGTTGCGCTGCTGGCCTATGCCAAGTTATAGGCAGTCAACAGTTACCCGATCAGACACGGCGCAGGTCCGGTTGTTTTTTGATAATATGTATTTGTTTTCAAAATAATTTAAATAAATGGCAGCTATTAAACTACTTAATGGAGAACCCATCGCCAATCCTTCTGTTTGTTTGTAAAAATTGTTGTTGAATGTGAAATAATTTTGCTTTAGAATAATTTTAGAAGTTGTATTAGACGAAAGGATATCGATGTTCATTCGCCTATAAATACTAGAATTTGAATATTTTCATTTGATACAAAAATTTCCAGTATTTGTAAGAATAAGCCACAATCATGGTTATTTAGTCTATAAACGCTAATAAACTTAAAAATTTCATTGCATACGTATGTTTAAAGATAATTGTAATACATCAGCGCACAACCAAGTAAGACAACAAGCATAAGGCTCAATTAAATCATGGACAAAAACACCAACACCACCTGCTGAATACGCATCATTAGAACTGAACAAGAATAGAAATTATAACCTGGACATAGAATAAAAATCACTTTAATAGTCATAAATCCAAATCTTTGTATAAGAAGTGGTATTGTCAAATCTGGCAATGCCGATAATGGTAAGCACTGAAAAATATCTATCCGGCGCAGCCATCTTGCTTTTGCACAGAAAAAAGAGAATGTGCAATAACCTCACTGGAGAAGAAGCGTATCACGAGACGGAGCAAGTTCCCGCGATTATATATGTACCTACTTGATAATAAAAAAATAAGAAGATTGTAAGAAAAACTAAATGTAAGTTAAACAAAATAATTACCTATATTAAGAAAACAAATTATACAATGTTATATGTACCTAAATCTACAGGAAATAAAAGTCACTTGAATTAAAATTAAAAAGCTATTTGGTCTAAGTGGCTTAGTTTTCAATGGGAAAACAATCTTTGAGAATATTCTTTTATTTCATTTAAAATCCCATAACCTCAGAAATCATTGAATCACATCGAATCAAATTCTCATCAAATCCATCGATTGCAACAAAGAATCCGTCATCATCTTTGTCCACCCACGTGTCTCGACATAACTCGTGTCCAGAGTTGGAGTTTCAACGGTTACAGCGTCACAGCCAAAAGAACAAGGTAAGTCAGAGCCTATATTTTGTATTATTATCTCTCTGCCTCCTCGACATACAAACCTACGTGTGCAATAACTATGCCCAACCACCACTGCAAAGCGTGTCAAAATGAAGACAATGACGATATGGTCCAATGCGACACGTGTGATGACTGGTATCATTACGTATGCGTAGGCGTGAATGACGAAATCAAGGACCACGATTGGAACTGTATCAATTGTCAAACTCCTCCCCCAGAAAAAGCCCAAGATTCCAGTCTCACAGGCATAGGTCAATTCACACCACTAACGTTCGATTCAATGCAACATTCAAACCCTCCACATAATAGCTCTGCAGCCCAATCTCAATCGGCAGCCGTTTCAGCTCCACAGGGTGGTTCTACAACCCAATCTCAATCGCATGGTAGTCAATCGGTAGCCGTATCAACTCCACGAATTCAACCCTCCGATTCCATCGATAGTCGTACAACACCTACAAACACGACGTGTTCAAAACGTCGTGACTTATTGCTTCAACAATTGGAGGAAGAAAGGCTTCTGCAAGCTCAACGTGACAAGGAGTACATCCAAAAGAAGTACTCCCTTTTGAAGGAGCTCCAACATAGTGGTGACGACAACGACAAGATGTTTCAACAAGATTCTACAGTACAACAACAAACAAGCGAAAGCACTTCCCTAGCTACGAGGAAGCCAAACTCCCTCGTCAATTCTCAGGATACCAGCGGGTGGAACAGCACATTCTACTACAAAGCAAGTGACCAGCCTCTCATGTCAAACAGCCAGCAACATAGTGGTTCAGCACCAACTACAACGGTTAACTCTAGGCCTTATGCGGAGGTTTCCTTCGGCGACAGACCAGCAACAAATCAATTCAACTTTAGTAAATCGAATGAAACGCTAATACCGAATAAGCAGCAACTGGCAGCCAGGCAGCTAATGTCAAAGGAACACTTAACCTTCAGTGGACGCATCGAGGAGTGGCCTAGGTTCATCAGCTGGTTCAACAGTACCACAGTGTCGTGCGGGTATACGGACACAGATAATTTAAGACGGTTACAACATTGCTTGAAAGACGATGCGTTCAAAACAGTCGGAGTTACACTATTTACGCCACAACAAGTTCCAACCGCTATGAAGTCCCTTCAAATGCTTTATGGCCGGCCCGAAGCAATCATCGACAGTCTTATTGATCAGCTTAGAAAAGAACCAGCACCTCGGATCGAAAAGCTACAATCACTTATAGGATTTTCTCTAGCAGTACAAAATGCATGCGCTGTGATGATAGGAAGTGGCTTAAACGACCATCTGTCTAATCCATCACTACTTCGTGAGCTCACCGAAAAGCTACCGCCTCAAATTCGTTTGAACTGTTGAAATTATCGTCGGAACTTAGATTCTGTTAGCCTTTTAACCTTTAGTGAGTGGTTAGAAGACGTCGCACAGTCGGCATCTGAAGTTGCGCCTTTGAATAACATCCGAACAATGAAATCGGAACGCCTCATACAAAAATCTTCGCTTAATGTTCATCAAGGTTCAGAAGTACAACAATCAACGCATTCACATCCGACACAGCCACAACAGGCGCGGTCAACGGCGGTACAGTCACAGGTGACTCAACCAAAGAAATGCCCAATATGTGATAATGATTGCAACGCGATCGATAAATGTCAGAAATTCTTGAATCTGAGTCTTAATGAGAAGTGGAATGCGATAAATCGATTTTCCATTTGTAGAACTTGTCTTCGCAGACATGGAAAGAACCGTGGTCACCTTTTAAAGGAATGTGGTGTTGATGGGTGTACCTATAAACATCATAGGCTGCTCCATAAAGTGCGCGACACCATAGTTACAAATGGTTCATCCAGGTTGAATTGCTACCACAAATTGGATAACTGTTCGATTTTGTTTCGCATAGTTCCAGTGACATTATTCAATGGTAAGAAGAAGTTAGACGCTTTCGCTTTCCTCGATGATGGCTCATCGATTTCCTTGATTGACGAGGAGCTAGCAAACCAATTGGGAGTGACAGGAGAACTTCAACCGCTGTGCTTAAAGTGGACAGCCAATACACACCGCACTGAAAAGAATTTGAGAGTTATAGACCTTCAAATTTCAGCAAATAGCGCAAGCAAGAAATACAAAATATCCAACTTACATACCGTCAAGTCACTGGAACTACCAAAACAAAGTGTGAAAGCCGAAGAACTAGCTCGGCAACACAGCCACCTGAAAGGAATTCCCATCTCAACGTATACAAATGCCAAACCACAAATCCTATTAGGCTTAGACCAATGGAAACTGAGTATCCCACTACGTTCGCATGAAGGGAAGCCTAACGAACCAGTTGCATCCAAAACACGTTTGGGCTGGACAGTATATGGCCCATGTCCACATCGTCAAAAAACAAATGAACAAATGAAGTAACACGATCTGTCAAAGAACTTTATAAATTTTCATAGCTGCGATTGCTATGATTTAGAAGATGAAAAACTGAGTACACAATTCAAAAAATTCATGGCGTTTGACTTAGAGGCCACCACAAACAAAAAAATTCTTCGTTCCTCTGACGACGAAAAGTCTATAACGATAATCGAAAACAATGTGAGCAGAAGGCCCGAAGGAAACAACTTTGTGGTGCCATTACTGTGGAAGGGAAAGTTGACTCAACTTCCCGATAGCCGTCTAATGGCCGAGCGAAGACTTATACACTTAGAGAAAAAGTTGTCGAATAATCCAAACCTGAGCAAAAATCTAAACGGACAAATAGAAGAGTATTTAAGAAAGCAATACGCACGTAAGTTGAGTAAAGAAGAATTAAGAAAACATTCTTCGCCTGTACTGTATGGTATCTGCCAATTTTCCCAGTGGTCAATCACAACAAACCAGACAAGGTCAGATTAATATGGGATGCAGCCGCCGCAGTGAACGGAGTTTCACTGAATTCAATGTTACTCTCCGGACCGGATATTGTACATTCTCTCCTATCAGTACTTTTGCGTTTCAGGGAGCGTAAATTAGCCATATGTGGAGACATAAAAGAAATGTTTCACCAAGTGTGGATACGAGATTTGGACCAGCATGCTCAACGCTTCCTGTGGCGGAATAAAGACACGAAAGAAGTTGAAGAATTCGTAATGCAAGTGATGATATTTGGGTCAACTTGCTCCCCCTTCTGCGCTCAATTTGCAAAAAACACCAATGCCAGGATCTACATTGAAGAATTTCCAAGAGCCGTGAAGGCGATTATAGAAAATCACTATGTGGATGATTATTTAGATAGTGTTAACACAGAAGATGAAGCAATTACGCTCGCACAAAATGTTACCTTTATTCATAGACAGGCAGGGTTTGAGATTCGAAATTTTTTGTCAAACTCTAAAAAGGTTCTGAAAAACCTAGGTGAAAGTTCTTCCAACTTTGAAAAGAAAATAAATAGCTGGCATCCTCTATCCCACTCCGAAAAAATACTAGGCATGTGGTGGTCCCCTGTCTCTGATACATTCTCGTTTGCAATTAAAACGAATTTTCTTAAAACCAATATTTCCGATGAAAGTGGTTGGCCAACAAAAAGAGAGCTGCTTAAGGTCCTAATGTCAGTTTTTGATCCGCTAGGCTTAATCGCAAACCTTTTGGTTCTGTTGAAGATTTAGCTTCAGGAAGTGTGGACATCGGCAATTGCGTGGGATGAACAGATTCAACCACAACATTTCGACAAATGGTGTAAATGGACAAAGCTAATTCCTCAAATACAAGCAATTTCTATTGAAAGGCCATACACGAACGAGTTAATAGTGGACGAAGAGCTTACAGTGCAGATGCATGTATTTGTCGATGCGAGCGAAGCAGCTTACGCAGCTGCTGTGTATCTTCGGTTTACAGATGGAAAAGTTGTCGAAGTGACCCTGATAGCTGCCAAGACTAAGGTAGCACCCTTGAAAATCGTGTCAATTCCAAGACTAGAGTTAGAAGCAGCAATTCTGGGAGTGAGGTTGGCAAAAACCATTTCTGAAAATCAAACAATCGAAGTGAACGAAAGATACTTTTGGTCCGACTCGAAAACAGTTCTTAACTGGATTCATTTAGATGATAGAAAATACAAACAGTTTGTCGCCTTTCGTGTAGGCGAGATCCTACAAGAAACCGAAACCAAAAACTGGAGGTGGATTCCAAGCAAGAGCAATGTAGCTGACGAGGCAACAAAATGGAGGTGCAATCTGGAATTTAGTTCCAAATGTCGATGGTACAAGGGAGTAAGTTTTCTTTATGAATCCCCTGATGAATGGCCGGGCGAATTCAGAGTCACAGAGACAACGAACGAAGAAATCAGACATGTCAACATACACCACGTAACAAGTTTCGAAAAAATCGTCGACTACACACGATTCAGCACTTGGGAACGAATTTTTCGAGTGATGGGACAGGTTTTTCGCTATGCTAGAAAACTGAAAAGCAAAGTCAAATCTCAATATTCACCTCCATGCCTAACTTCGGTCGATCTTGCTAAGGCTGAGAATTATCTATTTAGACTATGTCAAGCGGAATCCTTCCCTGAAGAAATCTCAGCTCTTAAGTCAAGTGATAAGGAACCGTTCAAAGCTGAAGTCGTCAGAACAAGCTCCATCTATAAACTTTCACCATACCTAGACGAAAACTCGACAATGAGAGTAAAAGGCCGAATTGACGCAGCCTACGGAATACCACTAAACACTAAACGACCAATTATACTACCAAACAATCACTACATAACCGAAATCATCATCTCATCATACCATTACCGATTTTGCCATCAAAATGACTGAGACAGAAGTACTTTATTCCAAGACTTCGTTCCTTGATATCAAAAATAAAAAAAACTAAATGCCAAACATGTAAAAACCAAAGATGTCTTCCTCAACCACCTAGGATGAGCGATCTACCAGCCGCAAGGCTTCAGCCATTCACCAGATTACTTTGGTCCACTATTTGTCACCGTTGGAGGACGTTTGGAGAAACGATGGGGAGTTCTCATCACATGTATGACAGTACGAGCGATCCATATTGAAGTTGCACACTCATTGTCCACAGACTCCTGTATAATGGCTTTGAAGCGATTTATTGCTAGGCGAGGTTGGCCGTTGGAAATTTATAGCGACAACGGGACTAATTTTCGTGGTGCAAGTAACGAATTGAGAGAGGCTATGCAGAGGATCAACATGGATGAATTGGCAACCAACTTTGTAGGGTCAAACCTGAAGTGGAACTTTATTCCACCATCTTCACCTCATATGGGCGGTACCTGGGAGAGGCTAGTTAGGTCGGTCAAAAGGACATTGACATTTATAATACCTACAAGAAATCCTTCCGATGAACTCCTGTTGACAATGCTGGCGGGGTAGAGAGAATTATTAATACTAGGCCTTTGGCTTATGTTCCCTTAGTTAGTCCAAACGAAGAAGCCTTGACGCCCAACCACTTATTACTGGGTTCGTCAAATGGAGAAAAATCATTTGGAACATTGACTGATGACGGTGTCTTATTGAAGAAGAACTGGTTGACCAGCCGTCAGTATGCTAATCGATTTTGGAGACGGTGGGTCAACGAATATTTGCCAGATCTAACTAGACGTACAAAATGGTTCGCTGTTACGAAGCCCTTACGAGAGGGTGATGTTGTAATAATAGCAGATCCTAACAACCCCCGTAACAGTTGGCCCAAGGGAATCATTCTCCAAACCATACCTGGAAGAGATGGTGAAATAAGAAGGGCAATAGTGAAGACGTCGACTGGTGTCTATACCAGGCCCACCGCAAAGCTTGCTGTACTAGACGTTGGCCGATTTGACTATAGTGGAAAACCAGTTCCAGAAACCGCCTTACCAGGGGGTAGTATTGTCAAATCTGGCAATGCCGATAATGGTAAGCACTGAAAAATATCTATCCGGCGCAGCCATCTTGCTTTTGCACAGAAAAAAGAGAATGTGCAATAACCTCACTGGAGAAGAAGCGTATCACGAGACGGAGCAAGTTCCCGCGATTATATATGTACCTACTTGATAATAAAAAAATAAGAAGATTGTAAGAAAAACTAAATGTAAGTTAAACAAAATAATTACCTATATTAAGAAAACAAATTATACAATGTTATATGTATCTAAATCTACAGGAAATAAAAGTCACTTGAATTAAAATTAAAAAGCTATTTGGTCTAAGTGGCTTAGTTTTCAATGGGAAAACAATCTTTGAGAATAAGTGGTAACTAAGCTAATGCTTCTAAATTGGCACAATCAGATCAAAATTTTTTCTTAGATTTCGAATGTTGTGATGAACGTTGTTGTTGCACACTCATTGTCCACAGACTCCTGTATAATGGCTTTGAAGCGATTTATTGCTAGGCGAGGTTGGCCGTTGGAAATTTATAGCGACAACGGGACTAATTTTCGTGGTGCAAGTAACGAATTGAGAGAGGCTATGCAGAGGATCAACATGGATGAATTGGCAACCAACTTTGTAGGGTCAAACCTGAAGTGGAACTTTATTCCACCATCTTCACCTCATATGGGCGGTACCTGGGAGAGGCTAGTTAGGTCGGTCAAAAGGACATTGACATTTATAATACCTACAAGAAATCCTTCCGATGAACTCCTGTTGACAATGCTGGCGGGGTAGAGAGAATTATTAATACTAGGCCTTTGGCTTATGTTCCCTTAGTTAGTCCAAACGAAGAAGCCTTGACGCCCAACCACTTATTACTGGGTTCGTCAAATGGAGAAAAATCATTTGGAACATTGACTGATGACGGTGTCTTATTGAAGAAGAACTGGTTGACCAGCCGTCAGTATGCTAATCGATTTTGGAGACGGTGGGTCAACGAATATTTGCCAGATCTAACTAGACGTACAAAATGGTTCGCTGTTACGAAGCCCTTACGAGAGGGTGATGTTGTAATAATAGCAGATCCTAACAACCCCCGTAACAGTTGGCCCAAGGGAATCATTCTCCAAACCATACCTGGAAGAGATGGTGAAATAAGAAGGGCAATAGTGAAGACGTCGACTGGTGTCTATACCAGGCCCACCGCAAAGCTTGCTGTACTAGACGTTGGCCGATTTGACTATAGTGGAAAACCAGTTCCAGAAACCGCCTTACCAGGGGGTAGTATTGTCAAATCTGGCAATGCCGATAATGGTAAGCACTGAAAAATATCTATCCGGCGCAGCCATCTTGCTTTTGCACAGAAAAAAGAGAATGTGCAATAACCTCACTGGAGAAGAAGCGTATCACGAGACGGAGCAAGTTCCCGCGATTATATATGTACCTACTTGATAATAAAAAAATAAGAAGATTGTAAGAAAAACTAAATGTAAGTTAAACAAAATAATTACCTATATTAAGAAAACAAATTATACAATGTTATATGTATCTAAATCTACAGGAAATAAAAGTCACTTGAATTAAAATTAAAAAGCTATTTGGTCTAAGTGGCTTAGTTTTCAATGGGAAAACAATCTTTGAGAATAAGTGGTAACTAAGCTAATGCTTCTAAATTGGCACAATCAGATCAAAATTTTTTCTTAGATTTCGAATGTTGTGATGAACGACAAAAAACGGTTGATGATCAACGCCAGATGAATTGAAAACACAGTCATCAGTTCTATGAATAGTACAAGGAAGGATGTTGCAAGATTGAAGATTCAAATTGTTTTAAAACATAGATCTCAAAATAATAGCACATAATCATTCAATGAGTTTAAATCACCCGACCACATTTTAGGGCAGTGTAAAGTACTCATGCACCAAAGAAAGAAACACTTGGGACACTACCAAGTATAGAAGAATCAAACCTTTCCTCTCTACGGCGTACCCCAAATACTCAATTTCTTAAAAAAAAAATTAAAGGAATAATTGCAAGTGAGAACCTCACTCAATTCTAGAAGGAGGCACAAACCCCCAACTTTCATTCATTTATTCTAATTGAACAGAGTAACATATTATCAACTAATTTGTAACAAAAATTGGATATTTCCACAACTCATTAAATTATTCTTGCATTTTTTGTATATATCATTTAGGCAGTCTTAAATTCAAATACCTAGTAAAATTTTCAATAAGTCTCAGAAAATAACATGAAAAGATGAACAACTCTTAATTGACTACATAGATCTTAGACAATGACCAGCTGGACGAATTTCTAAGAAACCCATTACTCATAGAATGAAAATAAACTCGAAAAAAATGAGGACAAAATTACCTATAACTATGTCGATAAAACATTAAACTCAAGTAAAAGTAAAAGTTCCGACAATGGAAGAGTTCCTCCCCCTAAAATACAAATGAATTCGAACTATACGTTTACTTACATATTTCACTCTTTTATAACGTTACTGATCCTCGTCTTTTTAATAAACTACCACCTAACATTAGAAGTGAACGAGTTAAAACAGTACACCTGAAAAATATCAAGAATTGGCTTTATTTATCTAACTTTGATGTAATTGAAAACTTAAGGCTGGGTGTCCCAGATCGGCAAACTCAAACTTCATGTAAATGACTTCATTTGTATTAGTGACCTTTTTTTGTCATGAATTTCATGGCATCGCCATATGTGGCCAGCGGAATTTTGTTTTTGTTTGTTACTCTCTCTCTACACTCTTTTTGAACAAGAATAGAGTCGATAAAAAATGAGTATCTTTATAAGATCAATAACACGCAAAGTGGGAAAAGTAAAGAAAAAACAACAACAATAATAACCAAAGAAAAGGACAGTCTGTACTGTATGTACGTTTCCTTTCGATTTCAATATATTTTCTCAAAAACAGGTCCTGATCTGGTTTGCACTGAAATTGTGTTTGTTTTGCCAAAGAACAATAAATCCCCTCTCTATTGACACAAAAAAAATCTAGCTGAAATATAAAAAAACAAAACGATCATGACTTCTGCTACATCTTCAAACTAAAGGGTGCAAGAAGTAGGTAGATAAACCACTCACAATATTGTTCTGCATACTTCCCACCACGCGAATTGGACGTACACTTGCTCTAGTAAACTCATTGATATGAAAAACTGGTTTGTCATTACATATTCCTCAAATTCCAATAACCGGTTTTTCTATTGCATTTTCTGTTCTTGATACAAAAGGAAGAAATAACCAGCAATATCTAAACCAACAACAAAAAAATTTGGGAGCGGGTGGGCGAGGCTCATTTCTTTTCCAAATGAAAAACATTCTCTCGAAGCGCTAATTTCGCAGTGGAATTACTGGGAACTGAAACTTCTATGTGTGCGTGTAAAAAGGAAATTTCAAAGGGAAAAACACCAATTTAGACACTATTTGAGACTGGCTTTACAATACTTTTTGTTTCGATAAAATATGTTGTAGATTAAAGAAGTTATACCTTTTCAAACACGCCAAACCCATTGAAAATTGCATAAGATTGGACTAATTGTTTGCCCATAAAAAAAATTAAATAAATTAAAGTCAATCCGTCACTCCCTTAATTAACTTAATTTCTTTTGAAAACACCAAAAAAATTAAATAAAAATCTTAGCTATACCAAAAATAAATGGTGCATTTTAAACTACTATCAAAATAACGACAAAATTGTAGTTTGTTTTACTCTCAGAATTACTATATTATACATTTAAAAATTTTAATGATGCAGTGTAGTAGCCCTGTTTATTGAGAATGCATTAATTTTTATTTCAATCAATTAGCATTTGAAATGTAAAAGTTAT
Source organism: Scaeva pyrastri (assembly GCA_905146935.1). Taxonomy (NCBI): domain Eukaryota; kingdom Metazoa; phylum Arthropoda; class Insecta; order Diptera; family Syrphidae; genus Scaeva; species Scaeva pyrastri. The sequence continues at coordinate 41,011,051 of LR989929.1, forward strand.
CGCTTTATTTGTAATATTCCAGCCGTTTTTTGGCTGGCCACCCAGCCTTAACTATTTCATTTTCGAAAACAATCTTGAATTAAATTTATTTGGTATTTAATTATGGTATTATGTTACGTAGTTTTAAGATTTTTGAAATGAAATAAAGAAATAAAATTAAAAAACAAAATAAAAATATGTGTGTATGTACATACATATTTTTGCGTTAAGCGATTACCACCGAAGGGCTCTACCTACCAGAAAGAGGTACAATGGTACATACTATTGTATAGTCCGGTCAGAGATTTACCTACATACTTTAAAGCTCTAATGAAGAACTATACCAATTCCGAAACTTATGTTCCACTCAATAGAGCGGGTGACTTATAGGAAGTAAGTTCTGTTGGCCTCTGTTTTCAAAATAGTCTTGCTACAAGCAACTAGATTTTATTTTTAAATATATGTAACTATAAAGGTTTATCTACATACATATATTTATAAATGCTGAATCGAGTAATAGATATACATACATATGTATATGTTGTAGCCATATATTTCTTAATTTAGGAAAACAGACTGCAGACCGTGCAATGCTCCGAGTTTGTTTAAAAATTAAATTAAAAGGAAAGGACTCTATTATAGTGTTCCTTTAAAAAGGTCCAAAGTATCTGAGTAAATTTGAAACTAGCCTGATACTTACATTATGGAAAAGGAAGACTTGATGAAATATTTTCTTGTCGAAGGATCAATATTTCACTCACAAATAGAGCGAATTCTGTTGAGTTTGAGCAAAGCACTAAAGTGTTGGATATTGATTTTTATTAACTAAAATTTCTAAAACTGCAGGAATATTTTCCTGAAGCTTTGTTTTTGTTAAGATGCTAAAAATTTAAAAAGAATATATACATACATATATGTATATAACATGGGTTTTCTGTTGTGGTTTGCTAAGGGTTAATTAATTTTCATCGTCCTATCAAGCTTGGTCAGGGATATACTACTATGCAAAACATGTAATGCTAAATATTAGGGAATTTTGCTTCCCTTTCTCGTCTCTAATGGGAATTATTGGTCTAAATTCTTTGACGTGGTTTGAAAAGCACAAAAAAATCAATTCTATCTATTAAAATGACAAACCAAAAGTATAAAATCATATAAATGAGGAGCAGTCTGAAATCAGATGAATGAGAAGGATACGGTAACAGATACTAGGCAAATTGAAAAACATCCTTTAGAGTTGTTGTTGGTATCCAACATGTTTCTGATGCTTGTATAGTTCAATTTCAAAGTAGCAGAAATTATTACATTCATTTCATTTTTGACTTCAGCTTGTGTGCAAATAGGCAATCAACTTTGTAGCAATTGGAATGTTGAATAAAATTATAGAAATACAAAATTAGTATACCTATAGACTGCTAAAATTTTGGGTTGTGAAAGTTAACCGAAAAAGAAGGATATGAGTGGAAAGCTGTTGCAAATGTGACTACAAAAATCTATGCCTTGTAGTTCCTAGTTGCGGCCTTAGTAGCGCAATAGCGGGTCCAAAAACCATAAAAAATGAATTTTGGGAATACTAATGTTAACCAAAAATTTTCAGCTTTTTGCTTTAAGGCTTTTGAGAACAGCAAGGAATGTTAAGTATTGCCGTTTAGGTAGTGTTTGTTTGTTGTTCTGAAAATTATAGTAAAAGCTGTTAAATTTTGTTTGCTGTAAATGAATTTACGAAGGTTGTCAGAGTGAAATAGTTTATTGAAAGCTATACTTACATATAAGCATGACGGACAAATATCCTACCTTCCCTATGCTGCAAAGTTTTGTTGAACCAAGTATAGTTATTGTTATCAAAAAAAAATTAACTGCCAGAAATCAGAATAACAATATTCCTCTCCATAATCGTCAGATTATTGGTCACTGTACTTCTGAAGTTATGCTGAACCTTCGGTATGCTAATCTGACCCGCTCGAGTATGTTAAGATGGCGATTTTTTACATTTTTTAAAATTCGTAGTTAGGTTGCGTAGGAAGGACTCACTAAACATTCCCTCTTAAAATTTGACGAGCTCGAGCAAATGCATTTTTGTTTTTATTTTTAAACCGCCTTGTATAGCCACCCCCACAACGGAAATCGTCAGATGTTATTGTATATATTATTTCACTGACATGGTGGCACATGAAATATATGAATATCTGACGATTTAAAAGGTCTGTAGATGCTCTCTCATCACTGAAAGCGAAAACGTTGCTGACAGTTATATTTTCTTATTACCTAATCTACAAATTACGATAGGTTTCCGCGACGCTCTAGTAAATCCGCAATTAGCATCATAGGCTCCCCTCCTATGTAATGTATTTCTTATTAAAGCCTTAAATAATTGAAATCGTAAGAAACTCTAATTTTCTGAAACTTTGAAAGAGAGGGAGTTAGAGTAAATCATACACATCTCTAAGTAGAATTCAGTTTAATTTTCGTCTGAAACTTAATCCGTTTTTGATTAAAGTTGCATGCTATTTGAAGTAAATGCAAATGGATCTGTTATCGTTTTGATCAATCATAATGATGATTCAAAGTTTCATTAAATTTTGAACATTGATTTTGACTGTTTTGTTTTCAATTTCACAATTAGTCTTAACTGACATAATCTTTAAAAAAGAAGAATCGTTTGAATTGTTTTAAAAAAACAAGTTAGATATTCCCATGTACATACATATGTAGATAAAACCGAAAGTAAGGAAATAATTGACGAATATCAGACACATTTGTCATTTTCCATAATGTTCCATGAGTATGCTCTTCAGACTGAAAAAATTTCTATTGCGTTTTATCCATGGTACTATTTACCAAAAATTTTACTTTTGAGTGAGCCAAATATTTCATATAGAGATACATAAATACAGTGTTTCAATTCCATAAAACAAACAAACAAAGATTCAAGCAATTATTAATTTCAAAATAAATTTGATTAATTTTAAACAGTATTGTGTTTATTTAAGTCAATGTTAGATTAAAAAAAAAACAAGTTTTAATTTTGTTTGAAAGCCATTTTCTCTTCATGTGGGACTGGGCTGTAATTTCGGGAGAGTTGATTCTTCTTGCTTTTACCAATCTTGTCTGAAATTTCATTAAGATTTAATGAAGTTTTTCCCGGTTTTCCATATAAGGTGCGCCACTGTGGGCTGGACAACAGAAGTTCATGAATGTAAAGCAATAACCTCAGATTGTTTCAATTTTTGTTTAGAATGTGACCAATGGTTAATCCAAATAAAACACATTTGTAGGGCTAGACTATAGAAGAATCAATTGAAGCACAAATTAACATCACACATAAAATTCGTGACTTCAACAATGTCATCAATCTAGGTTGAAGAAAGTTTCCCCCCAAAGAGTTAGAATTAGAAGTATAAATGCTCAAGAGAAGGCAGGAGCATAATATCACAAATAATCATATACAGGTGTCTCACGCTTATGGAGAAGAATGACCTATGAAATGAAAAAAGCTTTATTTTTAAAAGCTTTAAATAAGATCTTTTCCTACAAAATCAAAGCTCTTTCTGAAATATTTTGTTGCTCTACTCTCTGCCACTCTTTTCTATTCTTTTTACCCCTTTCGAGATTATTTGTTTTTGTTCTTGGATTCGTTGCTTGCTTTTTTGTATACTCTTCCATCCCAGGTATATTTTTCTTTGTGCTACGACCAAGGCAAGACAAGTGATGGTTTTTTTATTACGCTTTTGTTGTTGTATTTGCGTCTATAATTTGTAAGGTCGTCTCAGATTTCAGACAAAATAAAAGGAGAAGATTGAATGTGTTGATTTACACACATGTATGTATAATACATATATTGTGAATTGGTTGGTTTGACTTTGTAGGATTTTTCATTCTGGAATGAATATTTGAAAGATTTTACTTTGGTTCCTAGGAATTAATTTTGTTAAAATGAATGAATATATGTACATATGTATACGAATTTTATTTTCCTGTAAGTCGGTAGGTATATTTCTAAATAGAAAAATAATCAGTTAGGTACCTAAATGCTTTAAATTTTTTTTTATTTATTAATTTTGATTTTTTTTAGTTTATCCACAATTTTTTTTAAATATCTAGGTACCTAGTCACTACTATTTGTCAGTGGTTAGCTTGTTGTGGTTGAAAACGAGTGATTGAAAAATTTTCTAATTTTAAAAAATTATAACTTTATTGAAAGGTGAGTTAAGTGACCAAAAAAAATATTTTTTATATTGAAAAATTTTAAAAATGTTCTGCTCTTAGCCTATATCATTGATGGCAATTAATGCATAATAAGTGGGGACTAATTTTAATACATACATATGTTAGTGTATTTGAACAATTTTATAAACGGTTGGAATTCATTTTTTACATGTGTTACGATTTATGTATTTGTTTTAAGGAATTAAAACGTACTTACATAATACATGTACACATTATGTATTATGTAACTACAAACAAATTATAGAAGATGAAGTATGAATTCATTAAGAACTTATTAAAATTGTATTTTAGATGTGTAATGGTTGTTAAAATATAATTTTACATCCAAGCGTGAATACGAATGAGTAAAAAAAAACTAAATCACCCACAATAATGATGTATCAATCAACAGTTTCCAGGGGACACGAACGTGGACGTGGCAGAAACTTTGTTTTTCACTACCTCAGCTCAACATGTGTAACCCATCTACATACCAATTGACTTCAAATTAGATATTTTCTTCTTGTGTGCAAATTAACATGCCTACGCGATATTTAACATTATGAGCTAGGACGTTTTGCTTAAAAATGAAAAAAAAAATCTTACTAAATCAGAACCAAAAGATTGCAATTCTTTTTTCAATATGCAGTTACATACTCGTACATCCCAATAAGAAATATGTATCTACAATTTACACATCTGCAAAAAACCGAACCCCGACTATATAGTGATACAAACACAATACATCCCAAGATCCCAGACAATAGAAGAAATACAAATAAACAGAAAACATTTTTTTTATCAAGAAAAAGAAATATTTTTCAATAGGAAAAGATCTCTGTACTGGAGTTGCCACAGTAACACAATTTTATCCCTGAATATTCTTTTTTTCCCTTTTGATTTAAGGACATATTTTTTATTGACCTACTGTTCCATAGTTCTTTCACCTTAAAATAATTATTTCCTTAAAAAAAGGCAATGTATCAAATTGTAAAGTTTAATAAACCTATTTACATTTTGTTTTCAAAATAAATGTTTTTACTAAAAGGACTTATTTTTCTTAGTGAGCAATTCATGTTTAACTTGCCCTGAGGCAACACTGCTTTCTGCGATCCAAATCATCAACTTCCAAAATCCTTCCCCACATTGACGTAGATAGATACCTACAAAATACAATAGAAGTAGAATTATCCAGCCAAGCAGGCGCCTGCCAAAGAATGTATACAGGAATACAACAACAATATTCACACAAGAAAAGGAGGAAAAAAGAATAGAAATAAACATATCTCGGAAAAGAAGTGAATCAACAAAAATAACAATGAGAGAAAAAGGGATGTGTGATATTTTTTGTGCCACATTCTTATGAGACGGAGAAATTCATTGAAAAGCTTTACATATTGTCAGTTTCTTCTTTTGGTCTCTCTTCATTTGAACTTTGAAAGTTGTAGCTCTGAATTTTTTGATTTTTGTAGTTTTGTCTGCTGATATTTTGTCGGCTAATAAAATTTCTTAGGACATTTTTTTGTATGGGGATGAGACATCTGTATATGATTATTTGTGATAATATGATTGGTGTTCTGGTATAATCAGACTTATCGGAGTTGCCAAGGCCTTACCGCCAAACCACCCGTTGCGTTGTGGTTTGGTTGGTTATTCCAATTGTAGTGTATGTGGGTGCAGATGTTATCATGCACTTGCATATCCGATCGTGTTTGATAACGATGATCATCACCATCTCGATCACATGCGCATGTATACGAGATAAGACGAGAGAGTCAGTCGTTGTCTGGTCCTCGAAGTGTGCGGGTGCGTGTGTTGGCGAGCCGGTGAACAGTAGATACAAGTGGCGACGAGGAAAAAATAAAAACAAAAAAAAACGTAAGTTTATGTGACTGAAAAAAAAACAATTAAAAACTTTTGAAGTAATAATAATAAAAAAATTAAATGGTACTAATTAGGTTAGTGAAGGTGGTTTGTTTTCCTAGAAGCATAAACTGTTTTGTTTGGTGTATTCACCTTTATTAAATTTTTAAAAAAATATTGTATGGTTATCTGCTCGGCATTAAGACAACCTTCATTTAAGGCTGGGTGTCCCAGATCGGCAAACTCAAACTTCATGTAAATGACTTTATTTGTGGTAGTGACCTTTTTTTGTCATAAATTATGGCATCGCCATAATATGTGGCCAGAGGAATTTTGTTTTTGTTTGTTACTCTCTCTCTCTCACTACACTCTTTTTGAACAAGAATAGAGTCGAAGAAAAAAAATGAGTATCTTTATAAGATCAATAACACTTTAAAGTGGGAAAAATAAAGGAAAAACAACAATAATAACCAAAGAAAAGGACAGTATGTGCTGTATCTACGTTTCCTTTCGAATTCAATATTTTCTCAAAAACAGGTCCTGATCTCGTTTGCACTGAAATTGTTTTTGTTTTGCGAAAGAACAATAAATCCCCTCTCTATTGCTCAAAAAACATCAAGATCAAATATAATAAAAACAAAACGATCATGACTTCTGCTACGTCTTCGAACTAAAGGGTGCAAGAAGTAGGTTTGTTCTGCATACTTCCTACCACGCGAATTGGACGTGCACTTGCTCTAGTCAACACATTGCCAAAAAAACTTTTTTGTCATTACATATTCTTCAAATTCCAATAACCGGTTTTTCTATTGCATTTTCTGTTCTTTATGCAGAAAAAGAACAACCAGCAATATGTAAACTAACAACAAAAATATTTGAGAGCGGATGGGCAGAGCTCATTTCTTTTCCAAATGAAAAACATTCTCTCGAAGCGCTAATTTCGCAGTGGAATTACTGGGAACTGAAACGTCTATGTGTGCGTGTAAAAAGCAAATTTCAAAGGGAAAAACACCAATTTAGACACTTTTTCAAAAATTTATTTAAAAAAAAAACCATCACCGCAATTAAATTTTTTTTATTGGAGAACAATAAAAAAAATACTGAAAAAAAAATAAAAAAAATAAGAAAAATATGCACAAGCATTATTTTCTCTGGAAAGCTAATTGTTATTTGGGCTTTTTCAACGAACATTTAAATAATTAATTAATTAGTGTTAATAATTTTTTTTTCGAAAAAGTCATTTGCATTCGAAATGTAAAAGTTATCGCTTTATTTGTAACGTTGCAGCCGTTTTTTTGGCTGGCCACCCAGCCTTAATATACAAAACATAAACGCCTTAAGAATAACCAGTACCAGAAATTGTATCTTCAAATGTAACATAGACTTTTGTTTACCATAATATTGTTTGCATACATTTATTAATTGATAATGTTGGTCAGGTTACTATAGGCACGTTTTGTTGTTATCCTTAGGTTAGGCCGGCCATTCATCTAACCATTCCTTCAATCTACTAACGTAACTTATGTATTTACTGCCTCGTGTTTATATGAGTGGTTCCTTCGGTCGTTGAGTTTCGTTTTGTTGTATTTTTTTTTTTTTCTTTGTACAATACATTCCTTTCTGTGAATGTCGAGTTGCTGAATGGTAAGATCGTTTGCATCTGATTATCTATGTGAAAGATATGAATGAGCGATTGCCACGAAAGAAGATAGACATTCTCAGTTTAGTGTTGTGCATGGAAGCAAGCGGAAGCGCAGTGTTGTGAACAAATAAGTAATACCTATAAATATACATACATAAATAACGACGGAGGATAAACTAAGGTGAGTTGATACATATGTACATTTCGTATATTTCAGCCACTGGGCACCATGTCCTTTTCTTTTTTATTCATTTAATTTGTTTTAAATTCCTATCTGCTATTCTATCTTACTTTGCATTAGAATCTGCTGTTGCTTTTCAATTTCTGACTGTACTTTTTTTTGTTGATGCGCCTTTAGTTTCCTCTCCTTTACTTGTAAAAAAACAAGCATCCTTCTGTGTTTTTTTTTATATTTATATACTTCTATTTTGGCGCCAAAGATGTTAACTGTCCTACTTTGTGTGTGTATATCTTATATTATTTTTCACTATCTCTTTCCTATACTTTTAGTCTGCATATGGAGATGTGTGCTTTCCTGCCCCGTATGTGTATGTGTTTTGATGAGCACGTGATGTCCGCTCGTTCGCATCCCATAAACTTCTCTATCCTTAACACATACATAAGTTGAATGTTGATCGCTGGGGTGTCGGTTCAAGTTTGTGTTTTCCTGCTTTTTCGCATTCAGTGGTGGAGAAATTTTGTTTGTTTCTATTATTACACGGAGATGTGCGATCTCCTGCTCCGTGTATCTTTAGTGTATGGGATGTAGGAAGTCAGCCACTGGGGTATCGGTACGAGTGTGTGCTTTTCGACTCGTACGCAGCCAGGGGTTGATTGGTTCCTTACATCTGCAGTGCTACTTTTCTTTATTTTTTTTTCTTCTTATATTATTTATTTGTACTTTCTGTCTAAATATTTTTCTTTCCTTTTTTACTTTTCAACGATGCGATAGTTTGAAAAAAACTAAAAAACACGCTTTTAAAACCCATCATACTAAAAAAGCGGAAAATAATTTTTAATATAAGCTGAAAACAATAATGAACTAAAAATACAAGTGTTATTGTGAAAAAGCGTTGGGCGCATTGGCCATATTTTTTTTTCATATATCGAGCGCCCCACGCTTATTCGAAATAACACTTGTATATTTAGTTCATTATTGTTTTCAGCTTATATTAAAAATTATTTTCCGCTTTTTTAGTATGATGGGTTTTAAAGGCGTGTTTTTTAGTTTTTTTCAAACTATATTTATTTTAAACTATATTTATTATAAATGTAATGTAATAAAGTTAGGGTAGCCCTATTCTCCTGCAAAAAAGCCATAGGTAACAAATGGGGATTACAAACCCACATAACGACATAACACACTGGCTATACTTATCGGTCATCAGACCGATTCTTACTTATGGTATAGCGGTATTGTCGACTGCACTAGAAATAGCTACTAACCGTGATAAGCTAAGCAAAGTCCAAAGAACTGCTAGCCTAATTATGGGTGGTGCATTTCGTTCAACCCCCACCGCAGCACTTGCTGTTCTTTTCCATCTTATACCGCTAGACATTTTCAGCCTCCTCACAGTGGATTAATAACGAGAATGACCACTCAAATATTCTGAACTCATTCATATCTCTTCCTAGTAACGTCGTCGATTACATCACAGTATCCATTCCTTCATTCATGGGAGAATGAGTCACTTTTGACTTTTCACAGAAGAATCCATTCACTTCTACATAGGATCCGAAACCGATGAGAGGGTCGGTGATGGCGTATACTCCGACAGACTTAATCTTTGTCTTTCCTTTCTACTACCCAAACACTGTAGTAGTCTCGGACAGTCAGTTGCCATAAAATGTAGATTTAGATTTATTTGGTACCTATAGTTGCTTACACTGGTGTTTAGTAAAAAAAATAAAAATGAAAAATGAGAAAAGCTTCTGAATTGAAATTTTAACCTAATGAAGTATTATTTTAAAAATCAGAAGGTGATATAAAAAAATATAATTTTAAGATTGCTCCTGTTTTATGGTTGTCAAATAGCGTATTTCTGATATTCAATCAGAAGAGCTAATTCCTTCTTTACTTGATCTGATCTTGAATGCAGTCAAGTATTTTCCTTAAGTGGATTTTGAAGAAAACAACTGAATACTATTTAAACTGTTAACTTTATTAAACTATCGAAATAAACTTAGAACAATATTAAAAGTATCTCTTATTAAACTGGAAGCACTTTTTAGTTAGAACTCTCTTGTTTGAGTGTGATGTTAAAACTCTAACTATTATGTGTTTTTTGGGCTCCTTTTATACTGTCTGGAATATATGAACGTGACATCTGTCTTATATGCCATAAAAGATAAGTATTTCCTGTGATTGTTGGTGTAGGGTGCAAACTGCTTAATTTGTTGGTGTTGTGCGCAACATGCGAACATGATGTTTTTGGTTATCGATGTTTCTTTCTATATTTGGATAAGTGACTTCAGTATTTTTTGGGTTTAGCGGTATCATAACCTATAAAAGGTTATCATCATCATCAAGATCTCTCAAAGAATTCCTTCAGCATCCCTCTAAACCGAGTCGTACAGCTCAACATCCTAATAGAGCGGGGAATTGTATTGCATAATCGGGTAGCATACACATAAAACTGACGTTCAGATACTAAATATGAGCAGCGTATTGGGGTAAGGTCACAAGATGTACTAAATTGCGGGAAATTGATTTTATTATAAAGGAATTCCGGTTGACGTAATCGCAGAATATTGTGAAAAAAGGTCAGTGTTCTATATTTAAATGGATTTTCCAGAATGATACCGTATAATGATTTCGAAAAGTGAGATGTGGTCAAATTTTTAAGCCCATATAGACATAACTTGCTACGCTGTTGAACGCAACGTTAAGTTTTCGCTTGTGCTCAAAGTCACAGTTACAGTAAATTTCACAACAGAAAAGCATAATTGAAACAATTTATGTTTTAGCCAGGATATATCGGGTCTTCAAGGGTATTAAATGGCGGGAAGTCCAAAGCATACGCAGACCACCATAGATCCTAAAGCAAGTTTAATATGGTAATTCCAAGCTAAGGTTTTATTAAACGTTAACCCCAGATTTTTGGCAGAATCCACGAAATTAATCACTGTATGATCAGGTAAATTTCAGGGAAATAGGAAGTGTCAATATTGATCCTGGAAATCACTAAGCACTTCGATTTCTTTGGATTCAAACAATGACCGTTTTTACGGGACCAGGCTACTATTTTATTCAAATCCTCATTGACTTCATAAACGCCATTCTCAACCATACCCAGTGGAAAACTATTATAAACTGCCCGACAACCGATTAGCGCCCCCTCCAATTTTTTTTTTTTTTTTTTAATTCATTTTTTTTTTTTTTTATTTCAATCTTACAACTACTTAAAGCTAGACAAAAATTCTTAAAACTAGCATTATATCAATAACTTACAACTAACTTACTAGCCCTATACGGACGCTCTAAGTTACACTAATATCTTAATGCTAAGGCCTTTCGGCGTGAGAACTAACTTAAAACTAAATTTCTATATCTTTTTTATCAACAAGAAGAATTCCAAAAAACTTGGTTTCTTTATCGGTTTTTATTTATTTTTTTAAAAACTTAAAACTAAAAGAAATTAAATAAATAAAGCTGAAGTAAAACTAGAATAATACTAAGTAAAACTAACTTAAAACTAATTAAAATTAAATTAAAACTAATTAAAACTAGTTAAGACTACTTATAACTACTTATTTATTTACAACTACTTAAGACTACTTAAGAACTACTTACAAACTAGAACAGCCACAGTAAGCTTTTTTTGTTTTTTTTTTTTATTATTATTTTTTTTTTTATTTTTTTTTTTTATTAATTTTTTTTTTGGTGCCACCACGACTGTCCGTACTTAACTAAAAAATACCTAAACCTATGTAAGCCGGCCAAGGTCAAGAGACTCGGTCAACTTTTTAAGTATCAGTTTGAATTTGCAACCACCAATATTGGTTCTCCTGCTTTACCCTATCTCTCCGGTCCCGATCGGACACAGTCCTACTGAACCGAAGGCGCTTAGCTCCGTCCTGTGCGAGGACGTCTCGATCATAAAGGAGCCGCCTATCTACGGTTCTGCGGCTGACGTGGTAGATTAGCGGTACTGCCTATCTATCCTGAATCAGCCCTCGACTATCTAAATAGAGGAAAGCATCGGGCGGAATAAATCCACTTAAACGCAAATTATCGTAGTACTGATTTTTTGGGTAATAGGCCCCAAAAATTAAACTGTTACTCGAGGACATCGCTCTAGCAATGTGACCCCGAATCAGCTTTATGAGGAAGTTATCTGTTCTGTTTATGTTGGCTCCATTGTATAGAACCTGGTTGGAATAGTAATGTTTGTACTCCGACTCTGGTGTTCTGTGCAATCCAAGGCAGCGTCTGAGGCACTGCCTCTCAAACACCCGAATCTTTTCCATTTGAGATGGGGCAACGTTGAACCATACCGGGCAACCATAGGCAATCATTGGCCGAATAAGGGCCATGTAGCAAATCACTTTCACCCTGGTGTCTAGCCGACTGCTATAAAAAAGCCGTTTCGTCAGGGCAAAAGCTCCCCTGGCTCTGGTCAGGGCAGCACTTATATGTCTATCGAAATACAAGTACTGATCCAACCAGATGCCAAGGTACTTTACTACACTTTTATTCACCAGTGGTTGTCGGTCTGGTCCAACGATCACTAGATTTCTCCAGTTCTTTCTCGTATCCCTTGAGGCTCCAGACAATGGAGTCCTAAACAGAATAGTTTCCGATTTCTGGAAGTTGATTTTTAACTTCCAGTCATCGCAATATCGCTGAATCGTGTCGAAGTCACGCTGCAAAAGAATTTTGATGACCTCGACTTTTGGGGCCGTTCTGTACGCTATTAGGTCATCGGCATACGCAATTGCCTGAGTAAGACTACCTATCAGATCGCTGGTGTAAATGCTGAATAGAATCGGTGAGTTAACGGCTCCTTGCTGAAGACCATTTTTTATATTAAAGACGGTGGTAGAAGTTAAATTGCCACTCTTGACAACAAACTTTCTGCCATTGAGCATGTCATAAGGCATATACAACAGGGGCTTATTTATACCGAGTGTGGCTAGCTTGAGATAGAGACCTTCTAACCATACGGTGTCGAAAGCCTTCTCCAAGTCAACCAGACCCGTACACTGTTTTTTAGATTTGTTCCATTGGATATCAGATACAAGCTTAGACGCGGCATGAATAGTGTCATGACCCGCCCTGAAGCCAAACTGATTATCCGGTATGATATTGTTGTCCTCAACCCACGTGGACAGAGCTCTTTTAATAATTTTTTCAAATACCTTACTGATACTTGGAAGAAGACTTATCGACCGGAGATTTGCCGGATTGGAGGAGTCCTTTCCCTTTTTCGCCATTGCGTGATTTCGTTTCGCAGGTTTAAGTTGTAACGATTTAATTTTGCTTTAGCTGATTTGCAGAGTAACAAATATGCGCTGGAAAAAAAATAGGAATAACAAAAAAAAATTAGTGAATGCATTCACCCAACAACTGGAAACCGCTGAGCTACACTTCGAAAAAGCATTCTCGTATCTATACTCTCTGCTACTCTCTTAACTTTTGTTCTAAGCGCACAATAATATCCCTTCCCGACTTAACCCTCTTTGGAGATCGATGGTTACAGGTCTTCCTGATCTACCGAAAAGGAAGTGGGAATGGTTGTCTTACCTTCATCTAACGATATGCCTGCAAGCACTTGCTCATCCTAGCTCGTCGGACGGGTGGGATCTTGTAAGAAGAAGTAAGACGACGTTACGTTTTTAATTTCAGGCCTGATCCAAGATATTGTTTGGATTTTTCTTTTTGAAATATAAAAAAAAATAATAGAGAACCCGAAATATGGTTACTTCTGAGGAGATGGTCACACTAATCGAGAACATAGATGTTCAAACATATTATTTGAACACAACTGTTTGTGATCTTACGGTCAAAAACTATTAGATAAGAAATAAAATGACACAAGAATGCAACAGAGATAATGCATCGACCCTCTGCTTCATGAGTATAATCTTCTTCTCCTTATCTTTATAGGGATGAGGGAGAGTATAATCTTAAGCGTTTTGTGTGTGTCTTGCATTTTTGTGTTGTGTTATCTGTGTATTTATGACGGTCGGAAAATAGTCCGAAACTGTCTTTTATATCTATGGAATATAAAAACATAGGATTTAGAATTAACTAGAGATAAGAAATTTGTATAAATAGAAGTCTTAAGAGAAAATAAAATTTAGTATCTTACAAGTACTCAAATCAGTGTGCATTATTTGTACATAGATTTTCGTGTTCTCTGAGCAATTTTCCCTCCCTCAGCGCTTCTTATAAAAAAGCACTCATAAGCCATTTCAGACTGGAATGATCTGTAATGACTTTAAACCTGTAACCCTCTACATATGGTCTGAACTTCTGTATTCCTTTCACAGCTGCGTCTGATTAAGCTTCTGTGAAAAGTAATAGATGGGACGTTCAGTCCCTTCTTCATCCTCTTGACAGAGTACACATCCAATACCAGTAGCTGAAGCATCACAAAGGATGACGAATTGTTTCGAAAAGTCTGGATTGACTAGTACCGGAGTTGAGGTTAACTTTTTCTTTATAGTTGAATGCTTCAACCGCCTTGTCGTCGAAATTGAATTTTTGATTTTTTTTCAGGGTGTTAGTTAAAGGTGAAGCCAGGGTTGAAAAGTCTTTTACAAACCTCCGGTACCATCCCGCCATGCCCAGAAAACGTCTAACCTGCCGCGGAGACTTCGGTATGGAAAAATCGATTATGACAGCTATTTTATCTGGACTAGTCTTTATGCCTCCCTGTCCCACTATATATCCTAAATATGGCAGTTCTCGCAAACAAAATTTGGACTTCTCAACATTTATTGTTAGTCCAGCTTCGCTCAACCTTTCCGCTACAATTCTTAAAACTTTGAGATGTTCGTTAAATGAGTGGGAAAAAATCAATAGATCGTCCAAGTACACAAAAACTCGATCTCGTAGTTCGTGAGGGATTACTTTGTGCATCAGACAAGATAAACTTTGCGCGGCAGTTGACAGACCGAAAGGCATAACCTTAAACTGATAGAGAGGACGACCGGGGACAGTGAAGGCAGTTTTTTCCCGTGAGCCTTTCTCCAGCGGTATTTGCCAATACGCGTCCTTCAGATCCACGCTTGAGATGAAGTGTGGGTCTGAAAAACGCGCTAACAATCCCTCTATGTGCGCAATAGGATTAGCGTTTTTCTTAGTAACCTGATTGACCTTGCGAAAGTCTAGACAAAGACTATTTTTTCCAGGTTTGCGAACGAGCACTACTGGGGAACTCCAAGGACTAGAACTTTCTTCAATTATATCTAGCTCAATCATGCGGACCAACTCCACATACATCATGGCCTGTATCGCCAGAGAAACAGGATAATGCCTCTGTTTTATGGGCACCGCGTCCCCGGTGTCTATCACGTGTTCCATAAGATTTGTTTTTCCTAAACCCTTTTCCTTGAAAGAAGGAAATAATTTAATTGTATCTTGAAGCGCACTATACTACTTCGGAGATAAATTACATTCGTTTGAATCGCTTTCAGTATTCAACTCGATTTCGGATATAATATTTGGAGCTAATTTGAAAATTCGCCAAAAATCAATACCTAGGTAAAGTTGTTGTGTCAGAGATGGTACAATGAAAAGATCAATATCTTTACTCCACTCTTTGTATTGAATTTTGGTCGTTATTAAACCTACGATGTTTTGTTTTTGTCCGTCGGCCGTAGACAACGAGGAGGACAACTTTTTGAACGGTATGTTTTGATTTGACAAATATTCTAAGGATCCCGCCCCCATACAACTAATGCTTGCTCCTGAGTCGAGCAAACCAAGCCATTCCTTACCGAAAATTCCGACGGACACAAAAGGACGAGGATCTTCTACCGAATAATTCACCCTTGCGGAGGCGATGGCTTTATGAAGTTTTCTTGCCTTCTTATGCCTGTCCCTGAGCTTCTGAATACGATTAGAAATGTTGGTGGTATTAAAAATTCTTGCTCGCGCTTTAAAATAGTCTATTTGACGTTCATGAAGTGACTTTTTAATTGGTGTTGGGTGGTTTTTTTGGCTTTTTATGGGGTGAGAAATTGGATTGTCTGGTAGGCGTTTAAGAAGATGGATTTTGTTTTGTTTTTCTAGTTGTTGAAAATCTCCGGGTTTCGGTTCTTCGAGCAATTCTCCCGGGTTACCGCATTGCTCTGTTGTCGGTTTCCCGAACACTTATCGCAATTAGGTGATATGACATTTTCGAGTCCGCAGCGGAAGCAAAAAAGATTACGTCGTGAATCTAGGCACTCACGGAAAGTATGGCCTGAGATCTTACAATTCCAGCACACGACCGGTTTCGTATTTCTATTCAGTGCCTCAACCTGAACTTGACCTGACGAAGATGAAGCTTCATCCAACCTATCGAGTTCGTTGACGTTTCTACGCATTGGTGCATTAGCTCCGCTCATCGGGAGTCTACCTATTGGCTTTGGATCGTTTCCGTTTAGGAATTTTTCTATAGTTCTGCACACATACAACATCTCTGGTAGACTATGGGTGTTGAAAGTTATCAACAATTCGCCAATCCTACGACGTACGTTAAGTTTAATGAGTTCAATAATCTCCCTTGTCGATTTAGGATTTCGTAACCTAGAGTTCATCTGCATAAGATCATCGTAAAACGAGTCAAAATTCTCATTCGGCAATTGTTTTCGGTCTGACATTTTTCTTGAGAGCTCAAAGTCTGTCTCCAGAGTCCTATACTGTTCAAGGAGAGCAAATCTCAATTCTGACCAAGTAACTCTTGGATTGCTTTTTAAAAATACCCAAAACCATGTTTCCACTTGGCCTTCCACAAAGTGATGAAAATTGACAACAATTTCTTGCCAAGTTGCATTATAGCTATTCTTGACTCTTTCCAATCGAAACAAAAAATCATCTACTGTCATATTCTTATTGTTAAATTTAATTCCCCATTTATGGTACGTCTGGAATTTATTGAATGAACTAGAAGGAGATGGAGCTGTTATTGGTTCATTGGACAACTGCGGTGAATCGTTGAGATTCATACTGCTCAATCGAGCAAGAAAATTATCTAAGTTGGAGGCTTGTGTCATGTTTACCGGATGCACAACTTCTGGTCGAGAGAGATGAGCGTCCCGATTTTCATTTTGAACAGTGGTTGGTTGATGGCTCTCCCTTGCTTGTGACCTAGCTATGGGATCAACACCTGTTCTGACGTTATTCGAGTTAGATGGTACCGTCGGGGTTAAATGTGTTAGTGTATCGCGGATTATGTTCCCTACTTGCTGTAATAGACGCTCCTGGTTTTTAGCAAGTTCCTCTTGAATAAATCGCCTATCTTCCGAACGTTTAAGACCTACCGTGGCTGATACAACCTCCCTTACATAGTTCTCGAAATGTTCCGCTTCTTGTGAAAGGTCTCCTCCACTGGGATTTTCGTTCACTAGGATGTCGTCCAGGCGTTCATCGTTATTACTAACAGAATTGTCTACATCTTCATTTGGTTCTAAATTCGCCATATTGGCTGTAGAGCTACCTGCCTCAGCCATATTGTCTAATTCTCGATTTCTTGATCTCGTTACACGGATACTATTACTCAATTGGTATACACTTGCCCGAGAAGGTCGACCTCTTGGTTTACCCGTCATTGAAATCGCAAAAAAAATTAATAAATATGTTTATAAAATAATTAATGAATCTTATAATTCAAAAGAAGCAAAAAGAATAAACCAACTAATCGAAAAAGTAAAAAAAATTAACTTAGCTTAAGACGTAAACTATCTAAATAAATTTCTTAATTAATACTTCAAATTTTCATGTGCTTACTTCGGATGTGAGATGAGAGAGAAAGAGTATGTATTTCTCTTGAATTACATAATTAGTAAACAAAAACTTTACAAGAAATACATGTGTGGGTTTTCATATAACTTTTGAATGGTTTTACCTATGAATAGGAACCCATGACCATTCCAGTTGACAAGTTTTTAAAATCGTTGCGACAAAGAAAGTTAGGTTAATTATTTTTCTTCCAACTGACTGGACAACTCTTATCAAAAACTCTTTGTGTCTGATGCATTTATGTATGTATATATACTTCTACTATGTATGTATATATATATCTACGCTTCAGTCGTAGATCAGAACAACTTCAACTAATCTACCGGACATAGATAATTTAATGACAATATATTTTTTTTTATACATATGTATTGTATGGTTTCTTTATATATTTTTGTAAAAACAACAACTATTCTATCTGCGCTACTGACAAAAATGATGGGTATTATTTCATATCTAGGACGAGAAGAAAATATTATATTGCTTTTGCTTTACTAATTGACAGTGTTATAAAATCATTACTACAAACCAAGCTCAGCTTAAAAACCACAGCTTTTCGGATAATAATTTAAAACTCTCCTAGGTCTGCCAAATTAATAATAAATAAAAAATATATATTCGTCAGGAATTATCAAAGTTATAATTCCCCTCAAAATAGTAACCATTTCGGGCCCCACGTTCACTGGGCCACCTGTAACGATTTAATTCTGCTTTAGCTGATTTGCAGAGTAACAAATATGCGCTGGAAAAAAAATAGGAATAACAAAAAAAAATTAGTGAATGCATTCACCCAACAACTGGAAACCGCTGAGCTACACTTCGAAAAAGCATTCTCGTATCTATACTCTCTGCTACTCTCTTAACTTTTGTTCTAAGCGCACAATAATATCCCTTCCCGACTTAACCCTCTTTGGAGATCGATGGTTACAGGTCTTCCTGATCTAACAAAAAGGAAGTGGGAATGGTTGTCTTACCTTCATCTAACGATAGGCCTGCAAGCACTTGCTCATCCTAGCTCGTCCGACGGGTGGGACCTTGTCAGAAGAAGTAAGACGACGTTACGTTTTTAATTTCAGGCCTGATCCAAGATATTGTTTGGATTTTTCTTTTCGAAATATAAAAAAAATAATAGAGAACCCGAAATATGGTTACTTCTGAGGAGATGGTCACACTAATCGAGAACATAGATTTTCGTGTTCTCTGAGCAATTTTCCCTCCCTCAGCGCTTCTTATAAGAAAGCACACCTTGGTTAATGCGATCGCTCTTAATTCAAGCTTTAACCCCTTTAGCAATTAAAAAAAAGTGTTTTGTATTATATCATTTTTACTAATTTAACTCTCCAGACATCTCTTTCCTACCACCTCACATCCTAAATTAAACTCTTTTATGAATTCATAATTTTCTCTTAAAGCAAAGTAAAATATCGATGACTGAGTGTCAATCTGTCAACTAAATTAACTTCTTATAGAAATGAATCTATGGCTACTTAGACTTCGGAAAGATCCAACAACGAAAACGAAAAATAAAAATAAGAGAGTGACTGTAAACATTCTCCCCTATCAAAAAAAAAGAATTGTAGGCGTGTTCACGACGTGAATAAAACTAACCCAGATGAGTGTAGTTAAAATTAGTCAATAGGTTTTTTTTTTTTTTAGTTCAAATTATAAATTAATTGTTTATTAACCAAAAAAAAAATAAATTCATAGGATACAAAAATTAATGGTTGTAAGAAAAAATTCAGTAACGGAATTTATCACTGACAGATATTATAAAAAAATGTTCTCCTTTTTAAAACTTGAAAAACCGGAAAAGATATGGTAATCGCTGTTGTAATTTTTCTAAAAAAAAATTATTTCTCTTCCATTCGAACGACTGAAATTTTCTCTAAATTCATTCGTCAATTCCTTGGACACTGATTTTTTTCTCGTTTTACTCAGGAAAGGAAGAAGGAAGAGGATAGGGCTTCGGATCTGAAGTACAATTTTCTTAAAACTAAATTTGAAGTCGGTGACAAACGCCCACGTGGTTGCACCCTCATATTGCTTCGCTAGTATTTCTGTGAAAGCCTGGGTGAGTGAAGCGATCCAGAAATTTCCCGAAATCCTAATAACGATTTTAATTAAGTCTTGTGTTTGAGAATACTGCTCAATCTTCTGACTTACCTTAAAAAGCTTAATAAAAAAAAAATTTTTTAGCTTGAATACACGTAGCTTGAGTTGAACCCGTGACGTGTTTTTTTGACGTTTTTCGGTAGTAATCCTTCCAAAAAAAAAAAAACGTATTTCGGTGAGATCTTTCCGTCGCCTCTTCAAAAAAAAAATACAGACACTAGTTAGCCACTACATTTTTTTTTTTATTTTAACCACTAACAGACTTACTATTTTCTTTTTACTTCTAGAACTATTTTTTTTCTACTATTTTTTTTTCTTACACTTTTAGTAGTAAGTTTCGTGTTAATTTTGTTTTGCAAATAAAATTTTCTTTTCGTTTTTAAATTAAACTTTTAATTTTATATTTTAGGCGTGAAAATTAGTTTAAGTTATTAATAACTTTTTTTTTGTATAACTCGTTGGCGTTTAATTTCGTCGTCAATACGCACCATTTGGCTTTCGCTCACCGACTGCCTATCCACCAATCTAACTTTTTTCATTTTCTTCTTCGGTTCTTTGAATTGTCTTTCAAGAAAATCCACAAAAAAAGAGTTAAAAATAAATATAGTTTAAAAAAACTAATAACACACGCTTAGCACATCAAACTAAAAACAAATAAAAATAATTTTTAAATTAAGCTGAAAACAATAATTAATTAAAAATACTAGTGTTATAGTGAAAAAAGCGTGGGCGCTCGATATACGAATAATATGCCACAAGGCACCCAACGCTTTTTTCACTATAACATTAATATTTTTAATTCATTATAAAATAAAAAATAAAATAAAATACAATTTCGTATTCATACATCGACAATATTATAGACCATCGCTGCAGCCTTGCCGCTGCCACCGCACCGGTCAGGCTCAAAACATGGCATTAACCTATGTGAGAAAAGTGAAAATCGTGACCTGAGTTTTATTTTTTTTGCGACAACGGAGCAACATTTTTTATCAAAAATACAATGAGATCTAAACAAGGATGTATTAACTGAATTAGAAATATTAAAATGTTTGCAATTTGTGCAGTGTAATATTAATAAATAATTGAATCATTTAAACAATACGAAAATAAACATTTTCCATTTATTGTCGATATATATTGGAAGATTTGTTTATGTTTTTCACCGATCCCCGATATGATTTTTATATGTGGTGATAGCTGTATATTTGTATTATTGGATTTAAAAAAAAAAAGTTGCCCCAACTTGCCCCCTTTCAAAATATTGAGTTTTTTGACAACCCCTTTTTTAAGAATAAAAACGAATGGTATTTATACACAGATGTGTTTACCGCCATATCTCTCAAAAACTAAGATACATTTAAGCATCCTGGTTTCAGTTTTTAGATAAAAATTAATCAGAGCATTGGATTTTGAAAAAAAAAATATACTTATTTACATAATATTTTAGAAAAAAAAGTTTGAAATTAAAAAAGAATTGCTTTTAAAATTTGAAGTTTGAATATTAATTTTTCGAAAACTATTTATAAACTCAACTTAAAATAAAATAAGAATTATAGAAGAAATTTTTTGGCTTTCCAAAAAAGTATGTCATACCATTCTAAGTCTTGCCGTTATTTTTTAATATTTTTTTTTCTGTTTTAAGTGATGTTTTTAAAAACTTGCCCCTCCCGACTAAACGGAGGGAAATGGGCTCCCCTCTCTCATGTAATTTTTGTATTATCCAAAGCCAACCTATAATTGTTATAGATTTTTGGTATATCTTATGACAATCATCCTTTATATGAACTTTTTTAACTAAAAAATTAAAAAAAAGTCATTAAATTCTTCAAAAAAGGGTTTTCGTTATTTTGAAATGGGGCAAATTGGGGCAACATTTTTCTTTTGAATCCAATAATAGAAATATACAGCTATCACCACATATAAAAATCAGAGCGGGGATCGGTGAAGAACATAAACAAATCTTCCAATATATATCGACAATAAATGGAAAATGTTTATTTTCGCATTGTTTAAATAATACAATTAGTTTATTAATGTTACATTGCACAAAATATAAAAATTTTAATATTTCTAGTTCAGTTAGTATATGCTTCTTGAAACTCCATTATATTTTTGATAAAAAATGTTGCTCCGTTTTCACAAAAAAAAATTAAACTCAGGTCACTATTTTCACTTTTTTCACTAAAAACTTGGACTCTCAAAAAGGACCGACTTTGAAATGACACTGTGATCCACTCGTTTTACCAATTATGTTAATGTTTTGTTTTTCTGATAGCGTTGATATATAATTGATCAGTTATTATGTGAAACTTATGGCCATAAATATGCTTGTGGAATTTTTTAAGGGCAAAAACATTGCCAACGCTTAGCGATAAAGCTGTGAGTAGTTCTTCTCAGTCTCCGATAGCGAACTTGATGCATAGAAAACAGGTTTTAATGAATTATTTATTAGGTGCGATAGCACTGCTTCAACTCGATATGGACTCGCGTCCGTTGAAATGTAAATTGGTTTTGCTGGATCATACAATTCTAGCACTTGATGACTGACCATTAGCTCCTTACTTTTTTTAAAAACTTTTTGACATTGCCGTGACCAAACAAAACAGGTTCCTTTCTTCAAAAGATTATATAAAACATGCAATTCTAGCACCGATCACAATATCGTCTATAAAATTTAAAACATTTGGCAAATTAGCCAAAATTTGTTCCATTATTGACTGAAATATACAGGGAGCATCTGCAAGACCATACGGTAAACGTTTAAAACCAAAGAGTCCTTTAAAAGTATTAATCACTTAATACTCTTGCGATTCTTTACTAACAGATAATTGTTGGTATGCACCTTTAAGGTCCAAGACACAAAATACTGAACAATTTGCTAAACTAGCAAATATATTCTCAGGATTTGGAAGAGGATGATGTTGCGTTTCAATAAGACGGTGTAATGTGACTTTAAAATCCACACACATGCAAATTTCACCGTTTGGTTTCTGAACAATTACGACTAGCCTAACGACTATATTTAATTGGAACTAAAATATTTTCTTTACACAATCTACTTATTTCTTCTTCAACTCTATCTTTAAGCTTAAATTAAACTCCATACTCAACATGAAAAATAGGCTTTGTATCCTTTTTTAAAACTATGTCGGCCTCGAAACCCACAATCGATTGGTTTTTGTCTGGATGCATTTCCGATGGATATTTATTCCCGATTTCTTCGTAAAAATTACTTACTTTTGCAATGTTACTTGGCTGAATAAAATTTGTTCGCCATTCAGGGTAAACAAAAACATCCAACCATGTCCTTTCCATCAAAATTTTCTGTGGCTGATCACCTTGCACAACAACTAAGTCCAAACACCGGCTATGATTTCCAAGTCGCACTTCGATCTTCTCCAATGTTCCCACTTCATGTATGCATTTTCCTAAAACAGTGGTCAAAATATGATTTGATTTACAGCCCTATTCTGCTATCCGTCGGGGGGAATTTTTCTTGAATTTTCACTTGTCGCTATTCTGCTATTCACTCGAAGTGAATCTGTGTTAAAGCCGGTAACATCGTTAATGCTGCGCGGTATTCTGCTATTAACTTTTCTTGCTCCTTCTTGCTAACCTTCAAATTATTTGACTTTTTTTAGGACAAGGTCAAATCCATTAAAAATGAAAAAAATTTCAAAAAATGTATTTCATTCGATAAGAATTCAAAGATTAAAGGTGTTATCCAATTCATTTTAAATGAACTGAAAATCAAAAACTGTCCTTCTACTACTAAGAGCGATTTGAGTGAAAAAGTGAGACTTTTTGACAAAAAATTGGAATGTAGGTGGAAAGATTGTCGCAAAACTGCGCTCTTTTTGCAAGACGCCAAGGAGTTTGGTTGAAAACTTCTTTTAATCTGCCAAAAAGCATTCTAAATTTTTTAGCAAATGCAGAGTATGTTGAAAACCTTGTACCAGCCGTGGAAGATCGCTCAAAACATTCACCCCTATCGAGGTATCCGTTCGGAAGAAAATTTTCTCCGATTTGTTCAAATTCGGAAAATTTTCTATCGAGGTATCCGTTCCGATAAGCATTTCGCATAAATCTTCCGACAAAATACATCGTATTCCTTCGCTCAGCGGTTCAATGCTATAAGGCAACAATTTTTGACAGCTATGCGTTGAATTTATTCAGTAGTTGTCAGATGAAAAATCATTGCGGAATCTATTCGGAAATTTAAACTACAAAATTGTAAGTAAAATATTAAAACGAACGCGATTGTTTGCTTCATTTTATTTTGTTCCGAAACGGATACCTCGAAAGTAATTTGAATTCCGATCGGAATTCATTTTCCTTTTTTAAATTCTCCGAACGAATACCTCGATAGGGCTGATTTTATTATCTATAAAGAGTTTCTGAGATTCTAAAATCTAAGTATTCTGAAGAGCTTCTGATATAAACAAATTGTCTGAATTGCTTTCCGAAGTTTAAGAAAAATATCTGGAGCTCTACAGCTGGTATTCTATGCCTATAAGTGTACAGACATAATTTCATCTTTTGAAATACCTATAGGGCAGCTTTCTGAAGAGGCTTTAGAAGCAAGTCATAAGGAGATCCGCAGAAATCGCCTTTCTCAAACGAGAAAATCATCCCGGGTCAATACAAATGAAGATGTTTTGACCACGTTACTTTTAAAGTCTGATCCTTTCATATCAAATATGAGAAAAACCGATACAAGACTTTAATAATAAGAACATCGCCTAAAAAATGCACGTCAAAAGACAGTCACAGTGTACAACTTGCAGAACATACGGTTGCAGGTTCTGTTTATGGTAAAAACAACAGTTATTTTAAGTTTTTATTGTTCCTAAGTCATTAATTGTTTAAATTTTGTTGAAAGCGCCAAGTGGATTATAATTATTAAAAATATAGTTTGAAAAAAACTAAAAAACACGCTTTTAAAACCCATCATACTAAAAAAGCGGAAAATAATTTTTAATATAAGCTGAAAACAATAATGAACTAAAAATACAAGTGTTATTGTGAAAAAGCGTTGGGCGCATTGGCCATATTTTTTTTTTTCATATATCGAGCGCCCCACGCTTATTCACAATAACACTTGTATTTTTAGTTCATTATTGTTTTCAGCTTATATTAAAAATTATTTTACGCTTTTTTAGTATGATGGGTTTTAAAGGCGTGTTTTTTAGTTTTTTTCAAACTATATTTATTTTTAACTTTTTAGTTTAACGTGCTTTAAAAGCGTGTATTTTAGTTTTTTTTTAAACTGTATTTATTTTGTGATTTAAGAAAACATTGAAACATTTCATTGACCCATTTAGTTGATTGAAATTGTAAATGAAATTGGAATTATTTATTTATTATTTAAAATCTCGTAATTTTAATTAAAAAAAAAAGTCACCCATAACTAGAATTTGATCCCACGACCCTTGGCGCTCAAATTGAAACGTAACCGCGCTTTAACCAACTGACCCACCGCAGCACTTAAAATGAGGGAGTCTATTAATATTCATAAGCGCATAATAAAATCAGGAAAAAGCAGGAGCTGTGGGATTAAAATATTTAATCCTGGTAATCCTGATAAGGATATTGAGATAAACTTATGAAATTATTGTTTTGCCACCGGTTCTTGATATGTGTACAAAATTTTATTAAAATCGGTTCGTGTAAAGTGGGTCAAAATCGAGTGTAAAGGTGTCGGTTACATACATACATACATACATACATACCAGGGACGAAGCGTCCATATATTGAGTGGAATGAGTGCTTCCGTAAAGCAATTCAAAAATTTATATGACTTAAGCAAAGAAATTTAAATTCGAAACTGACCTAATCGAGTTTTATTTAATCTCTTAATCTCTTCTGTAAATTAATAAAATCTCATAATAAAAGTCGTTCAGGAAAAACAATGCAAAACTATACCTAACTACAAAAACTCAAACTTCAATTCCACGGGGAATGCACAATATCACTCCATTATACACTCACGCTTGCAAACAAATATTTGGAATGCATACCAGCTAGGCATTCTGATATATCGCCTACTCTCAACTCTCACTCAATCTCGTTCAAAGCAATTTTTTTTTATTTGTTGGCGTTCACATAAGAAGTGAAGATTGAATTGAGTGAACTCATTATGAAAATTTGTGAAAACAAAAGTAGAGCAGGAAAGGAGAGACATGAGTTATTTGCTTCTTCTCATTCATTGAAATAGGGGTTGAAAAGTTCATTTAACACTTGTGTGTTCTTGTTATGTTTTTTATCTGTGTGTGTGCAAATCGCATTGTCAACAATGCTAATGCTAATGTTTTCTGATCAATGATATTTTTCTTAAAAAATGAAACTAACATTAAATTTTAAGTTAGTTTTAACTTATTACTCAATTTAATATTTTAATAAATGAATTTTATAAAATTTTCTTTTACATTTGTGTAATAAAAGAAATATGATCTTGATAAAAACTTTGTATTTAAGTTCAATCATAAGTGCTTCCGCTTCCAAAAAAATCACGCCTCGTGCCTGTATGATACTGTTGTCTGTAAGTTCTGTAAATGTCGAGGTAAGCATTGGAACCACAGCCTACAGTTCTTCTTCCGTTCTATACAGCAATATTTTCGGTTGAAGAGCTGAGAAAACTGACGCAATATCTTCCATGGCCTTAGATCGATGCACAAGTTCAGTATAAAATGTATCCTGACATTCTAACATGGCTCTTCGTGTTTCCAACGTCAAACCAGCATCTTGAGCCTTTTCGCCTGGCATAATTTTCTTCTTTTTTCTTCTTCCCCGCCTTTCAATTGAAATTTCTAGCTCGGTGCATTGTTCTCTTGCGTATATTACGGCCTTTTTCATGGATTCATCACGGTGTTCACGAAGAAAACTCGCTAGTGCCTTAAGTTTTATTACACTTTTTTCTAGAGTGAGCGTGAGTGAGTATTTCTGTGCTAAATCAACTTCTTCCAAAATATCGAACCAGAATGAAAGATAACATAAAAACGTAAAGTCGCATACAGCAGATAAGAGTATGGTTGCAGCACCTCTTATTGTATCTAAATTTTCCTTTTCAGGATCACAAAGGAGTTCAAGAGTTGAAACTTGAAACTATCTTCACAAAATTTTCCTTCAATGGCTTAACAGCCTCGTGATGAGCGGTCCATCTAGTGTCTACAAGTCGCTTGACTGACACACCTACATACAGAGTTGTAAGGTACTTAAGTATCTTTGGACTGCAGTACTTCCCAAGTACCGAGTACCGGATACTGGTACCTGGGTACTTGGTACTTGAAAATCACAAGTACAAGTACTTTTTTTAAGTACCTTTACTGGGTACTTGAATACTTGCAAGTACATTTTCAAGTACTTTTGAGCATATTTAGATTGAATTTAAGAACGCGATCCTTCTTAACATAACATACTCAATTTAACTCCGCATTTTCTTATTTTATCCTAAAAGTACTCAATATAAGAATTGACGGAGTTAAAATGACTTCTATATCATCAAAACAAACAAATCCGTGCTTAAGTTTACCGTTGTTGTGCATGAAATTTACTCACATATCACATTTCTTAAACATTGTGTTTTTGTCTCTTCATGCGTACGGTGGTAAAATGGAGCAGAAAGAAAATTGTGAAATTGTATATATTGTTCAAGATCCTGTTGGATCTGTTAAAACAATTCGATTTAATAGAAATCCATAAGTATTTGATTGGTGAGTGCAGCTTAATTTTTCTTTTCTTATTTATGCATATCGGACATTGCACGACTCACATATGCATTATCAATGGCATACCCAACATTGTGTTAAGACATTTACCTATTGAAGCTATTGACATTTATACTACACTGTTCAACAACGCGCTGAATAATGCATATTATCCAGTGCGTTGGAAGACAGCTGTGGTGTATCCTCTCCCGAAAAAGGGAAAGGACAACTCCAACCCTTCAAATCTTCGTTCAATAAGTCTTCTTCTAAGCATCAGCAAGGTATTCGAGAAGGTAATCAATAAGGCTCTGACTAAATGGGCTGCGGACAACACAATAATTCCGGATAATCAGTTCGGGTTCAAGGCAGGACATGACTGTATTCATGCCGCGTCTAAGCTCGTTTCTGATATCCAATGGAACAACTCCAAGAAACAATGCACGGGTGCTGTTCTGGTGGACTTAGAGAAGGCCTTCGACACCGTATGGTTAGAAGGGTTGTACCTAAAACTCACCAGACTAGGCATCAGTAAACCGTTATTGTATATTCTTTATGATATGCTCAATGGTAGAAAGTTTGTTGTCAAAAGTGGCAATGTAACTTCTACCAGCATCTTGGAAATTAAAAACGGTCTTCAACAGGGAGCGGTCAATTCGCCGATTCTCTTCAGCATTTATACCAGTGATCTGATAGGTGGCCTAACTAAAGCAATTGCGTATGCCGACGACCTGATTGCGTACAGAACGGCCCGAAAGGTTGAAGTTATTAGAATTCTCTTGCAGCGTGACTTCGAGAGGATTCAGCGATATTGCGACGCCTGGAAACTGAAAATAAAAGTCCAAAAGTCGGAGGCAATTCTGTTCCGAACTCCGTTGGCTAAGGCCACGAGAGATACATGTAAGAATTGGCGCAAGATGGTTATTGTTGGGCCTGACCGGCGGCCATTGGCGTGCAAAAGTGTAGTGAAGTACCTCGGTATCTGGTTCGACCAGTATTTGTATTTCGACAGACATATAAGTGCTGCTCTGACCAGAGCCCGAGAAGCCCTAGTTCTGACGAAACGGTTGTTTTACAGCAGTCGGCTTGACCCCGAGTGAAGGTAATTTGGGCGTTCTATCCAAACGTCGAATACTTCAGTATGGCACGCTTGAGCAGCTTTATCCCACCAGAGGCATTCCTCTATTTAGACCAATGCGGCTTGATACAGGAAAGATTGGCAGTACCGCTTATCTACCACGTCAGGCGTAGAACCGTGGTACGGCGACGATGGAGCGGAGCTCTGGTTCAGTAGGGCTGTTTCCGAACAGGACCGTATCGATAGGAGAAGGCAGGAGAACCAGTTTTGGTGGCTAAAAGTAGTTAATTTGGGGTAAACTGGGGTGGGGTAGTTTTTGGCTTAGAGCTAATTTCATTTCTTTGTACGCCCATTCTGTTACAAATAGGCCAGCTGTTTTGGCACTAAGTGAAACCCAGGTAGGTGAATCTACTGATCCTGCTGAATTCCAAATTCATGGGTACAACTTAGTGCCATTATTAATTTCCCCCTATGGTCTCGCCGTCTACGTAGGAAATTATGTTGCTTACCAATTTCAACCACAATATGGTCTGAGTACCAATCCCATGTTCAACTTCATGTGGTTTGAATTCTCGATAAACAAGAGCATCTTACACTATTGTTTCCTCTATCGAAGCCCCAATTTGGACAGAGTTTCAACTTGAATTTGATGCTCTGTCTGACTCCATCCAAAGAATTGTTTCCCTGCATCCTCACACTAAAATCGTTATTACGGGAGATTTCAATTTACACAATTCTTCTTGGCTTCAACATTCGGGCCAGACAACACCCAAAGGTATGTGTGCCGAGATCTTCGCTGAGCTTAATCACCTTACTCAGCTTGTCAACGAGCCCACCCGAATATCGGACGAGCCGAAAACACTCTTGACTTGTTCCTTACCTCGGACCCTGATAAATACATAATCAGTGTATTAATGCCTCTAGGCACATCTGACCACTGTATCATTTCCGCAAATTTCTCGTGTCAAACAAATCCAGTTAGAGAAAGATCCCCTCTGAGAACCGTTTGGCAATACGAGAAAGCCAACTGGGACGGCATCAATAATTTTTTCACTTCCTCGGTAGTGACGTAGACTCCAGCGCGGATATGATTACTAACATGATTCTTTTGGAATTGAGAACTTTTATCCCGAATAGGGCTAAGAGCATCAGACCCAAAGAGAAATCATGGTTCGATGCGAGTCACCGAACAGTGGAACAAATCTTTACATCGTTTTGGAGAAAGTAAGATTATTGCACTTGATATTTCTAAAGCATTTGATAAAGTCTGGCATCCTGCTCTTTTATCGAAAATGCGTGCTTTTGGTATCGATGAAACCCTTCTTCGTTGGATTAGTAACTTTCTTTCGAATCGCTCTATACAAGTAGTATTAGACGGATTCAAGTCTGAAACCCACAACATAAATGTTGGTGTGCCAAAAGGTTCCGTTTTGTCTCCGACCCTCTTTCTCATTTTCATTAATGATCTCCAGTCTGCAACTACTAATCCATTAAATTGTTTCGCTGACGATAGCACCACAAATAATCATATACAGATGTCTCACGCTTATGGAGAAGAATGACCTATGAAATGAAAAAAGGTTTATTTTTAAAAGCTTTAAATAAGATCTTTTCCTACAAAATCAAAGCTCTTTCTGAAATATTTTGTTGCTCTACTCTTTTCTATTCTTTTTACCCCTTTCGAGATTATTTGTTTTTGTTTGTGGATTCGTTGCTTGCTTTTTTGTATACTCTTCCATCACAGGTATATTTTTCTTTGTGCTACGACCAAGGCAAGACAAGTGACGGTTTTTTTATTATGTTGTTGTATTTGCGTCTCAGATTTGAGACAAAATAAAAGGAGAAGCGATTGAATGTGTTGATTTACACACACGTATGTATAATACATATATTGTGAATTGGTTGGTTTGACTTTGTAGGCTAGGACAGATTTTTCATTCTGGAATGAATATTTGAAAGATTTTGGTTCCTAGGAATTAATTTTGTTAAAATGAATGAATATACATAGGTACATATGTACATATATACGAATTTTATTTTCCTGTAGTCGGTAGGTATATTTTTAAATAGAAAAATAATCAGTTAGGTACCTGCTTTACATTTTTTTTATTTATTAATTTTGATTTTTTTTAGTTTATCCACAATTTTTTTAACATATCTAGGTACCTAGTCATTACTATTTGTAGGTCAGTGGTTAGATTGTTGTGGTTGAAAACGAATGATTGAAAAATGTTCTTATTTTAAAAAATTATAACTTTATTGAAAGGTGAGTTAAGTGACCAAAAAAAATATTTTGTGATTGGATATTTATTTGTCTTTACCACAAAAAAAAATTTTTAATTAAAAAAAAATATTATGTTAGTCGTTTGAGTGGTAAGACTTTGTAAGCCATATTTGGCTTCGTATGCAGCAATGGATTATAAAACTACCTACACATTTTGTTTTGTAATCTCTTCTCGTGATGTGCATTATTGTTTTAGGCTTTTTTGTTTTTGGTTAGAAAAATTGAGCCGCGTAATTTTTATGGAGGATAGTCATTGGTAAATCCCATTCCTCATATGAAATATGTATTTGTTTTATACCTAACTCTTATTGCATGCGAAGCCAAATTTGGCTTCTATTCTAATTATATTAACATAATTTTTTTATGATTTTTAAATAAAAGATGTCTTAAAACATCCCAAAGAAGCTATTTTTAAAGTCTTTTAAGTTTTTTCTGTATAAACAATAATTCATGCAGTAGAGGGTTAACAATACACAAAAATAGTTACAAGTAGGTACCTCTGTACATATGCATGTAAATACATGCAAACATATATGTACATATGTACATACACACATTTTCATGTAGGTATTTCATAAGTTATAAGTAGGTAGGGCTTTTGGGTAGGTTAACTTAAAAAAGTTGGTAGCGATCTTGCTACATAAAATAAGTAGGTACCTCCTACATACGTACAAAATACGAAAGCAGAAGTGGTCAAGTCAAAATATTTCCTAGTGTTTTTAAATGAATAAAATATAGACAATTTAAATGTTGATACACATACATACATAGGTAGGTACCTTTTATTTTTTATTTTTTATATTTTTTTATATTTTTTTATATTGATAAATTTTAAAAATGTTCTGCTCTTAACCTACTTCATTGATGGCAATTAATGAATAATAACTGGGGACTAATTTTAATACACATGTTAGTGTATTTGAACAATTTTATAATCGATTGGAATTCATTTTTTACATGTGTTAAGATTTATTTGTTTTAAGGAAATAAAACGTACTTATGTACACATTATGTATTATGTAACTACAAACAAATTATAGAAGATGAATTCATTAAGAACTTATTAAAATTGTATTTTAGATGTGTAATGGTTGTTAAAATATAATTTTACATCCAAGCGTGAATACGAATGAGTAAAAAAAACTAAATCACCCACAATAATGATGTATCAATCAACAGTTTCCTTCAATGATATAGTTTCCAGGGGACACGAACGTGGACGTGGCAGAAACTTTGTTTTTCACTACCTCAGGTCAACATGTGTAATCCATCTAGGTACATACCAATTGACTTCAAATTAGATATTTTCTTCTTGTGTGCAAATTAACATGCCTACGCGATATTTAACATTATGAGCTAGGACGTTTTGCTTAAAAATGAAAAAAAAAATCTTACTAAATCAGAACCAAAAAAATTCAATTATTTTTTCAATATGTTACATATTCGTACATCCCAATAAGAAATATGTATCTACAATGTACACATCTGCAAAAAAAACCGAACTCCGACTATAGTGATACAAAAACAATACATCCCAAGATCCCATACAATAGAAGAAATAAAAAACAGAAAACATTTTTTTTATCAAGAAAAAGAAATATTTTTCAAAAGGAAAAGATCTCTATACTGGAGTTGCCACAGTAACACAATTTTATCAGTGAATATTCTTTTTTCCTTTTTGATTTAAGGACAAATTTTTTATTGACCTACTGTTCCATAGTTCTTTCACCTTAAAATAATTATTTCCTTAAAAAAAGGCAATGTATCAAATTGTAAAGTTTAATAAACCTATTTACATTTTGTTTTGAAAATAAATGTTTTTACTAAAAGGCCTTATTTTTCTTCGTGAGCAATTCATATACACTGAGTTACAAAAAAAGTGGTGCACCTTGAAATTTTGCTATAATTTCATAAAAGATGGACAAAAAAATATTTTTTTAATGCAATTTTGTTTTTTGAGATAAAAGTAAGTAATTCACCTAAAAAAAGGAAAAAAAATGTTAAGAATCTACGAATGAAGCAAAAATTAACAAAAAATAGCAAAAACTTCATAAGTTAACATTTTAAATTTGTATTTTTTTTTTTTTTTAACGAGTCTTGTTTCCTTTCTAGTAGTGGGTATTTCAACCCCAAACATCTAACAAATCTTTAATTTGCCTGGGAGTACCTTGGATTAGGTTCCTTAAGATAGTGTCGTCCAAATTGTCCCATTCTTCGATTAGAGTAGATCTAAGCCCACTAAGTGTCTCGGGAAGGGCAGGTCGCCTCCTAATCATTAGTCCCAGCATGTCCCATACATGTTCGATGGGATTCATGTCCGGGCTCATCACAGGCCAAGCCATCACGTCAAATTCGACTTCTTGCAAGTAATCAGTAACACACCTGGCAACATTTGGTCTAGAATTTTCCTGCATCAGAAGGAAGTTTTCGCCAATAAATGGTGTGAATGGAACCACATATTCATTCCAATTGTTAGTGATGTAATATTTGGAGTTCACCGACCCCTCCACTAACTACAGCTCGGTTTTTCCTTGCATGGAAATACCTGCTCACACCATGACGGAACCTCTCAAGAAATGTTCAAGGATGACAACTGTTACCGAAGAGTATGTCTCACCTGATCGCCTCCACACTCTGCTATGTCCATCTGGTGACCGCAGACAAAACCTGGACTCATAAGTAATACGAACTCTGATCCAGTCAACCTCGGACCATTTTTAGTAAAGACGAGCAAATTCCATCCACTGGCGATTGTGCTATATCGTGAGTCTTGGTACACGAAATGGCATTCTTGCTCTCAGACCACTCTCCACTAATCACCGCCTCACTGTTTGTGCATTCACAGCCTTCTCTCCATCGGATCTAATTCTGTGAGACAGCTCAACCGCTGTTTGATGACGATCTCGAAGACTTTGAAGTACCCAATATCGATCGGTCTTGCATCAGGTGTAGCTCTGGTGGACCTGAACCTTGACACCGGGCTACGCCTGTACCTTTTAATGGTTCTTCTAGCGTCGTCTCCGGTTTTTTATTCATAATAGCGGCATACCGCACACTACGTCCATCCTCAGCCAAAGCCAACCCCCTGGCGAGTTCTTCTGCCGTTATTTTGCATATTTTTTTTCACAAAATTATTAAAAAACTAATAAATCAACCAATTAAAATAAGCCTAAAACATTTAACTTATTTAAAAATGTACGGGGCCACGGAAGCCAAAATCCCTACATTTTGCATCTGGTATGAAGAAATGAATATGTTGGGGTTTTTCTCAATAGGAATCACGTTTTACAAGGAAAATGGAAAAATTATTTGCAAACAAATACACAAATATACCACTTAACTAAAAAAGACTAAGCTTTTTAAAAACATAGCGGTATATTGTCAAAATGATAACAAAACATCAACAAATATGACTGCACCACTTTTTTTGTAACTCAGTGTATAACTTGCCCTGAGGCAACACTGCTTTCTGCAATCCAAATCATCAACTTCCAAAATCCTTCCCCACATTGACGTAGATAGATACCAACAAAATGCAATAGAAGTAGAATTATCCAGCCAAGCAGGCGCCTGCCAAAGAATGTATACAGGAATACAACAACAATATTCACACAAGAAAAGGAGGAAAAAAGAATAGAAATAAACATATCTCGGAAAAGAAGTGAATCAACAAAAATAACAATGAGAGAAAAAGTTATGTGTGATATTTTTTGTGCCACATTCTTATGAGACGGAGAAATTCATTGAAAAGCGTTACATTTTGTCAGTTTTTTCTTTTGGTCTCTCTTCATTTTAACTTTGAAAGTTGTCGCTCTGAATTTTTTGATTTTTGTAGTTTTGTCAGCTGATATTTTGTCGGCTAATAAAATTTCTTAGGACATTTCTTTGTATGGGAATGAGACATCTGTATATGATAATTTGTGATAGCACCCTTAGCTTTTCATATTCGTTTCCAGATTCACATCCCTGCGCTTCGGACGTGGAACTGCAACGGCTAAATATGATAAGTACATTAAATTCTGATCTATACAGCATTGTACAATGGGGATTAAGAAATCGCGTAGAATTTAATGCTTCGAAAACTCAATGCTGCCTTCTGTCGTTAAAGCGAGACGTACCCCCCCTGCTTGCGATTCTAGGTATGTGTATCACAACCATCTTTTGTGGAATGATCACATACTTAACGTCGCCAAAAATGCCGCAAGATGTTTAGGTTTCCTTTGGAGATGCAAGAAATTCTTTTCCCCTTCTGATCTGGCTATTATCTATAAAAGCTATATACTATACGTCCAAAGCTTGAGTATACCTCCCATCTCTGGGCTGGTGCTCCAGTAACATATTTAAGCCTTTTGGACAGTATAAAAAGACGCGCTTTAAAAATGATCGGAGACAGGAACATCATCGATACTTTCACGTCACTCGAACACCGGCGTAACGTTTCCTGTCTCTCACTCTTTTATCGTTACTTTTACGGTAAGTGCTCTAATGAAATAGCCAGTTGCATTCCTCCCCTTAAACAATTCAACCGTAATACTCGCGCTTCCAGGAATGCTCATCAGTTTACTCTTGAACCCAATTTCGGGCGTACTGTCAAGTACAGGGATTCGTTTTTTAGCCGTACTACGCGAATGTGGAATACCCTTCCACGTTCTGTCTTTCCCTCTCATTGTGATATACAGAAATTTAAGAATAATGTTCACCGACATCTCATTTCAAATCCCCTCCTTCTTACCTAAAGCTCGCACTGTGCCTTTGACATATAAAGGGTACATAAGAACCCCTTGTGTGCGCGCTAATTATAAAAAAACTATAAAAACAAAAATAAAAATAAAATACATACATATACATATATATATAAAAAAAAACAATAACAATAATAAAAAGACAATTGCAAACATAATCAACAACACAAACATACATTTATTGACACAGGTTTTTGCCGCTGTGGTTGTTCTAGTTTTAAGTAGTTTGTAGGTAGATTAGGGGTAGTTTTAAGTTTTACTTTAAGGACTTAGCATGTAAGAAAAGATTAATAAAAGTTAAAGATGTTAGTTTTTTTTTTCAATTTTCTAACGAAATAAACATAAAATAAAACAAAAACAAAAACCATTAGTTCATAGGCCGAAAGGCATTAGTTTTAAGTATTCATGAATTCCTTAGAGCGCCCGTTTAGGACCAGTAAGTTATATTTAAGTATCGTTAAGTAGGCTAGTTTTATGAATTTTGTCTAGTACCTATGTAAGTAGTTATAAGTTTAACTGAATAAAATTTGAATTATAAAAAAAAGATCTCCGCTCTAGACGTGAGGGGTTTTAAGTTCGATTCCTGTCGCTGGCAACTTTTTTTTATAAAAATTCATGGCCTGAACCAAAGTTTTCGTAAGGAAACGGCAAACAATGAATTATATTTATTTATACTTTTTTATCCAATTATAGCAACAAAATAGTTATTTCAATCACTGTTTTTATTTAGTTGGAGTCGATATCTCTACCCGTTCTTGATATATCGTATGGGAAGTTAAAAAACTATTTTTTTTAACGCCCTGCAAAGCGGGCGGGGGTTTCGCTAGTAATGTATACAATTAACCACCCTAAAAACTGTAATTTTATTTTATTTTCAATTCTCTGATATCGTATCTATTGAATTTATTTCATTAATACAAATTAATTATTTTTCAAAAATAATATAGGAAAATTGTCACACTATACGTGCGTCGTGGCATATCGGTCGTGGAATTGGAATAAAATGTAAGTTTTGGGACCCAGTGTGCAGGAACAAAACTCGCACTTATGAGTTAGTGTGGATGCGTGCATTAAGATTTCTTATTTTTGTTTCTGTGTTGTTTGAGTATGAGAATGGTGTGAACTGTGGAATACACATTTGTGCAAAGTAAAAACCTGCACTGTACCCAATGGTTTTCCTTGTTCCCGAGAATGCGCCTCCGAAATTCTGCGCCCTGTGCATTTGCACATCCTGCACAT
The DNA here is from genome assembly GCA_905146935.1 of Scaeva pyrastri. Taxonomy (NCBI): domain Eukaryota; kingdom Metazoa; phylum Arthropoda; class Insecta; order Diptera; family Syrphidae; genus Scaeva; species Scaeva pyrastri. The sequence continues at coordinate 41,047,854 of LR989929.1, forward strand.
ATAGTAGGTCCGGCCCTGTTAATAGGCAAACATGATTCACGGCTTGGAGCTCCGGAAAACGATTTCTGTAGAAGTGTAGAAGTTGTATGGATGAGGAAGACGAAGAGTATGTTCCTTATCTTCTTTGTTATTGTCCTGCACTATCCCAAAAACGTAGACTACACCTCGGAGACTTCTACTACTATGATCCCAGTGATCTAAAAACTTAAAGTATCAAACGCTTTGTTGTTAGCTCCAAATGGTTCAACGAGTAGGAGGATCACATGATCTAAGTGGTATTGGTATCACAATGGACCATTTATTGGTTTAAGTGTGAAGGCTTTCTTTTTTTTTGACCAGCAGCAACCTTTACTTAACCTAACCATACCATAGCATTCTCCTTTCCTGTTTTCATTTTTTTTTATTACTTTCTGCATCTTTTGAAGGTAACCCTGTCGAACAAAATTTATTTGGAGTCAATATTTCTTTTCGCTCTTGAGATACCGTGAACGAAAAGAGGTATCTCGAACGTGCGTCCATACGTACGAACGGAATAACGGTGGAACGCACAAACGTGCGAACACACGCGCACACAGAAATATCTCTAGAAATAAAGTTCTAGGAACTTTAAAACGTCCAGATTGTCAAAAATTACAACAATAAAAAGCTTCTCCCATAAGTCATGTACTGCTATTCAAATTGAACAGAGTGAAAGTGTTTTATCTACTACTTGTTCTGTAAACTTTCATTTAAAAATATAACGTAGATTTCTTTGACTTTTTTGCAAATACATACAAAACTAATATTTATATTTTTTCTTCTGAAAAAAATACTCAATAAAATCATGCATTCATTAAATTATATGCCTACTGGTGAAAATACTGTACTAATTATCAAACCAAACTTTTTGTCTAATAAAAACTATATACTTCAATTACTGCATTCAAATGGATTCCGCATCACTCATTGCAAAACAATCTGCTTCTCTCCAGAACAAGCTGCCGAGTTTTATAAGGAAATTGAGAAAAAGGACAAATTGTTTCGCCTTAAAATAATGGCGTTGTCAAACAGACCAGCTGAAGCCATTATCCTAAACAAATTAAATGCAGTGAATAGTCTTCTAAGTCTTATGGATATTCCAAGGTGAATTAAATTATGTACTTTAAATTACTCAAGACTTATACATATGTATGTATTTCTGTACATTTTCTAGATTGTCGCATTACTATTTCAATTCAGAATCAGGTGACAGAATTCACGCAAGCGCCTCAGAGAAAAATGCAATTACTGAAATAAAATATATTTTCCCAAACGGTTTGAGTTCTTAAGTTTTTAATTACATCTAAAACAAAGTTAAAATTAAAATTTAGTGTTGTCGGAACCTTCTCGAAAAATATGCTTGGGCCAGAATTATAATAAACTACACTTAACGGGACTATTGGCAGAAGGAGTCTTAAATACTTGCGAGAGGGCAAAAGAAAACCCTGGAAAATTTGTATGCTATTTGCTTTCTAAGATTGAACATAACCTCAAGTTCTACCCATACTAAATAAAAATATATATATGTACATACATATGTATGTAGTTAAACAAAATTAATTATTTTTTACTTTTTAAAAAAGGTCGATGGAAGACTTAATCTTAATTCTAATTCGAATACAAAGTATCCACTATAAAATTCAAAGTCATCAATATGAGAGATAAAGTGTAAATTCACAAACGCATCACTGCAGTAATGATGCCCAAATGTTCAAAGTCAAATGTTCACAAACGCAGATTCTGGCATCATTTTTCTCGTCAACTGTTCATTATTGCAAACTTGCATAAACTGATGCGCAAAAACTAAACAAAAAAGCATCACTACGACAGCGTGATTAGTCGGCATCGCATCAGCAACAGCTGCATCAGCAAAAAAACAGTGATGCCGAATCACTGCAGCAAAATTTGACGTTTGTAAACTTACACAAACATTCATTCATAGGAATCTGGTCTGATGATCTCATAGATCTCATAATGTGTAAGTTCACAAACGTCAAATTTTGCTGCAGTGATTCGGCATCACTGCTTTTTTGCTGATGCAGCTGTTGCTGATGCGATGCCGACTAATCACGCTGTCGTAGTGATGCTTTTTTGTTTAGTTTTTGCGCATCAGTTTATGCAAGTTTGCAATAATGAACAGTTGACGAGAAAAGTGATGCCAGAATCTGCGTTTGTGAACGTTTGACTTTGAACATTTGGGCATCATTACTGCAGTGATGGGTTTGTGAACTTACACAATATTCAACGGATGTTTATAATATCTAGTATTGGATTAAGCTACCTACAATAATATTTTATGTCTAATTTATTTGATATGTATATTTAACTATGTACATTTAAAATTACTTTTTGACTAAACCATACTCATTCCTAGTGTTCTACTTGAGTTGATTGGTTGTTATAAGTGAGCTTGAAGTTTAAAACAAATAAGTGAAATTTTATTGATTAAAAATTAAAATTTTCAAGAAAATTATAAAGACTAAAATTAAAGCAGTTACTTTAAAACAAATAAGTGTGCTTTTTTTCCAAGTTAAGGAAAATAATTCATTAGAACTTGCCAATATAAATTTTTGTTTTTAATCAAATTCATCTCTCCCTTTGTTATAATGGGCTAATGTAATGAGTGTTCTTCTGATCTCCCCCCACATGTTGACTTTGTCACCTGTTTTGGATGTGATGGTAAGTTGCATTTTCAATGCACTACCATTTCTGAACGTTCCTATAGAAATATGTCCATTATAAAAAAAAAGTGGAGGTGCTCTGAGTTTGAATGCAGAAAAAAAATATCCAAATCAAATCAATTTGAATTCACCAGCAAAAACACCCTGACAACCAGCAACAAAACGAACTCGTAGTACTTCCACTCCAGAAGTAAAGGCCCAACTATAATAGGCATAAGCTAGCATATGCGTGCATAAGTAAACGTGCGAATACAAAGAAACTCAATGCGAGTGACCATAATGGAGTCCAGCTCCGTTTCGTTCAATTTTCCTCAGTTTCGTTCACTTCAGCAAACACAAGCAAGAGCGATCCCAGTCGCTCGCCGCATAAGTAAAATCTGACAGCTTTGATCAAATACACACAGGCCAACTTCATTGGAAATAATTTATCTCAAAATTTTTGTCATGACAGAAAATATCCAACTATGCCCATACAAAAAAGACAAAATCTTCTGATATCAAATATATCAGATATCTCACATTTAGTTGGAGAGAAAAATCTCCTGTGGGGTTAGCACACAAAGAGACAGTGTGCATGTGAATTTATCATTCTGTTTTTGATTCTATTGTGGATTGTGATTGTTGTGACGAGTTCTTGCTTAAAACAAAATTAAATAGTTAATAAAAGAAAAAAGAATCAAAATTAGGTAAACAAATTAATTTGGTATTGAACTCCATTTTTTTTTAAACAAAAATAAAGTTACCTTGAATCAATAAATCAACCAAATTACACAGCTGCGAATATTATTTTGACATGTACATAGATACGTGAGCAAAATTTCATTATGGATATGCGCCGTAATTTCACAAACATAAGTGAATTTTCGTTGGGTTTTTGACATAAGCTTATGTTTGCTTATGCCTATTATAGTTGGGCCTTAAATAACAAGCAAGACGAAGGAGAGAGTTGCAATGCTCAAATCTTACAAGAGATGAGAGCAATGAGGAGGGAAATGTCCGAAATTGAGTCAAGCTGTGAGTTTGTTGCCAGCAAATATGAAGAAATGAATTTAAATATAACACAAAATAATGAACTAATTAAAAAAATATCCGATGAACTTAAAGACTTAAAAGAAAACAATTTAAAAAAAGATGAAATTATTCACGCTATGGAAACAAAAGTAAACATAATCGAACAACAACTTCTTAAAGCCAACGTTGAAATCAAAAATATAAAACCAACACAAACGAAAACCTAATCAACATACATAGTACAAGAATTGGGAGAGACAATAAACTGTGCTATTCACCCACACGATATTACAGATATTTACAGAACGAGAAAAAAAACCCTGAGAGATCAGCTGTCATTGTCTCGTTTGCAAGTTACTCATGTAAATAGAACTTCATAAAATGTGCAAGAACTAATCGAAGAGAGAAACAGAATGAGAATGAAGCAGTTGCAGCAGACACCAGTCACCTGTTTTAGTTCACTTCTATCAGATTTTGTTTTTGTTTTCCGTTTCGTTTACTTATGAAAGGAAGGATCTTTTCTTCGTGGTATGTGTGAGGAAGAATGAGTATGGGTTGTTTTGTTGTGTATACCTAAATTCGTACACTCTCGGGGGTAGGTTTTCTGTTTCTTCTTATTCGATTTAAAATTTTCTTGTAAGATTTGGATGTCAGGTTTCATTTGGCTTTTGTAGGTTTAGTGATTTTTGTATGATTTAATGGGTTGAATTTAATTTTGAGATTTTTTGGGTGGATATGATGTTTGGCTTGATATTAATAATTTATCTAAAATAGGTAGGTACCTACCAAGGGCAGTGAAGATTAAAATTGTGTATTTGAATAATGCTTTAAGAGGCAATCCCTAAAAATACCTACATAATGTTGTATGTACCTACATATTTCTGTCTTTAAATTTTAAGTTTAGGTATGTATGTACATTTATAAATTTGTAAACATTGTAACATTGGCTAGAAAAAAAGGATAAATAAAAAATGACAAGACCTTCAATGGAGTTCAGTGTTTGGAAATTAGGACATTAAGTACCTACCTATTTTTCTGCTTAGATATATATTTTGGTAGGTCGGTATTTAACAAATTCATGTGATCCAAGTAAAAAGTACCTATTTTTTTTAAATTAGGTGCCTTTAAAGTAGGTAAAACACAAAATGCATACCTACTTCCTAAAAAAAAATCTGAATATGCATACCTATGCACGATATAATTTTAACTTCCCATAGGGAAACGGTCCGATTTGTAAAATTGAAATTTTTTTCTAAATTCCGTCATTTCTAGAGAGATGTCTATGTCGGTATCTCCAAAACGGGTTAAGATATCGACTCCGCGATTTTTTTTCGAGAGGTTATAACTTCAAAAGATGTAGAAAGGACTTTCATAAAAAAGTGGTTTTTTCACTACAGCAGTTTTTTTGAAAAAAGTGACAACTTTGGTCTGTCACAAATATCTCAGGAACGGATAATGCTTTTGACTCCAAACATTTTTTATTATGTACAATGTAATATGATACATAATACACAATAAATTTGGAAAAAGTTCAACATACCGTTATTTTTTTTAAATTAAATAACTAAAAAAATGTTGGCGCTAAAATATAAAATTAAGGAAAAATGATATTATGTTCAAAGCAATTTTCTACAATGTGAAATGACGTCTTTGATATCTGGTAAAATTTTGGAAAAAGTTCAATGGAGAGTTTTTTTTACAAAAAGTATAAAAAATTCTGTTAAAAGTTTAAACAAATTTTTTTTGACTTGAATATCTTGAGAATGATCACCGATATTGACTTCAAACTTATTTAAGTTTATACAAAATATAATAACTAATATAGTGCCTGGTTACACAAGCGCAAAAAAGAATTAATTCACGAAAGAGAAAGGACGATTTTTGGAAAGAAGAAAGGGGATAGAAAAATAATCTATTCTAATTTTGAGAATTAATTCTTTTTTGCGCTTGTGTAACCAGGCACATATAATATAATTTTGACCGATATCGAATATATAGTTCTTTTACAAAAAATAGAAAACTAAAACAAAAATTAAGTTAAAAACATCAAAAGTAGTTTCTTGACTTGAATATGTCCAAAGTGGTCAATCATTTTAACCTAGAATTTATTTTATTTTTTGCAATATACAACTGTATATACATATAACACATTTTTAATAAATATCGAATTGAAAGTTTTTTTTACAAAAATAGAAACCTAAAAATTTACCGAAAATTTTAATAACTGTTTTTCGGCTCAAATATCTAACCAACAAGCAACGATATTAACTTCAAATTTATTATATTTTCAACATAATGCATTTTCCAATACCTAAATGATAGTTGACGAATATCAAATTTTTTTATAATAAATGAAAAATTACAAAAAGTTCTACAAAAATTGGTAAATATTCTTTTTCCGCTTTCTTTGTTCGTTCACAGCATTTTTATTTTAAATCGCCCCTACTGCCTAAACGGGGGAGATAGACCCTCCTTCCATAGTAAAAAATGCAAATTTTGGCGCCAAAGTTATCGTACTCTGCCCAAAATTGTTAAATATTGTTTTTCCGCTACAATATCTACTGAAATTTTGTAAGTCTGATAATTTTAAGATTGTTATCAATCAACATGAAAAGTAAATTGATTAATATTAAGAATAAATCGATCACGCAGTTTTTACAAAAATTAACATATTCACTAGAATTTGTAGTGGCTACTTGACCCTGTAAAAAAAAAAAAAAGAGTTAAATAGGAACATAAACAACAATGTTTTGGAAACGCTAGGTTCGTCCTTCCCACAGTGAACGAGGCAAAAGTACCGTCACCGCCAGAGAAATATAAGGCCAACGTTTCCAGAGATACTTGTCGATAGGAATCCTCCAGAGCGATGATCATCGGTGGAACCTGGAAAGAAAAGCTGAAGATGAAGTACCTGAACTCATAAGTGAAAGGTTAATGGAAAAGAAATTACCTCTGGTCTTTGGATGGCTCTCCGGCATCTTCCGCTCCCAAATGTTTTTCAAGTTTTTATCAGTAACTATTCCTTTTCTAAGCGTTAAATAATTTCATGCCGCAAAAATAAAAAAAAAACGATACAAAGCACGAGCTGTCTTTAATTAATAAATAGCCGACTGTCAAAGTCAGCTGGTTTGAAGATTCTCCCTAAAGGCACCCTGGTGGACAGTAGGCTGCACTAAAAGGAAAAAGGTTGAAGAATAGGGTGGTAACGAATTCTTACAACCTGTCGGACGAGCCAGTTAGGCCAGAAGATACCGAAATATCCACCTAAGCCGAATACGGGCGGTTGAAGCGAAGTCACAGCTAGCCAAAAATATCAAACCGCCAACAACCTCCGCCGTGGTCGGAACACCTAAGCGATAACTAACTTAGCCGAGTTTCGATTCAATTCAAACATAATCCCGGGTGATAAAGAGTTGTAAAAGAATTCGAAAATTTAAATTGTGATTTTTTAGTGTTTCCGGTAAAAGAAAAAAAGAAAAAGATCGTTAAAATTTTAAATAATATAAAATTTTTATTTTTTAAAAACCCATTTAAGGGGTGGAAAAAAAAGAAAAAAAAAACCCTTGAGTGTGGCCAAAGTCCTAAGACGCGAATCGTGGGTGTTTCAAAAAAAACAAAAAAAAAAAAAAATCCGTCCGAGTGAGTGTCACAAAAAAAGAAAAGGCGTATGTGATAAATCGTAGCTAATTTTTTTTTTGTTCTGTGTCATAGAGCGCCTAAAGTGGTGGCCATAGGCGAAATCCTAAAATAAGAAAGCCCGATTGCCGCCGACCCTTAGCCACGACGTGAACGCTGTACCCCGGACATAATCAGCGGCTGGAGGGATTGTTGGCAGCAGCATAAAGCCACATATAAAGAAAAAGCCCGTGACCAACCCGGGCTAACAAGTAAAAAAGAAAAAAAATACAAAGAAAAGAAAAGAAAAACAATAAAAGAAAAAATAAAACCGCCAACCTTGCAAAAACCCTACATTTATGAATTTTGAAATTTGCTGCCTTAAGCAGACAGACGGAGTTCGACCCAGAGCACCCCGATAAGAAAACCTGAAAAACCAAGTGTCAGAGGAGGGAAGTCACGAGGACTTCGAGCTGCCTTAAAAATAATTTTTTTGCGCTTACGATCGCCTTTATTTAATGACCTTTAAGCGTGGTTTTTTTTATTAAATTATTTATATTAAATTTTGTATATTAAATCTATTTTACGGTTGCGTCTTCTATTCATTTTTTTATATAATTTGCTATTTTTGTGATTCAACTCATTGAGGTCGAGAAAAAAAAAATCAATCCCCTCAAGGGCCCCTTTGATAAGTCGGGAATAAAGACGAAAGAAAGTCGTCTCGCGGACCCAAGACCTGACCCTTAGAGAGCTCTCCTTAGGTAGGGAATAGGGATTAGCTGAAGGCAAGGAAGCCTAGAAAAAAAAGAGGGAAAATCTTGCTGAGGTTGGTTTTTTTTTTTATCTTTACCATTTTTGTTTCTTTTGTCCTTATTTATTATCTTTTATTTATTTATTTATCTATTTATTTATTTATTTATTTATTTAATTATTTATTTATTTATTTATTATTCCTATTAATTATTATTTATTTATTATAAATTGTTTAAACTAATTGGAAAGTTTTTTTTTGGATCTGTTTAGCCACCAGAACGAATTTACCTGTATATATATATTTTGTTTCTTTTGGTATTATCTATTGTCATTTTCTTTTCTACGTATTTATTTTATTAATTTTTTTTCCTTGCTTCATTTGTTAAATGTAAATAAAATCCTAATTCTGTAAACCACGCTGAGGGTGAAAGACGAATTTTGAGTTTTAATTATTTTCATCTTCCTCATGGAATAGAGGAAAATTTGTAGGGGGTGTGGAGAGGCGGCCGATCGCCACCCCTAGTATGGCCAACAAAACGTAAGAGGGTAAAGTTATATTTCAGATAGGGAAATCCCATACAATCGACGCCCAAGGGATTTGTAGGATGGGTGGGACAGGTGCACCCTACATGACACCCGTAGGGATCCCATGTGCAGAACTCACGATAACAACTAAAGGTAATAAGGTGAAGAAAAAAAAATGTATATAAATATGGCATGAAATTTTTTGTAAGGAAGTTCTGGTTCGCTGTAGGATCAAGAACCAGCCCACCAACCGACGAGCTCAGCCGAGCCTCACAAGCATGCCATAGTTCCTACAGTAGCCACGAAAATCGCTGGAAAACCCAATTTAACCCTTCCTGTTACAAATTTGGCGCCCAACGTATTTTTTTTCGTCCATTTAGTTTTTACATTATAGGAAAATTTCAACTGCCGAGTGTAACCAAACGTATGTCTCAGAATGGATCGCTTTTGAGAAAGCCTTTGTGATAGCGAGGGTTGGAGACCACTTCGTAGTTGGAAATAACTATAGGTGTCCTCCTGTGTTTTTTTTTTGTCATTAAAAGAATACGAAAAGGAAAGAATCATATAAGTCTTTGAGTGCATGGTTCATAAACGTAGCCTCAAATTGCGATATAATTTCCGTAACTTTTCGTAAATGTTAATAAATCTTTATTAGTGTGTTTGAATGTTTCATTTATAAGTTAGAGTAGGTGTCGACCGTAAGTCTTATTTAGGATGGCTCTTATGAATGCCTAAGTAATTGCGACGCTAGGTACTTATTCAATCCGACTCTACATTCGAAAATTTGTTTAAATTTTTTTGTATTTTTGGTTATTTGTTATTGGAAGTGAGTTACTGCTATGGGAAAATAAGAAGTTGAAGAGAAGTGTTTTTTGTTGTGTTGTGTTTTGATTATACCCTTAGGTTTTGAAACAGCGAAAGAGTAACCATACTAGAGAGGGCCACTTGAAGCACCCCCGGATGGTCAGTGTAAATAAAAAATTGAAATCTGTTTTCAGTCAGTTTTTCGGAACAAGCTTTTGTCAGTGAGAATTTTTTCGTGAGTCGTTTTAACTATTTTGTTGCTGTTTGCCATAAACTTATTTTGTTTTTTTCGTAAGCGGAAGTGAGTCGATATTAAATTGACTTCCTTCTATCCTAGAAGTAAGTTCCAATTTTTTTTCTAGTGTTAGTTATTTTAGTAATATACATTAATATATTTTTTTGTCTTATTATTGTTGGTTTTTGGGTAGTCTTAGTTTTTGTAAATTAGTCGTTATATTATTATAATTTGTTTTCTATTTTTCTATTTTTTTTTTCATTAAGTATAAAGGAGATTTGTTGTTGTACGGTCAGATTGGGAAATTTTTTTAAGAAACCGAGTAGTTACCCGTTCTGTGGCTCGTAGTGCTGCAAACAATTCAAGCGAGATGCCAGTGAGTCATTCACCACCGAAACCAAACTCACATACGAGTTTAGGAAGGATATCCGATCCAGCTATGGAGAACGTTCCAGGTTCTCAATTTTTAGGATTTTCACCACCAGGGGCGGCCGGTGGTTCAGCAAGCTCTGGAAGCTCAGTGTCGGCTCCGGAGTATAGCGATATTACGCATCCAAGCGAATCAACCCGTACTGGTCAACAAATGGCAAATGTCAACCCCAACGAAAATGTAGGAACCGATGGTAGGAATGATAGTGAGAGGCCTGAATCTTCGGGAGCTCTTTTGTCCGAATTAAGGACTGTTATTAATTTAGCCGTTGTTCAAGCATATGATTCCTATCTTGAGTCTATGCAAGAATGTATATCACAGACAATTAAGGATCAGGTAGAAAAGGGGTTTTTAGATTTTCTAAAGGACATTAATTATACGACACGACCAGTTCCTCCGCTTGAAGAAAGGGTGAGACCTGCCGGTCCAGAAACGATCTCTGTTCGGACACCTAAGGCTACAACTCAGATCAGGCCTGCAACGAATAGCAGAAATCAAGGAAGTGGCCTAGTAAGTGCATACGGGATGGATCAGAACACCAGCCAAAACCGAGAGGAACTACAGCCGTTGTCAATACCACCAGGTGGCACCCGATTGGATCCGAATGCCACACCTTTTGCGATTTATGGGAACAACCCAGGGTCTGTAAACGACGCCGACGGACGTTATTCGACCACTAATCAACATCCTGGTATAAGACACCCAGTTCAGCCACCGGAAAATCCGTTCGACCGATACCAGCCACCACCGTCTCTTGCTTCGGTTATACCAGCGCAAAACCAGGAGATGAGGTTTAATAGAGACCGACAATTAAACCAGGGTATGAATTATCGTCAGTCGACACAATTGTTGGATGGCTGGGGAAACCGGAGAAACTACCCCCGAAGTCAACCACCACCTCACGGATGGTTCCAAAATATAAATCCAGATGGGCAGAGGAATCATTCTACGTTTGATCCGAATCGGCGAGAAGAGTGGAGATGGTCTAATGGTTACGAACCAGACCCAGGCAGAGAAGGCTTAACACGTCAATCTTGGTTACCTCCCGAATTCGATATGGGAACGTCTCAGAATCAGTACCCGAGAAACAATCAAAATGTCCGACAATATCAACAACCGATACGAATACCATTGAGAGTGGACAGATGGGGAGTGATCTTCGACGGCGTTCCGGAAAAGTTGACGGTAGAAAACTTTATTTTTCGAATAGAGATACTTCAGGCTCAACACGAATGCTCGTGGGCAGACGTTCTGAAAGATTTTCATCTTTTGCTGAGGGACGAAGCGAAAGAGTGGTATTGGGGACACCAAAGGTCTAACTATCGACCAGACTGGCCGACCTTGAAGGACGCACTTTTGAGGAGGTTCCGCAATTCCAAGTCGGACTTTGATATAATGCGGGAAATAATGGATCGGAAATTGGGTCCGACCGAAACCTGTGACGCTTATTTTGCCGTCATCAACAAATTGAGAGCCAACTTAAGTCGCAAATTCCAGAAGCGGAGTTGGTAAAGAGTTTAAAGAAAAATCTGACGGGACGTATAGGTATGTTAGTGTTCCCGCAAACTATCTTTACTCTGGAGCAACTAAGGATGGCATGTAAAGAAGCAGAGTATGCTTTTCCAAGACGTGATATAGAAGCTCAGCGAACATACAAGCAACCGATTCGTTATGTAGCTAATGCTTTGGAGGAAGAATTCCCTGAGACATTAACAGAAAGTCAAGTGGAAGCTATCCAATATACTGTCACTCAGCCGAACAACAATAGGACCTCTAACGAACATAGACCCCTAGTGTGCTGGAACTGCAAGGGAGTGGAACATACCCACATGAATTGCCCTTCTATGACCAGAACTATTTTCTGCTATCGTTGTGGGCTTGAGAAAGTAGTAACCCCGAAATGTCTTAAATGTAACCCGGAAAACAGGGATCGGAACGTGGTGACCAGGGGGGAAACACGTTCGACTCCGACCCCCTCAGACAATCCAAAGTTAAAGTAGGGACCGATATTGATCCAGAAAATAAAGTAAAGATTTTAGTGAAAGAAGATCATCCTGAGGATGTCGAAAAGAAAGTAGATAAGGAAATAGAGAATGTATATAAGATAAAACCGTTGCATATTAGGATAAAGGAATATTATGAAGCGAGAGATAGAATTTTTAATAAGTTAGGAAAAGTATCTAAGAAAATACAAAAGGCTAGGATTAGATTTAAAATAAGAAAAAATTTGAGGGAAAGTATAGCGTCTACCACTATTGACGTAACAACCGATCCGAGACCTTATGCAAGAATCATAATAGCAGGCCAGGAACTGTTCGGGTTGCTAGATAGTGGAGCTACTATTAGCGTTCTCGGAAAAAATTGTATGAATTTTATGGATAAAAAAGTTTATCATTCAGCCATATACAGCAGGAGTGAAGACAGCTGATGGCAAGAGTCAGGCAATTGTAGGAAAAGTTGTGATTCTAGTAAGGTATAACCAAGCAGAGCACCCTATAACATTCTTTTTAGTTCCCAGCTTAGACCAAGAACTGTACTTAGGGATAGACTTTTGGAAATCATTCCACATTGCGCCAAATATAATAAGCTCTATATCAGCCAAAAATAGCGACCTCAACCCGGAATGCGCACACAATCTTTCGCATGAACAACAGATGGCGCTAGAAAAAGGAACGCGAAAATTTCTTGATTACGATCATCACGGACTGGGAAAGACGGATTTAACAGAGCATTTTATAGATACCGGAGATTCAGTCCCGGTGAAGCAGAGACACTACCCTGTCTCTCCAGCGATACAAGCCTTACTGTATAGTGAATTAGACCGGATGCTGAAGCTAAGAGTAATCGAGGAGAGTGAAAGTCCTTGGTGCTCTCCCGTTGTACTTTTAAAGAAGCCAAACGCCAATGGGTCGATTAAGTATCGTTTTTGTTTGGACTCCCGGAAGGTTAACGCGCTGACCAAGAAGGATGCATATCCCCTCCCTCACATCGAGATGCTCATCAGTCGGTTAAAAGAAACTCATTTCATTTCCAGTGTGGACTTAAAAGAGGCATTCTGGCAAATACCGCTGGAGGGAGAGAGTCGTGAAAAGATGGCATTTGCGGTACTGGGGAGACCCTTGTACCAGTTCACGGTCATGCCCTTTGGATTGTGTAATGCTGCCCAAAGGTTATGCCGTTTAATGGACAAGGTGATTCCTGCACGACTGCGGGAAAGGGTCTTCGTATATCTAGATGATCTGTTAATTTGCACACCTGATTTTGAAAGTCATTTGGAATTGTTGAGCGAAGTGGCAGAATGCTTAAGAAAAGCAAATCTTACAATAAACGTAAAGAAGTCCAAGTTCTGTTTTGAGGAACTAAAGTACTTAGGTTTCATTGTCGGGGGTGGTAACTTGAAGCCTGACCCTGCAAAGATTGAGGCCGTAGTCAACTTTCCCTTACCCAAAAATGCGAGACAAGTAAGAAGCTTCCTCGGACTAGCTGGCTGGTACCGAAGGTTCATAAAAGATTTTTCCAGTTTAACATCTCCCCTAACAGACACTTTAAAGAAGAAAAACCCGAAATTCGAAATGACGGACGAAGCCAGGTTAGCTTTTGAGCAATTAAAAGTAGCGCTTACTACAGCCCCTGTTTTAATTCGTCCTGATTTTTCAAGAAAACTATACATACAATGCGATGCGTCAGATACAGGTATTGGAGCAGTACTGTTTCAAAGGTATGAAGATAAAGAATCACCCATTGCTTTCTTCTCGCAGAAGTTGAATAGATGTCAGAAGAACTATACGGTAACTGAAAGAGAATGTATGGCAGCCGTAATGGCGATAAAAAAATTTCGGCCTTATGTCGAGGGAATGGACTTTACGGTGATAACCGACCACTCCTGTCTGAAATGGTTGATGACCATGAATGACCTGAGTGGGCGACTGGCCCGGTGGAGTCTGGAACTCCAGTCTTATAACTCCGATATAGAGCACCGGAAAGGGTCGCAAAATATCGTTCCGGATGCTCTTTCTAGAGCACATATTGATGGGATGGCATTAGAACAGGTTGTTCAGGGCATTGATATTAATAGTGAAGATTTCAAATCCGAAGAGTACAAGACGCTTTTCGAAACCGTACGAACGAACCAAACTGAACTGCGAGACGTGAAAGTCGAAGATGAGTATGTATACAAACGCACTTTTCCGAGTATTCGAGATGAAGTAATGGTAGAACATTCATGGTGCCTCTGGGTTCCATCAACTCTCACCGAAAAGCTGATTGAACAAGCTCATAACCTTCCGACCGCAGCTCATTGCACCGCATACGTCAGTTCTTCTATTGGAAATTATATTGCCAATTGTGATATATGCAAACAATCTAAGCCAAGCAATGCCATCTCTCGACCAATTATTCAATCGAACTATTGTACAGAAAAACCGTTTCAAAAATTATACATTGACTTTATAGGTCCATACCCCAGGTCGCGATCGGGAAATGCATATGTTTTCGTGGTTTTAGACCACCTATCAAAATTCATTTTCCTTAAACCTTTAAGAGCCGCTAATGCTGGTAGGGTTATCAAATTTTTGAAAAATGACATTTTCAACACTTTTGGAGTGCCTCAGATAATAAACTCAGATAATGGGAAACAATTTGTTTCAAAAGACTTCCAAAATTTTTTGACGGGTTACGGGATTTGGCACCTTAAGACAGCATATTATGCCCCCCAATCAAACGCGTCAGAAAGAGTTAATCGAACCTTGTTGGCAGCGATTCGCTCTTATCTGAAAGAAGACCAACGAGATTGGGACTTACACTTAAGTGAAATCGCCTGTGCGTTAAGAAGTTCCGTCCATACAGCTATTGGAGTGTCACCATATTATGCGGTTTTTGGAACCAACATGATGACTCATGGTCAAAACTACAAACTAGCTCAAAAGCTGAATGCCATAGCTGATGGCGAACTAAATATTCTACCAAGAAAAGACAAATTACAGGTAATCCGGAGTAAAGTTAAAGCCCGTATATTAGAAACAAACGAAAAAACGGCAACTAAATACAACACGCGAGCCAAAAATGTAAAATTCAAACCTGGACAAGAGGTTTTTAGACGTAATTACATCCTCAGCGACAGTTCGAAACGCTCATCTGCTAAACTTTGCCCCAAGTATTTAAAATGCAGGATAGTTAAACCAATTGGCAAAAACATGTATGAGATAGAGAACCTAGCTGGGAAGAAAGTTGGTGTATTTCACGCCAAAGACCTCAAAGAATAAAGAAAACAAAACGAAAATCATCACCACTATGAGTAGTCAGCGATTCAATGAGGTAGAAATAGAAATAAAATTTAAATGGTGCAATAGGTCGAACTTCAACACGTATTAGCATGCCATCCTTTACAACTGTGATATTTTATGTCTTTTGTCCCGTTTCTAGCTAAATACAGCCTCCAACTATAAGTACCTGATTTAAAATACCCAACAACAACAAGCTTAAGTCCCATTCGTACAGAGAATTTAAGTCAGAGAACAAATATTAGAAGAAAATAACTACTTCTAGAAAACTGGTTTAGGTGCTAATACACTTAAGATGTAAAATAATAAATGAGATTCTTACAATGAGGGGTTAAAGATGAGTAGGCCCGGCCTTAGGGTGGGTTCTTCCCCACGTATCAGATAAGTGCAATACTTAAACGAGTAGCCGTGTCACCGTCTTTGTAGACTTTAAGAAAATCTCCAAATCCGGAGTTTTGTAGTGGCTACTTGACCCTGTAAAAAAAAAAGAGTTAAATAGGAACATAAACAACAATGTTTTGGAAACGCTAGGTTCGTCCTTCCCACAGTAAACGAGGCAAAAGTACCGTCACCGCCAGAGAAAGACAAGGCCAACGTTTCCAGAGATACTTGTCGATAGGAATCCTCCAGAGCGATGGTCATCGGTGGAACCTGGAAAGAAAAGCTGAAGATGAAGTACCTGAACTCATAAGTGAAAGGTTAATGGAAAAGAAATTACCTCTGGTCTTTGGATGGCTCTCCGGCATCTTCCGCTCCCAAATGTTTTTCAAGTTTTTATCAGCGTTAAATAATTTCATGCCGCGAAAATAAAAAAAACGATACAAAGCACGAGCTGTCTTTAATTAATAAATAGCCGACTGTCAAAGTCAGCTGGTTTGAAGATTCTCCCTAAAGGCACCCTGGCGGACAGTAGGCTGCACTAAAAGGAAAAAGGTTGAAGAATAGGGTGGTAACGAATTCTTACAACCACTATTAAAGTCATGTAAAACTTTAAAATACACTATCAAATATATGAAAGGTGCAATGAACCTTAAGATGGAATTAGGATGGCGCGATCGCTGGTCCAGCGGTATGCCTGTCGGACGAGCCAGTTAGGCCAGAAGATACCGAAATATCCACCTAAGCCGAATACGGGCGGTTGAAGCGAAGTCACAGCTAGCCAAAAATATCAAACCGCCAACAACCTCCGCCGTGGTCGGAACACCTAAGCGAAAACTAACTTAGCCGAGTTTCGATTCAATTCAAACATAATCCCGGGTGATAAAGAGTTGTAAAAGAATTCGAAAATTTAAATTGTGATTTTTTAGAAAAAAAGAAAAAGATCGTTAAAATTTTAAATAATATAAAATTTTTATTTTTTAAAAACCCATTTAAGGGGTGGAAAAAAACAGAAAAAAAAAAACCCTTGAGTGTGGCCAAAGTCCTAAGACGCGAATCGTGGGTGTTTCAAAAAAAAACAAAAAAAAAAAAAAATCCGTCCGAGTGAGTGTCACAAAAAAAGAAAAGGTGTATGTGATAAATCGTAGCTAATTGTTTTTTTGTTCTGTGTCATAGAGCGCCTAAAGTGGTGGCCATAGGCGAAATCCTAAAATAAGAAAGCCCGATTGCCGCCGACCCTTAGCCACGACGTGAACGCTGCACCCCGGACATAATCAGCGGCTGGAGGGATTGTTGGCAGAAGCATAAAGCCACATATAAAGAAAAAGCCCGTGACCAACCCGGGCTAACAAGTAAAAAAGAAAAAAAAATACAAAGAAAAGAAAAGAAAAACAATAAAAGAAAAAATAAAACCGCCAACCTTGCAAAAACCCTACATTTATGAATTTTGAAATTTGCTGCCTTAAGCAGACAGACGGAGTTCGACCCAGAGCACCCCGATAAGAAAACCTGAAAAACCAAGTGTCAGAGGAGGGAAGTCACGAGGACTTCGAGCTGCCTTAAAAATAATTTCTCTGCGCTTACGATCGCCTTTATTTAATGACCTTTAAGCGTGGTTTTTTTTATTAAATTATTTATATTAAATTTTGTATATTAAATCTATTTTACGGTTGTGTCTTCTATTCATTTTTTTATATAATTTGCTATTTTAAAAGAAATTTTTTTGTGATTCAACTCATTGAGGTCGAGAAAAAAAAATCAATCCCCTCAAGGGCCCCTTTGATAAGTCGGGAATAAAGACGAAAGAAAGTCGTCTCGCGGACCCAAGACCTGACCCTTAGAGAGCTCTCCTTAGGTAGGGAATAGGGATTAGCTGAAGGCAAGGAAGCCTAGAAAAAAAAGAGGGAAAATCTTGCTGAGGTTGGTTTTTTTTTTATCTTTACCATTTTTGTTTCTTTTGTCCTTATTTATTATCTTTTATTTATTTATTTATCTATTTATTTATTTATTTAATTATTTATTTATTTATTTATTATTCCTATTTATTTATTATAAATTGTTTAAACTAATTGGAAAGTTTTTTTTTGGATCTGATGTTTAGCCACCAGAACGAATTTACCTGTATATATATATTTTGTTTCTTTTGGTATTATCTATTGTCATTTTCTTTTCTACGTATTTATTTTATTAATTTTTTTTTCCTTGCTTCAATTGTTAAATGTAAATAAAATCCTAATTCTGTAAACCACGCTGAGGGTGAAAGACGAATTTTGAGTTTTAATTATTTTCATCTTCCTCATGGAATAGAGGAAAATTTGTAGGGGGTGTGGAGAGGCGGCCGATCGCCACCCCTAGTATGGTCAACAAAACGTAAGAGGGTAAAGTTATATTTCAGATAGGGAAATCCCATACAATCGACGCCCAAGGGATTTGTAGGATGGGTGGGACAGGTGCACCCTACATGACACCCGTAGGGATCCCATGTGCAGAACTCACGATAACAACTAGAGGTAATAAGGTGAAGAAAAAAAAATGTATATAAATATGGCATGAAAATTTGTAAGGAAGTTCCGGTTCGCTGTAGGAGCAAGAACCACCCCACCAACCGACGAGCTCAGCCGAGCCTCACAAGCATGCCATAGTTCCTACAGCAGCCACGAAAATCGCTGGTTCGGCCAGCAACCTTGGAAAACCCAATTTAACCCTTCCTGTTAAAAAATTTGGCGCCCAACGTATTTTTTTTCGTCCATTTAGTTTTTACACTATAGGAAAATTTCAACTGCCGAGTGTAACCAAACGTATGTCTCAGAATGGATCGCTTTTGAGAAAGCCATTGTGATAGCGAGGGTTGGAGACCACTTCGTAGTTGGAAATAACTATAGGTGTCCTCCTGTGTTTTCTTTTTGTCATTAAAAGAATACGAAAAGGAAAGAATCATATAAGTCTTTGAGTGCATGGTTCATAAACGTAGCCTCAAATTGCGATATAATTTCCGTAACTTTTCGTAAATGTTAATAAATCTTTATTAGTGTGTTTGAATGTTTCATTTATAAGTTAGAGTAGGTGTCGACCGTAAGTCTTATTTAGGATGGCTCTTAAGAATGCCTAAGTAATCGCGACGCTAGGTACTTATTCAATCCGACTCTACATTCGAAAATTTGTTTAAATTTTTTTACATTTTTGGTTATTTGTTATTGGAAGTGAGTTACTGCTATGGGAAAATAAGAAGTTGAAGAGAAGTGTTTTGATTATACCCTTAGGTTTTGAAACAGCGAAAGAGTAACCATACTAGGGAGGGCCACTTGAAGCACCCCCGGATGGTCAGTGTAAATAAAAAATTGAAATCTGTTTTTAGTCAGTTTTTCGGAACAAGCTTTTGTCAGTGAGAATTTTTTCGTGAGTCGTTTTAACTATTTTGTTGCTGTTTGCCATAAACTTATTTTGTTTTTTTCGTAAGCGGAAGTGAGTCGATATTAAATTGACTTCCTTCTATCCTAGAAGTAAGTTCCAATTTTTTTTCTAGTGTTAGTTATTTTAGTAATATACATTAATATATTTTTTTTGTCTTATTATTGTTGGTTTTTGGGTAGTCTTAGTTTTTGTAAATTAGTCGTTATATTATTATAATTTGTTTTCTATTTTTCTATTTTTTTTTTCATTAAGTATAAAGGAGATTTGTTGTTGTACGGTCAGATTGGGAAATTTTTTTAATTTTTTTGGGTTCGAAGAAATTGTTCATATTATCGGGTAGGAAAATATTTTGAATGTCAAAGGACCTAAGAAACCGAGTAGTTACCCGTTCTGTGGCTCGTAGTGCTGCAAACAATTCGAGCGAGATGCCAGTGAGTCATTCACCACCGAAACCAAACTCACATACGAGTTTAGGAAGGATATCCGATCCAGCTATGGAGAACGTTCCAGGTTCTCAATTTTTAGGATTTTCACCACCAGGGGCGGCCGGTGGTTCAGCAAGCTCTGGAAGCTCAGTGTCGGCTCCGGAGTATAGCGATATTACGCATCCAAGCGAATCAACCCGTACTGGTCAACAAATGGCAAATGTCAACCCCAACGAAAATGTAGGAACCGATGGTAGGAATGATAGTGAGAGGCCTGAATCTTCGGGAGCTCTTTCGTCCGAATTAAGGACTGTTATTAATTTAGCCGTTGTTCAAGCATATGATTCCTATCGTGAGTCTATGCAAGAATGTATATCACAGACAATTAAGGATCAGGTAGAAAAGGGGTTTTTAGATTTTCTAAAGGACATTAATTATACGACACGACCAGTTCCTCCGCTTGAAGAAAGGGTGAGACCTGCCAGTCCAGAAACGATCTCTGTTCGGACACCTAAGGCTACAACTCAGATCAGGCCTGCAACGAATAGCAGAAATCAAGGAAGTGGCCTAGTAAGTGCATACGGGATGGATCAGAACACCAGCCAAAACCGAGAGGAACTACAGCCGTTGTTAATACCACCAGGTGGCACCCGATTGGATCCGAATGCCACACCTTTTGCGATTTATGGGAACAACCCAGGGTCTGTAAACGACGCCGACGGACGTTATTCGACCACTAATCAACATCCTGGTATAAGACACCCAGTTCAGCCACCGGAAAATCCGTTCGACCGATACCAGCCACCACCGTCTCTTGCTTCGGTTATACCAGCGCAAAACCAGGAGATGAGGTTTAATAGAGACCGACAATTAAACCAGGGTATGAATTATCGTCAGTCGACACAATTGTTGGATGGCTGGGGAAACCGGAGAAACTACCCCCGAAGTCAACCACCACCTCACGGATGGTTCCAAAATATAAATCCAGATGGGCAGAGGAATCATTCTACGTTTGATCCGAATCGGCGAGAAGAGTGGAGATGGTCTAATGGTTACGAACCAGACCCAGGCAGAGAAGGCTTAAGACGTCAATCTTGGTTACCTCCCGAATTCGATATGGGAACGTCTCAGAATCAGTACCCGAGAAACAATCAAAATGTCCGACAATATCAACAACCGATACGAATACCATTGAGAGTGGACAGATGTTGAGTGATCTTCGACGGCGTTCCGGAAAAGTTGACGGTAGAAAACTTTATTTTTCGAATAGAGATACTTCAGGCTCAACACGAATGCTCGTGGGCAGACGTTCTGAAAGATTTTCATCTTTTGCTGAGGGACGAAGCGAAAGAGTGGTATTGGGGACACCAAAGGTCTAACTATCGACCAGACTGGCCGACCTTGAAGGACGCACTTTTGAGGAGGTTCCGCAATTCCAAGTCGGACCTTGATATAATGCGGGAAATAATGGATCGGAAATTGGGTCCGACCGAAACCTGTGACGCTTATTTTGCCGTCATCAACAAATTGAGAGCCAACTTAAGTCGCAAATTCCAGAAGCGGAGTTGGTAAAGAGTTTAAAGAAAAATCTGACGGGACGTATAGGTATGTTAGTGTTCCCGCAAACTATCTTTACTCTGGAGCAACTAAGGATGGCATGTAAAGAAGCAGAGTATGCTTTTCCAAGACGTGATATAGAAGCTCAGCGAACATACAAGCAACCGATTCGTTATGTAGCTAATGCTTTGGAGGAAGAATTCCCTGAGACATTAACAGAAAGTCAAGTGGAAGCTATCCAATATACTGTCACTCAGCCGAACAACAATAGGACCTCTAACGAACATAGACCCCTAGTGTGCTGGAACTGCAAGGGAGTGGGACATACCCACATGGATTGCCCTTCTATGACCAGAACTATTTTCTGCTATCGTTGTGGGCTTGAGAAAGTAGTAACCCCGAAATGTCTTAATTGTAACCCGGAAAACAGGGATCGGAACGTGGTGACCAGGGGGGAAACACGTTCGACTCCGACCCCCTCAGACAATCCAAAGTTAAAGTAGGGACCGATATTGATCCAGAAAATAAAGTAAAGATTTAAGTGAAAGAAGATCATCCTGAGGATGTCGAAAAGAAAGTAGATAAGGAAATAGAGAATGTATATAAGATAAAACCGTTGCATATTAGGATAAAGGAATATTATGAAGCGAGAGATAGAGATAGAGTTGACATTGCACTCAAAGCAGAGTAAGACGTATTCTTTTTCTTTCCGTCTAACGAGTCGAACCGTCAAAATCACGAAACGCTTACGCAGTAAAAGCAACGAAGATCTTAGATCTTCAATCGCGAAAGTACAAAGACCAAATCTAATAATGTCGAATAAAGATGAATCATCTAGTAGCAATTACTGGCAGCCTTTGCAAGTACTGTCTGCAAGTGAAAATGGTGAAGTGGATGATGAAATGTCCACGAGTGAAAACTCTCGCAAATCTGTTGCACCTCCCATTAAATTGCTACAAAAGTCAGCCGACTTTGTTCATACTTTAATGCAAGAACTAAAAATTGAAAACTATTCAATAAAAATATAGTTTGAAAAAAACTAAAAAACACGCTTTTAAAACCCATCATACTAAAAAAGCGGAAAATAATTTTTAATATAAGCTGAAAACAATAATGAACTAAAAATACAAGTGTTATTATGAAAAAGCGTTGGGTGCATTGGCTATATTTTTTTTCATATATCGAGCGCCCCACGCTTATTCACAATAACACTTGTATTTTTAGTTCATTATTGTTTTCAGCTTATATTAAAAATTATTTTCCGCTTTTTTAGTATGATGGGTTTTAAAAGCGTGTTTTTTAGTTTTTTTCAAACTATATTTATTTTTAACTTTTTAGTTTAACGTGCTTAAAAAGCGTGTTTTTTAGTTTTTTCAAACTATATTTATTTTTAACTTTTTAGTTTAACGTGCTTTAAAAGCGCGTTTTTTAGTTTTTTCAAATTATATTTATTTTTAACTTTTTAGTTTAACGTGCTTTAAAAGCGTGTTTTTTAGTTTTTTCAAACTATATTTATTTTTATCTTTTTAGTTTAACGTGCTTTAAAAGCGTGTTTTTTAGTTTTTTTTTTTAACTGTATTTATTTTCACAGATTTGATGTTTTTTTTTGTAATTTAAGAAAACATTGAAACATTTCATTGACCCATTTAGTTGATTGAAATTGTAAATGAAATTGGAATTATTTATTTATTATTTAAAATCTCGTAATTTTAATTAAAAAAAAAAAGTCACCCATGCTAGGATTTGGTCCCACGACCCTTGACGCTCAAACTGAAACGTGACCGCGCTTTAACCAACTGAGCCACCGCAGCACTTAAAACTAGGGAGTCTATTAATATTTATAAGCGCATAATAAAATCAGGAAAAAGCAGGAGCTGTGGGATTAAAATATTTAATCCCGGTAATCCTGATAAGGATATTGAGATAAACTTATGAAATTATTGTTTTGCCACCGGTTCTTGATATGTGTACAAAATTTTATTAAAATCGGTTCGTGTAAAGTGGGTCAAAATCGAGTGTAAAGGTGTCGGTTACATACATACATACATACATACATACATACATACATACATACATACATACATACATACATACATACATACATACATACATACAAGTGAAGCTAATATAAGCGTGTTAAAAAAAATATCCATTGGGATACAAATTTTTTGTGAGTATATAATATAGTGTGCGCGGCATTAAAAAACAAAAATTGCCAATATTTCACTCACGACCTAAAAAGTGAAAAATCGTTCAAAGTTGTTCTCTTCGGATTAGACGAAGTAAAAATTGATATTCTCAAAGCAGAATTATCTAAGCTTGGGCTGCAGTGTAAAAACATTAAAATGATAAAAAAGAACTATGAACACTACACTGAAGTTTTTTATATAGTTTTTCTAGAGAAACAAAGTGTCAAAATTGCGGATCTAAGAAAAAATATTCGCCACGTTCTTCATACGCAAGTTCGTTGGGAGTTTTAACGTAGACTAAAAAATAAAATAACCCAGTGCCATAACTGTCAAATGTATGGTCATGGTGAGAGAAACTGCAGTGTCAAAACATTTTGTGCAAATTGCTCTCAGTCTCACAAAACCACCGAATATTCCGCCGTAGGCATTTCTAAATGTGCTAACTGATTTCCCTGACATAAGTCAACTGACATCAACTGTCCTCGAAGAGTAAAGTACCTCGAGTTAAGAGGCAAAACAAATATTAAGTACCAGTAAAAACTAATGTTCGCTTACCAGCAGCGGCATCATCTTCAAACGTCTGCGTCAATCAAGTAAGTGAACCTCAACATCTTTGGACCCAAAATGCAAATAACCAAAATGCTGTGCCAAATGAGAGTGATCTCTTTAGCCAAGATGAACTATGCTCTTTCACCATGGAAATGATAACAAAATTAAGTGTATGTAAATCTAAGTTTGAACAATTTAATGTTATAACGCAGCTTGCGACCAAATATTTATACAATCATGTTAAGTAAATCAAACTCTCTTAATGTTTTATGTTGGAATGCCAGGAGTATTCGATACAAATGTACTGAATTTTTCAATTTTCTTTGTGATAATCATGTTGATGTATGTCTTGTGTGTGAAACTTGGCTTAGTAGTGGTATTCCGTTCTCGCACAATAATTATTATTGTCATAGATTAGATCGTGTCAATGATGAAATAGGGGGTGGTGTTGCCATCGTAGTAAAAAAGAACTTAATTTATAAACTAGTACCAAATGTGAGGACAAATGCATTCGAAGCAATTGGTATTGAAATAGTATTAAATGACAACTCTAAATTTAAAGTTGTTTCAGTTTACTTTTCAGGGAGAACTCCTAGTGTCCCAAAAATAAACTTTTTTAAGAGTGATCTAAGAAAATTGATCCCAAATAATGATAAGTTTTTACTCGGGGGTGATTTCAACTGCCGACATCGTAACTGGGTTTGCAAAAGAGCAAACAAGTGGGGTAATTTACTACTGGACATCCTGATGAGATATCCGGTTACCTTGCTTTACCCAAACGGGCCCACATACTTTCCAACAAACAAAAAGTCTTCTCCATCAACTTTGGATTTGATCATAACAAACTCACCTGAATTTGTTAGTCAACCAGTGACCATAAATGCACTGAGTTCTGATCATATCCCAATAAACTGTGATATTCTTTTAAATAGAAAAGTTAGTGATGTGCAATATTTAGATTTTAAGAACGCTAATTGGAATAGATATAGGAAGGAAAATAAACAACGCTTTAGGAATTCAATCTGTGATAATAATGAAATAAGTAGTTCTCAACAAATTGATGAAAAAATTGATTTTTTCACAAATTCAGTTCTAGAATGCGTGGATGTTTCCATTCCAAAAAAATCTAAAGCTACAAGGACAATTGTTCTCCCTCCCTACATTATAAATTTAATAAAATACAGGAATAGATGTAGAAGTCAGTGGAGAAGATTTAGGCAGGATCATGACTTTACTGAAATGAAAATATACACAAAACAAATAGCTGCTGAAATTGCAATATTTAGAAATAAAACTTGGAATGATAAACTTAGTTCTCTTGAACCAAATTCGAAGCCTTTTTGGAAAATAGCTAAGGTACTTAAAAATAAAAACAAATATATTCCTCACCTAGAACATAACAATAATTTACTGATCACTAATGAAGAAAAGGCTGAAGTGTTTGCTGAATCATTTGAACGGAATTTTAATAATCCATTGATTAATGAAATCACATTAAATGACATCGCTGTAAAAGATTGTGTAGCTAATATAAATAGTTCTTATGAAACCTTACCAATGGAAGTCTTTGTTACAAACGAGGATATAAAACATGTTATTGAAAATATGCGTTCTAATAAAGCTCCATGAATAGATTCACTAAAAAATATTTATTTCAAAGAACTGCCAGCGATTGGAATAACTTTCATTTGTTTTATTGTAAATGCTTGCCTTAAGCTGCAATATTTTTCAAATACCTGGAAAACAGCGAATGTTATTCCAATCTCCAAACCTGGGAAGCCACTTAACAATCCAAAAAGTTATCGTCCTATAAGTTTACTGAGTAACTTTAGCAAAATATTAGAAAGAATTATAAAAATAAAACTATCTAATTTTCTCGATTCCTCAAATGTCATACCGGATCAACAATTTGGATTCAGGGAAGGACATAGCACCACGCATCAAGTGTTAAGAATCTGTAAGCATGTCAAAGAAAAATTTATTGCGAAACAATCTACAGGTCTTGTCCTTTTGGATGTTGAAAAAGCTTTTGATAGCATGACGGTATTATTTTTAAGTTGAAGTTGTTTGGTTGTCCCTTATATCTCATAAAATAATAAAGAGTTTTCTCACGAATAGAAGATTTAAAGTTAATCTTAACAACATAGGTTCAAACTTAACGATACTGCCATCTACAGTTCAAATGAACTTGCTCTTGACATTGTGAATGACTTGCAATATGCTTTAGAAAAAATTTATGAATATTTTCTTAGATGGAAGATAAAACTTAATGTTGACAAGACACAGGCCATATTTTTCACCAAAAAAAGAAAAGCATGTAACCTTCCTCAAGGTCAACTTAATGTAAATAATTATATTATCCCATGGGTTGA
The DNA here is from genome assembly GCA_905146935.1 of Scaeva pyrastri. NCBI lineage: Eukaryota > Metazoa > Arthropoda > Insecta > Diptera > Syrphidae > Scaeva > Scaeva pyrastri. The sequence goes on from LR989929.1 coordinate 41,074,086, forward strand.
TTCTGTCAAATATCTAGGAGTATATTTAGACAAGACATTAACCTTCCATGACCATATTACAAATAATAAGTAAAGTAAGCATTGCAACTAAAATGTTCCCTTATATGCAGGAAATCACTTCTGAGTAAATCCAATAAAGTTATAACATGTAAAGTAAAGTAATTCAAGCCATTATTTTGTATGCATGTCCAGTATGGGGATCCTGTGCAAAATCTCATATCACAAAATAAGACCTTGAAAATGATGATTAATGTGCCTTGGTTTTTCTCCACACATCTTTTACATAAACAAACCGGTGTTCAACAAGTTACAAACAAAATTGAAATACTCAAACAAAACTTTAATACAAGATGTAAAGATGCAAAAAATGTATTAATTAATAATTTAATAAGTTCATAAAGGTTAAATTATAATATATATAATAATTATAAATGTATTTATGTTCTGTGTATATATATATTTATTTGTAAATTATTTATTAAATAATTAATATATTTTTGTTTATTTATTTATTATTTATTATTCAGCAATTTATTGAATTATTCATTTATCACTTATTAATTATATTTATTATTTATTTTTATTAGTATTATTTATTTATTTATTTGTTTATTTATTTATTTATTTATTTATTAGTAACTATTTATTGTAAATCATTTTCTATTCAATTTTTGCTATTAAAATTATTTGTCAATCATCCATGTATTTATTTAACTATTGTTTATATTGCAATAATACATTTTGTATCGTTATATACTTTTTTTTTTCTCACTGTTCATTGTTAATTAATTTATTACTGTTCATTTATTATTATCAATTCATTAATTAATATTATCAATTAATCTATTTGATAATTAACTTATGCAATTACGTTATGCATATTCCTTGTTTATTTTTCAATTCATTCTATTATCACCTAACTCTATAGTCTGGCAATTCCATTAGTTTTTAAGTCATTTAATCTAGTCACTCCTTTTATTAGTCTTAATCCAAATATATTAAATGAAGGTTTTTTTCATAGTTTTCCTTCGAGTGAAATTTAAGTAAGAAATCAATATTTTTTGTGTTATTAAATATAAAATTTTCCAGTTGTAAGATATATTTAAAATATCATTTGTCTGAGCAAGCTGCGTTAAAATTGTAATCTATGTTAATCTATGAAAATAAAAAATATATATATATATTAAAGTCTTACCACTCAAACGACCAACATAATATTTTTTTTTATTAAATTTTTTTTGTGGAAAAGACAAATAAATATCCAATCACAAAATATTTTTTTGGTCACTTAACTCACATTTTAATAAAGTTATAGTTTTTTTAAAATTAGAAAATTTTGCAATCATTTGTTTTCAACCACAACAAGCTAACCACTGACAAATAGTAGTGACTAGGTACCTAGATATTTAAAAAAAATTGTGGATAAACTAAAAAAAAATCAAAATTAATAAATAAAAAAAAAATTGAAGCAGGAACCTAACTGATTATTTTTCTATTTAAAAATATACCTACCGACTTACAGGAAAATAAAATTCGTATACATATGTATATTCATTCATTTTAACAAAATTTATTCCTAGAAACCAAAGTAAAATCTTTCAAATATTCATTCCAGAATGAAAAACCAACCAATTCACAATATATGTATTATACATACATGTGTGTAAATCAACACATTCAATCTTCTCCTTTTATTTTGTCTCAAATTTGAGACGACCTTACAAATTATTATAGACGCAAATACAACAATAAAAGCATAATAGAGTGTGCGGACCCCTAGCAATTAAATTACACTGGTCGGCAAGGTTTTGTAGCTGACGATTATATTTTTCCGAAGGTTTTTCGTCGACCTGGATTTGAATCCGACTTCAAAACCACTCTATCACGTCAGGTTTTTGAAATATTACCTTTTAAAACTTGAAAAACACCTTAAATTAGGCTTTGTGAGGCTATGTACATAAATTCATGAAGTACTTTTTGTTAGTAACATTTGTGATGATTTCTTCAAATCTATAATCCCATCTTCAATATTCAGTTTAAATATTTTCAGTACCTCGTTTACTTTTTTACTTCTCATTAATTGGTATTCTTCGCCTGTCCCACATTGACTTTCTAGAAACGTTGAACCATAATATGCTAAAACGGGTTTTAACAGAAAAAGGCAAAAATGGTTTAAAGTTATTTTTTTTCCTGAATTGAAATTTCAACTTGAATATTTTCCATCAAATCAAGTTTTTGAATATAAAAATAATTTTGACAACGGGTATTTTTTAAAGTTGAGCTGATAGCTAAGATCAAAGTTCGGATTCAAAATTATAGTCAAAAAAAACTTGAAACGTGTTTTTCAAATCCATGAAAGCATAAGATTCATAAGCCCTTCAGAACTATAATGATATTGTTCAAAAACTAAATGAGATACTCAAAAGATTTAAATTGTTCCTCTAAGGCAAAGATTTGCAAAATCATCATAAAATGTATTGTTAGGAACTTTGTTGTATTTTACCCTAGACTTAAAAATATCGTATTATGAATATTATGGTAAAGAGGTATATTTCAAAAAACCTGAAGTGATGGAAAAAATATAAACTAAGATTCGAATTCAGGACAAAAAAGTCATTTTAAACCATTTTTGCCTTTTTCTGTATTGTTTGATTTAAGCTTTTGAAAAAAATGTTAATTTGAAATGAAAATCTATATATATAAAAATGAGTTTCTAAAATGTGTGTGTGGCCGCCTAACGCGCGAATTTATTTAGCGATTTCAATTTTGTTTTTGGCATTTTGTAAAGAATTGTTGGAATATAAAAAATGGTATTCGAAAACAATTCTTTACAAAATGAAAGTCCATACAGTCACTTTTAGTCATATTCGTACACCTTGTACTACTTGCATTTATTTGCTCCCAAGACAAATAAATTTTAAACAAAATAGACATGCAGTTATTTGAAATAAATATTGGTAATCCTAAAAATGACAAAAAATCATTTAACAAGATGCATGAAAATTGAAACTCTTATTCGTATTCGTACATTTGAATCTTTTCCGATTTTTTAACGAAAGGGGCGAATTTCGATAGATTTTTATTATCTTTAAGTTTTTGTATACTTTCCTTCTTCTCAGAGTAGATTTAAATCATTAAAATCTAAAATGGGACAAAATTGAAAAAAGCATTTTTATTCTTTTTAATTTCTTAATTTCAATTATGGACAAACATCTGAATGTCATTTCATCACTATAATTTCCGAAAAATCGAAAAAGTAACAATTATATTTTTCAGTATAATCTGTTTTCTATCTGTTAGTCATGAGAAGGTTTTTATAAAAGAAAACATTCCCAACAAGTCAGGAAATTAAAGTTGATTTTTGTATGAAAAATAAAATTGTTTTGCATGCATTTTGCGTGAAGAAATCAGAAAGATAAATAATAGATGGCGTTGACGATCAATGCCAAAATTTGATAGATATACATAGGTTGTGTTCAATTTGTGAGTGTTCTTTCCGCATTGTCATTTTCTATTGATAAAATGTGTTGATTTTTGCTGCAAGTGTTCGATTTTTGTGTATTATTACACCTACTTGGAATAGTCGTACATCGCACACAACATACGCAATATGATATGAGCAAAAATTATCTGAAATCTTAATTATACGAAATTGATAATGTCATTCAAGAAACTGTTGAAAACAATGTGATTCAGGACAGGAGACGATTTATCAATGGAATATTCAAAGGAGAAAAGCACCTTATCACACGGGTTCCAATTATTACAACTGATCTTCCAATTAAAGCGGATTCACTTTCCTTTTCTCTTTTGCATTGACCAATCGTTGGAAGTAAGTGAAATTAATATCGAATTTCAATGTTTTCCGTAAACCGTCTTTTTTTTTTTTTTTGAACCGGAAAACTTATTGAAAAATTTAGCTTTCCATTAAATTTGAATTTTCTAAGTTTTATTATCACTCTGGAGTGTATCACATGTCTTTTCTTGAGTTTAAATGGTATGTGGTAGTGTATAAAATAAAAGAAAAAAGACGTCCGATTACTTCAAGTGTTTATTCGTGAGTGATTTAATTCTACTTATAATATAATATAGCATAAATGTATATTTACACATACACATGAATGCATTGGTATATAGGGCTAGGTAAATATTTATTTTCAACACCCTTCCTCAATGCAAGCATGTTTTACAAAAAAAAAATATGTTTACTTCAAATTTAACATTTCTCTGAATTCATAATGCTTTTTCTTTCCAAGATTTTTAGTTAATATGTCAGCTACCATTACATCTGTTGATGCATACCTTAAATCAATTTGACCTTCATTAACAACTTGTCGAACGAAATGATACCTTATGTCAACATGCTTAGTCCTCGCATGATGAACAGGGTTCTTTGCCAGTTGCTGAGCACTTAAGTTGTCTCCGTACACAACAGTTGGAATATCCGTCTCACCACAGCCAATTTCAATGATAAGTCGTCGCATAGCTAAGGCCTCCTTGCATGCAGTCGATAAGGCCATATACTCAGCCTCGGTGCTACTGAGTGCCACACTACGTTGCTTCTCCGATTTCCAAGATATCGGACCACCTGCTAGGAAATACACATAGCCTGTATATGATTTGCGGTCCACCTTGTCGCCGCCCCAATCAGCATCAACATAGCCAGTAAATGGCTGCCCGCACTTTTTGTAATGCAGCTTCATGTCAGCAGTAGACCCCAGATACCTCATAATATGCTTAACACCAGAAAGGTGTTCGTTGTGGGGATCTTTGTTCCGCTGTGCTAATTTTGCAACTGAGTGCAAAATGTCCGGCCTGGTTGTTAATGCCAACCACATTAGCTCGCCAATTGCAGACTGATACTTAACAGCATCCACTTTGTCACATTTATTGTTGATGCCATGTCGTTGTAGAAGCTCTTTAATGTATTGTGTCTGACCCAGAGTTATATCGCCTAGTTCATCTTCACGTTGAATCTCCATTCAGCTGCAACGGTCCCTTATCAACGCACTCAAACGAATTAGAAATAGCGGTTTTTATCTTGATCAAATCACGTTTTGATTGGCATCCTATAATAAGATCGTCAACGTATACAAGGATTAGTGATAAATTACCTGTCCCGTGCTGTTTGTACATGCACGGCTCATTGGCGAATGGAGTGAAACCAATTCTTCGCAAAACACCATCAAGTTTGCAGTTCCACTCCCTTCCTGCTTGTTTTAAGCCGTAAATAGCCTTTTTGAGCATTAAAACTTTGCCTGGTTGACTGCTGTCTTCGAACCCTGGTGGCTGCTTCATGAAAATGGTATCACTGAGGTCGCTATTAAGGTATGCCGTGCATACGTCCATCTGGTGCAAGTAAAGTCTCAACTCCGCAGCCAGAGCCAGGATAAGACATACGCTCTCCAGTCGACATACAGGCGAAAAAGTTTCGCCATAGTTTAAACCGTATCGCTGCGAACATCCTTTGGCTACAAGACGTGCCTTGAAACGTTCTACCTCACCACCTGCACCTCGTTTTACGCTGAACACCCATTTACAACCAATTGTTCGCTCACTTCTTGGTAAATCTGTGACTTTCCAGGTTTGATTCAAAATCAAAGCATCATACTCCCTCTGTATAGCCTCTCGCCAAAAAGAAGAAAACTTGCTGCTCATGGCCTCCTCGTATGATAATGGAATCGGAACATCAATTGCAACTAACGTATTAAGTACATTGTATTGCTTCCCAGATCGCAGTATTTTTGGTTGGTTGGGTTCAACCGTCGAACCATTTTCTTTAATATTTTTAACTTTACTTTTGAACTCATTGGTGTTGCTAACATCATCTGAAGCCGCCTCAAAATAGTCATTTTCTTCACTACTTTGCTCATCCGCATCACAGTCTTCGTCACCACCCTTGCTGTGCGCACCACCGCCAACCCTGTCATCGACATCAGCACCATTGATACTGCTTGGAGCCTTATTTGCCAAATCAAAAGAAATGTTGTTGCCGTTAGCGTGCTCCATTTGATCAAGCTCGTCAAATAGGACATCTCGTTTTTCAACCACTTGTCTCGTCTCTGCATCATACAGTCGATAACCTTTTGCTTCTCTGGAGTAGCCAACCATGCGGTATTCCTTGCCTTTTGCTTGAAATTTGCTCTTGTTACGAAACTTTTCCAGGGCCACTGCAACGGAACCAAAAACTTTTAGATGTTTGATAGAGGGCTTCTTACCTGTCCACGCTTCCATTGGTGTCATGTTGGTTAGCGCACTTGTAGGTGAACGATTGCGCAAGTACGCAGCTGTATGAACTGCCTCAGCCCACAAAAACTCACATAATCCAGACTGTACGAGCATACATCTTGACATCTCGACCAAAGTCCGATTAGCTCGCTCTGCAACGCCGTTTTGTTGCGGCGTGTATGGAATCGTCAGCTGCCTTGCAATGCCATTTGCCTGAAGAAAACCATCGAATGTTTTGTTGACGTATTCGCGACCATTGTCACTGCGAATACACTTTAGCTTTTTGCCAGTTTGTCGTTCAACCAAATTTTTGAACTCCACGAACTTGCTAAACACCTCGTCTTTGCTTTTCAGAAAGTACACGAATATGCGCCTGGATTTGTCGTCGATGAAAGTTAACAAATATCTCTTGCCACCTATTGATCGCGTCTCAAAAGGCCCGCACACATCCGTGTGCACTAGCTCCAATAACTCACGTGCTCTATTTAGAGATGCGTTCGGAAAAGGTTGCACATGAATTTTGCTGACCATGCAAGTTTTACAGGCCAATTTTGATGAAAAATTGATGTTTTCCATGCCACTCACCAACCCTTTCTTGACAATTTCCATTAAGCTACCATAGTTCAGATGACCATATCTTCTGTGCCACAGAAGAGCATCAGGTTGGCTTTCAAACATGTACAAATTTCCAACTTTATTTACTTTTAAGATGCACTCGCCTTCTTGTACAACTTTAGCATGATTTTTCCCGAAATTTACTACACAATTATTTTCTATAGCTCGACTTACAGACATAAAATTACATTTCATACTTGGCACATACAATACGTTTACCAATTTTAATGTGCAGAGATCTGTTTGTATTTTTACTTCACCTTTTCCTTCGGCATGCAAAAAACCATCACCAGCTAAACCAATCATCTCTGAATGTGGCTTCAGTTTAGTAAAAAATTCTTTTTCACAGCACATATGGCTCGTAGCACCACTATCCAAGCACCAATTTGAACGGTTAAAACTACCGAAATCTAACGCACTAATAAGCTGCATTGCTTCTCTCTTTTCGGTTTGCTTTCGTTGCTTCGACAGTTTGCTTTTACATGCCCACGACCGCCACACTTGTAACATATAACGTTTTGCAGCTTCTTTTTCGTGTAGGCTTTAGCACAGATGTTTTGCCGTTGATTGTCAGTGACAACCGTAAACGCCTGAGATTTTTCGTTGAGTACTTCTTCACTATTTCGGCGCTCTCCTTCTTCTTTCAACTTTATGCACAAAGTTTGAAATTTAGGTAAGTTGTCTCGTGTTTCGATGGCGACAACGAAGCTCTCAAACTCTTTCGGTAGACTGGAAAGTAAAATAATTGTTTGTAACTCATCGTTTAACTCTATCCCCACAACTGCAAGCTGGTCTACAATTTCGACAAATGCATTTATATAACTTGGCATGCCCTGGTTATCGGCCATCCGTAGATTCAGCAGTTTCTTGTAAAGAAGTGCAAGTGGACCTTGCGCAGAGGTCCACTTGGTTGATAAGCTTCCTTGAGCTTTGTCCAAGCCGCAAACGATGTATCACAATTCTTCACATAACCTAACTGTGAAGGTTTAATACTCAATGTGATCATGGCCAACGCCTTCTGGTCCAAACCTGACCAATCCACATCAGCAGCAGCATCCTCTCGCTTCAACGCACCTGACGTCACATTCCAAAGTTCCGCATGTACCAAAACGCTACGCATCTGAATGCTCCAAGAATCATAATTCTTTTCCTCTAGCTTCTCTATTTGATACATCGCACTCATAGTGCTGAGACAGTAGTCGTATCGCGGAATTAATAAAAAAAAAACTTTTAAAGAAAGTACGAGTAACCCGGCACTTGATATTTATTTTTTATTTTATTTTATTCTTTACCACGAGACGTTACCTGGGCCCATAACCTCTTGAGTTTAAATGGTATGTGATAGTGTATAAAATAAAAGAAAAAAGACGTCCGATTACTTCAAGTGTTTATTCGTGAGTGATTTAATTCTACTTATAATATAATATATATTTACACATACACATGAATGCATTGGTATATAGGGCTAGGTAAATATTTATTTTCAACAGCTTTAAATTGGGGTGAGACGAAATTCAATTTTTAATTATTTTTACCCAGGTTAATTTTTTTTCTTCATAAATGCATGCAGCGAAGCGGATGGGAATTAGCTAGTGGTATATAAGATGGATTGAGGAAATTATTATTGAAAAATAATATAATACTCGTTTTGGAACCAGGTTCGTTGCAATAATATTTAAAACGTACATACGTATGTATTCCTGGTGCTTTATAGAAAAACTTTTGCGGACCCCCTGAAATTCTCCGTGGACCCCCAGGGGTCCGCCGACCACAGGTTGAGAACCGATGTTTCGATAAAAACAATGAAATTATGTTCGACGGAAAAAAGGCAGCTTTTGTTTTGCAACAAATACTGGGTGACAATGACATTTCATTGACATATGTCAACGATCGATATAAAGGTGGCAACACAAATGAAGCCGGGTGCAGTACTTCTCAAACTGTAAGCGCATTAGGGTCGAAACAAAATTTTTAAATGTAAATGCCGTCTGCCTTAAAAATAAAAATAAATGCAAAAAAAAATCTGTAATAATAACAACTTAGAAAAATCGTTAAATGTAAAAGAAATATAATGTATCAGGTCTATTAAATAAGATTATGTATGTAGACTTTTTTAAATTTATCAATAAATTTCATTTTGTGTTTTTGTACGAAACATTCCTTACTGAAAATAATGTTGAAGCTATTGAGGGGAAATTCGTTGACTATGATTTCAAGTGGATACCAGCAATCAGAAACAATATAAGAGGAAGAGCAAGTGGAGGCTGCTACTTTGGGTATGAAAATAACTTAGTAGGAATCGCCTGTTAGTTTGTAGTCGAATCTGAGTCAACATTCCTCAAACTGACGTTCGACAACTTAGCGTTCCGGCTTATTCCTGTTTATCTCAACTGCAATCATTGGGACTTTGCTCAGCTGAAAGAATTGGTGATGAGTGATGACATCCAAAACTCAATAATCATAGGTGATTTAAATGCCCGAACAGCTGAAGAGGCAGGAATGATAAACAACAATGCAGGAATAACATGAAACTCAAAAGATAAAATCAGCAATGCAAGAGGCAACAAAGTTATCGAGCTTTGTGACGCATTCGGCGGAGACATAGAGGGCAACTTCACCTACATTTTAAAACAAGGCTCATCTGTAATTGTCTTATCTTTGTCTCACTAATGGTGGATGGAACTCATACATTACGAATTTTGAGGTAGGAGAAGCACTTTATTCAGATCATCAGCCTTTAATTTTAGAATTTGGAGTTGAAACTATAGAACGAGTGGAAACGGTAGAGCTGAAGCTTTTACCAAAGCTTAAATGGAAAAACGCACAATGTGCTACAGAGAAAAGTTAGATATAGCTCTTTCATCACAAGAAATCACTGACTTTAGTCAATTAGAACAAGCTATAAGTGAAGCGTATGAAGGGAGCAAGCAAGGGAACGAAAACAACCGGAGAAACTTTGTGCAACCATGGTTTAATGCAGAATGCATGCAAGCTAGGAAACGAACGTTCGCTTGGTTAATAATACTTCGTAAGAGTAATGGAGACAGTTTCAGAGCCCAATAAATCGACGCAAATAAACTTTATAAAGCACTATGTTGCAATAAGAAGAAAACCTATTGTGAAGAAAAAGCGAGAAACCTCGCAGATTGCACAAATTCAGCACACTTTTGGAATGTAGTGCGTAACATTAATGGAACGAGACTCATCATAAGCAAAAACTTAAATGCTTCTTCATTGTGCTCTCACTTAAAAACGCTGTTAAATCCACAAAGCTGTATAAACTCCATTCAATTTGCTTCTCCCTGCTTTGAAGCCGACATACTGGATGCACAAATAACAGCGACAGAAACGAATGCGGTGATCAAAGATCTGCAAAATGGCAAAGCACCAGGTTGGATCGCATTCCGGGGGAATTCTATAAGTTCGGCTCTGTAGAGCTCATACAATCAGTAACAAACTTAAGCAATGACATCCTTGAGAAGGGTAATATGCCTCGAGATTTCAAGAAAGCTTTGATATTCCCAATCTATAAAAAGGGCTCCAAATCTGATCTAAACAACTATAGGGGAATATCCTTTTTAAACGTATCGTACAAAATTCTTACGACTATTTTACAACACTTGAATGTCTTTTTCACCTGTTTGTCTATTCTACACCATCAACAAAAAACTCATCAAGAACTTCATTCTGAAAACCCAAAATTCTTCACATTACATCTGCATCTGCGTCTTTTTCTCCTTCCTTGTATAAATAGACTACCGTTGTACATAACTTGAGAAAAATGTAAACAAACCGAATTACCAAAATGTCATATAAGTTAAGCAAAATTCCCTTAAGTTCTTCTTCATTGCATAGAAATATTCCTTAAGAAATGTGTTTTTCTGTATTCACCAACTATCATACATTACATACTGTATGGTCTTGCCTTGTCTTACTTTTCTCTGCATTTTCTTCAGATGCAAATCTCCCATCTGAAAATAATGTTTCCACGAGATGTTCAACCAAAAATAACTAGATGCCACACCATTCGACCTCAGCCATGAGCGTACTATAGTTTTCATATACAAAGATTGAGCATATTGCATGAAATTAACAAACATTGATTGATGAATGAAATTAAATCTCTCGCACATTGTTTCTTTCATTCATTCATTCATTATTCTTATTTTTTTATTTGTATCTACTTAAAAATTACTTACAGCATTTGCTGCACAATGATTAAAATATCTTTTCTTGTTCAATAAAAAAAATTCTTTTATTGGCTTTATTTCGTGTTGAATGTAAAAAGGAATTCATTCTAATTCCGGCAAAATGAATTCAAGGTTAATCTTTTAATTTAAATTAACAGGAACCAACACAATAAACGGATTTTAATTAAAACGACCAGGAAACCAATTTTTTTTATTCTTTATGCTCAAATTGGTTATACACCTCTCAGTAAGTGCGGTTTTTTATTTAGGTTTTTAGTTCTCCGCATGCTGTTTTTTAAAAGATTGTTGAGTTTAATCTTTTTTTTTTAAGGCTGGGTTACCAGCCAAAAAAACGGCTGGAATGTTACAAATAAAGCGATAATTTTTACATTTCGAATGCTAATTGATTGAAATAAAAATTAAAGCATTCTAAATAAACAGGGCTACTACACTGCATCATTATAATTTTTAAATGTATAAAATAGCAATTCTGAGAGTTAAACAAACTACAATTTTGTCGTTGTTTTGATAGTCGTTTAAAATGCACCATTTTTTTCTGGTCTATCTAAGGTTTTTATTTAATTTTGTTGGTGTTTTCAAAAGAAATTAAGATAATTAAGGTAGTGACGGATTGACTTTAATTTATTTTATGGGCAAAAAATTAGTCCAATCTTATGCAATTTTTAATGGGTTTGGCGTGTTTGAACGGGTATAACTTCTTTAATCTACAACATATTTCATCAAAACAGGAAGTATTGTAAAGCCAGTCTCAAATATTTTTATTACGAGTACATTTTTTTTTTAATAATTCACTTTTAAAGTTAAAAAAAATAAAAAACCAAAAATAAACGCAAAAAACGTTTTTTTTTCGAGGACTTCATTGTTTATTTAGCGTTTTGAACTTTATTTTTTTTTTCTTTATTTTATTGAATAGCTTAGTTAATTACCTTGGGAGTGACGGATTGACTTTTTCGAAAAAAAAAATTATTAACACTTTAAATGTTCATTGAAAAAGCTCAAATAAAAATTAGCTTTCCAGAGTAAATATGCTTGTGCATATTTTTCTTATTTTTTAAAAATTTTTTTTCAGTATTTTTTCTATTGGTCTCCAATTCAAAAATTCTAATGGCGGTGATGGTTTTTTTTAAATAAATTTTTGAAAAAGTGTCTAAATTGGTGTTTTTCCCTTTGAAATTTCCTTTTTACACGCATACATAGAAGTTTCAGTTCCCAGTAATTCCACTGCGAAATTAGCGCTTCGAGAGAATGTTTTTTATTTGGAAAAGAAATGAGCCCCGCCCACCCGCTCTCAAATATGTTTGTTGTTGGTTTACATATTGCTGGTTGTTCTTTTTCTGCATAAAGAACAGAAAATGCATTAGAAAAACCGGTTATTGGAATTTGAAGAATATGTAATGACAAAAAAGTTTTTTTGGCAATGTGTTGACTAGAGCAAGTGCACATCCAATTCGCGTGGTAGGAAGTATGCAGAACAATATTGTGTGTGGTTTGTCTACCTACTTCTTGCACCCTTTATTTTGATGACGTAGGAAAAGTCAGGATCGTTTTTTTTTTTTATATTTGATCTTGATGTTTTTTGTGGCAATAGGGAGGGGATTTATTGTTCAAAAAACAATTTCAGTGCAAACGAGATCAGGACCTGTTTTTGAGAAAATATTGAATTCGAAAGGAATCTCAGATACAGCACATACTGTCCTTTTCTTTGGTTATTACTGTTGTTTTTCCTTTACTTTTCCCACTTTAGCGTGTTATTGATCTTATAAAGATACTCATTATTTTTCTTCGACTCTATTCTTGTTCAAAAAGATCGTAGTGAGAGAGAGAGTAACAAACAAAAACAAAATTTCTCTGACCACATACGGCGATGCCATGAAATTCATGACAAAAAAAGGTCGCTACCACAAATAAAGTCATTTACATGAAGTTGGAGTTTGCCGATCTGGGACACCCACCCTTAATCGTCGATCAAAAAATGTTGAAGAATAAGATAATGCTGATTATCCAGTGATAAGTCGATTGAAGCTTTGTGAAAGATAACTTTGTATATAAAAGCTATAGTACTCTCATGGCTGAGGTCGAATGGTGCGGCATCTAGTTATTTTTGGTCGAACGTCTCCGGGAGACATTTTTTTCAGATGGGAGACATTTTTTTCAGATGGGAGACATGCAACTGACGAGAATTTAAATCGAAGTGAGACAAGGAAAGACTATACAATTTGTGTAAGAGTTAGAAAGACTAAAAAAACGGACATTTTGCTGTATTGGGAGACTTTGGTTTGTTTACATTTTTTTAGTCGAGTATGCTTTACGGTAGTCGTCTTTACCAGACGACACACAAAAGCAGGTGAAAGAAACAATTTTGGGTAGGTATTCCTATTCCTGTATGGTTTGATCTTTGATGAATTTTGTGTTGTTGATGATCAGATGGATGTAATTTAGATAGGTAGGTATGGAAATATAATTAATTTAATGTTTTAAGTCCGAGCGTTAAGGAATATGAAATAGGTTTGCAAGAGTTTTAAATTTTCGTGAAAATCCAAAATAAAGCTAAATAGGTATGTGAATGGTTATCATGGCTAGGCAAAACAATGCAGATTCTTATTCATCTTTAAAAAATAATCTAATTGAAAATCATGAACTAGGTAAATAAGTAGGTATAAGGAAATTATGTTCATATTTAGAAATAGAAATGGTTTAAATATTATGTGTTCTCTTTTTAATAGGTACTTGCCATGAAAAAATGTTGTTTTAAATGTATCTGCATAGGTCGGTAGGTACCTATGTATGTACCTATATATTTTTTTTTTTAAATTAGAACTTTAAATGTTCCTTTTTAGACTAGTTTTTCTTACTTATCATCTTATTTAGCATTTTTAATTCTTTTGAAGCTTCGAAAAGAAACTTGGTAGGTAGGTAAGTAAAGCATTTATTTTTTTTAAATTTACATACCTACTTATGTGTGTACGTGTAGGTGTGTTAGTGTCTTTTATTTAACTAGTTAAATACCTTGATCAAAACTTTTATGTCCTAAAAAATGCTAGGCAAAAAAAGCCAGACACGGTGACTTACCTAGGTAGGTAGATAAGTTTGCCAATTAAAAAAGTCTTAAGATCATTTTTCATTAATTTAGTTAAATCGTTTCAATTCTTTTTTCAAATAGATACCTATGTATGTACATAATATGTATGTACCTAGGTAGGTTGTAGATACCTACGTTTCATGGCATGTATGTAGGTAAGGTAGTCTTTATGACATTAATTGTAGCTAGATTATGCATCCAGTAATTTTTATAAAAGTATTTTACTAATTTCGATTTTTACAAGTTTGCATTTCAATCGACTTGAAGTCAAAAATGTAGCTACTATGTATTCCAAGTCATTCCAAAATTTGGATTGTTATAGGGAACATTTAGTTTTCATTTTACATATTCTGCAAAACTCATAAATTTATTTTTTTTATTTGAGGGATTTTTTTTCCTAACAGTCAGTTATAAAACATTTTTTCCCATTTCCTTATTGATAAGAATAAAGAAATTATAGTAAAAGTTTTTGAATTGGGTTATCAAGCTATTTTTAAAAAGATCTAAACCTTAGATACATACATACATACATACATACCTAGTAAAAAATGGAAATAGAATTAATTCCCATTTTCTCTTTAGGTATACATAGGTACATATTGCAAACAAGGTTTTTAAACAGCAAATAAGTTATAAGATTTTTGATAACTCTAGCATGAATAAAACTTCAACATCACTCTATGTATATTGTCATCTTTTAAAAAATAAAAAATAGAGATAGGTATTAATCGATTTACTTTTGATGTTGATTGATACAAATTTTAATAATATGTACAAAATTATAATCAGACTTAAGAAATTTCTCGAGACATTTATACCAATTTTTCATATACATATGTATGTAACTTTTTGTAGTTTTTATTTTTTTAATTTGATTTTTCTCAATATTTTATAATTTATTAAAAATTGTATAATTTATGATTAAAAGAAAAGTCATTTGAAGTCAATATTATTGCTTGTTGTGAAGATATTTAAGTCGAAAAACAATTTTTAATATGTATGTACCTACTTTTTGGTAAATTTTGGTTTTAGTTTCTTATTTTTTGTAAAAAAAACTGTCAATACAATTAATGTAAAAAATGTACCATATTCTAACATGTACATTATGCAAACAATAAACTCTCGACATATTCAAGTCAAGAAACACTTTAGTATTTTTTTAACTTAATTTTGGTTTTAGGTTTCTATTTTTTGTAAAAGAACTTTCAAATCGATATTTGTCACAATTATTCTATATTTTAACAGTTGTATTTGTATAATAAAAATCAATTTGAAGTCAATATCGTTATCCGGTCTTGAGATATTCGAGCCAAAAAACATTTTTTACCAATTCTTGGTACCTAGATTTTTTTGTACTTTTTTTATTTTTCGTAAAAAGAACTGTCAATTGAATTTTTTTTCAAACTTTCACCATATGACAAAAACATCATTTCATGTAGTAGAAAATAGTTTTGAATAGGTAGGTATTAGGTATACAATTTTCCATTCATTGTATATTTGAGCCCGAAACATTTTTTTTAGTTTTTCTACTTAAAAAAATAACAGTACCTACGTTGAAAATTTTCCAGTGAATGGAATAAATATTTATTTGAAGTCAATAACATATTTCGTTTCTGAGATAGGTATTTGAGAAACCAAAAAAGCCGTCCAAACGTTGTCTAAAAAAAATATAGGTATAAATGTATAAACCAAAAATGGTTCAATTTATTATTCGGATGAAAAACAAGAACTTGACTCTAAAACTTGTTTTTTTTTTAATAATGCATAGATATGTATACATACATTCAAGTATTTCGAGATTTCATAGTCAAAACAAAAATTATTTGAATTCAGGACAATAAATAACCAAATCCTTTAAAAAAAACTAACAAATATTGAACCTTCCAATTTCCCTACAAACCGAAATTTTATTACCTACGTTAATAATTTAATCCTTACCTAGATACCTAGCAACGTACCTTCAATAAGCTATAAATATTAAGTAAAATAAAAGTTTCCAAAATCTTTAAAATTCCATTCACAAATTCATACCTTCAAAAAATTCAATTCCAAAGTTAAAAGAAAACCTACCCGAATCTTATAACAAAACTTCAAGTCAAATGTATATACATACCTACCTACTCTTCATAATACACACATTTTTCATCCTCGCCTCGCACAAACTACCTATCAAGAAAAAAATTCCTTCGTAAAATACAAAAAAATCGACCGAAGAAGCTAAGTCGCTTACGACGACGACGACGACGACGGCGGCGCGGCCACGACCGCGACGCAAGCATTCCTTTCGGTTTTCTTTTCTGTTCGCATACAAAAATTTCAGAATAAACATCACAAATTGAATTTCGTATGGCACCAAAGACGATGGGAGAGTTTTTGTTTTTTGTTATTTTTACATGGAAACTCTTTATCTCCTTTACTCCACTAGTTCCTTATGGAATAGTAATAATATTCACCTCTCAGTCATTAAACCAAGGCCAAATGCATCTCTCCACTCTGTGAAACTAGCGCCAAGTCGGCATGTGGTCACCCTAAAAAGACTCAGCCATGAGAGTACTATAGTTTTTATATACAAAGAAGATAACGATATATGCATTTTCAAAAATTAAATATAAAAACTTTATTGCTCGGAGGCATTTACAAAAGAAATTCAACTCAATAATTTTTTTTTTACTTCCAATAGCGAATTGTTAATTGATTGATTTGTCAAATTGAAATTTTTGATAAAATGGAGTACGATATCATAGGCGCCAAGAAATAATAACGGTTTTTTGTAGAGCAGTTCAATACAAACATTTTTTACTATGGGGGGGGGGGGGGGTTATCTCTCCAGGTTAAGGCGGTAGGGGCAATTTAAAATAAAAATTATAATGATTGAAATAATAAAGAGAGTTATAAAGTTACTTCCAATATTCATTAAAATGTGAGCGATATGTTTTTATTTTAATAACATTATTAATATTAATTTTACAATTTTCAAATATTATATTTATGTTATAATTATGTATGACGATTACATATATAATATTTTTGTTTGTTTTATATTTTTTGTTATAACATATTTATTTGTGATTTGCAAAATTTCTATATTTTTATTTTCTCTAAATTCGCACAAATTTGATAAACAAGTATCGTTTAAAATTTTTAAGTTTTTTTATTTTTAATTCATTTTCTGTATTATAGAACATGAAATGTCAGTTCGTAATAAAATTTTTATTTTTATATTTTCCTCATTTATATTATTGCCTTAATTCTCAAACTGTTTTTTAATGTCATGTTGTTGTCTATTAATTTCTTTTGTAATGTTGTTCATTATTTCGTTAAAGTTATTGTTAATTTTTATTTGGTAGATTAGTCCGTCTATTAGATTTTTGTTGTTCATTTTGTTAATTTCTAAAGTCTTTTTTATTTCCCGTTCGTCTTCATGGCCCATAAAAATACCTGCAAAATATTTTAATCCTTTTACAAATTGTAAATTGTGTCGAATAATACTCTTCTAGATTTTTGATGCTGATGTCTTAAAGTATTTTTTATTTCTGAAACTATGCAAATTATATATTTATATTGTGCTTTAAAGTTGGAAATTAATTCTTTATATTTAACTTGTTTATATTATGCTTTAAAATGTCGAGGTTTTCTGTCCATATTGTTAAGAATGAAGTGAATATAGTGTACGAGTTCTAGTCTTTAAATAGGTGTTTTTTATTTTGTATAAGATATGTCAGTTTTGTTATTGTTGGGTTTGTTTCTGTATTGTTATTTACCGTCTCTATAACTTTAATTAATAAAATCTAGAGGTCTTCTTTTTGTTGACGAATGAATTGTTTTGTTGTAAATTTGTACAGCTTTTAGAACTTTGTTTCTTAAGGTATCTTTATTCTTATTATCAGCTGCAAATGTTCTGAAGGGCTTATTAAGAGTCGAGTGTAATCTTTCAATATCCAAATTTCCGATTTTATGGTAGGGTGTAGTTATATGTAAAACAATATTATTTTCTTTAAGATATTCTTTTATCACTATTAATGAAAATCCTGTTTCACCATCAGTTATCAGTTATCCTATTTGGAATACCATAATAAACTGTTCACCTATTGATTTAAATTTAAATAAGGTGGGATTAAAGTCATTGTTTAGAACCAGTGCTCCACTATCGTAAACGTCTTTATTTTATTTTTTTGATGTTCTGTAGTAATTCATGTTAAATGTTAATAATTATTATGTTTTGTATTTTGTGCGTGTGTTAGGCTATAATTGTATTATTTTCTTACTAACAACTAACACATGCACTTATGATGAGCCTCTGATCGTAGTGTGACGCTTGCTGTAAGCTAACTACTTTCTGAAAATTCTGAAGTGTAAAAAAAAAAAAAGATACCATTATTTGCAAACCTATATTTTAAAGTGTTAAATAACTTTGGCCATGTTCTATGGCTAATTTCATATACAACAACAAACTAATATTATCATAGTAACAAATTAATATTGGCATACCAAATATCAGTATGTAAGATTTGATTTGGTTTAGTTGGTGTTTCAGTTATGTAGTCTTAAGGGTATTTTATAAGGATTTCTTTCATATTTTGCCTTGTTGCAAATTTCACAGTTATTTATAAACTCCTTTTTCTTGACTTTTAGTTTTGGGCAGTAGTAAACATCTTTTATTTATAAGTAAGTTTCATTAATGCCTCTATGATTTAATGAATTATGAGATTTTGAGATTATAAGTATTACTTGTGTCTTGTTTAAATTTACTGGGGTATCGATTATTGGAATATAATCGCTGTTATCTGCTCTAGCACTATGGATTGTAGCTACCATTGACTGTGCCTCTGTTGGGTTTTCTTCTTCGATAAGATTTCTGTCTCTGTTTATATTCACTTGGTTTATTTCTTCTATATGATTTATCACATTTTCATGTAATATTCAATATCAAAAATATATTCTTCTAATTTTATCTTCCACCTTTGTAATTTTATGTTGGGCTCTTTAAGCGAACTCAACCAAGTGGCCGGTGGTCAGTCTGTACAGTGAGTTTTCTTCAGTATAGGTAAGGTCTAAAATATTTTGTGACCCATACAATTGCAAGTAATTCTTTTTCTATAGCCGAATAATTAATTTCATGGTCATTGAGTGTACCGCTATAGCATAGCACACTGGATGATTGTGACAAAACAGTGCCAAACGAATAATTTGAAGCATCAGTTATCAATACGAATTTCTTGTTAAAATCGGGCTTTCGAAGGATGGGGTCTAAAAGTAATTAATTTCTTAAGGGTTTCAAAGCTTTCAATGTAATCTGGGTCTTTAATATTAATCTTTGCATTTTTTTTTTTCAAAAATGATGTCATTGGTTTTGCAACTTTTTCGTAATCTTTAATAAATTTCCGGTAGTATCCCGTTATATCTAAAAATGACCGGACTTTGGTAGTTTGTAATTTTTGATAGCTTCTTTTTTATTACAATTAGTCTTGATATCTTACGTGGTAACAAATATCCTAAGAATTCCTTTTCTTTTTTCAGAAACTCACTTTTATCTAATTGGACTTTAAGGTTGGCCTTCAACGGAAGAATATGTTCTTCAAGGCTTGTTGAGAGGAAGATATAAATAGAGAGTAGACAAAACAAATATGACCAATGAATTCATGAAGAACTGAATTCATTAAGCGTTGAAACGTTGAAGGAGCATTTTTTTAATCCGAATGGCATACGATTGAATTCGTAGAGACCACTTCCTGTTGAAAACGCTGTTTTCTTTTATACCTATAGGGTATTTATATTGGAGGCTGGTTAAAGGAAAAACCAAGTTAGTTTGTTTGTTATTAACTCGTCTGGCATAACTTGCGGACTTGTTTTGAGTAATTCTTTCTACTCTATTTTCGTCGAATGTTGTATTTCTTTTTACGTTTTATTTTATTAATTTTTAAAAATAGTTTACACACAAACTTACGTATACACAACTTTTTGTATTTCCTCGTCAAAATAGTTTGTATTAACTTTCACTAAGTACTAAGTATTCACAGTTTTTTAATATTTCTTTTTCGAAATACTTTACCCACACCTTTTCACTTCTTCGCGATACTTTCTTTTTCAGAAGTTATGATTCTTTTATATTTCGAGTTTTTTAATAACTTAAGGCTGGGTGTCCCAGATCGGCAAACTCAAACTTCATGTAAATTACAAAGAAAAGGACAGTCTGTCTGTCCTGTAGGTGTACGTTCAATGGCGGATCCAGCGGGGGAGAATTTTTTTTAATTTCCGTATGAATTCTGTTCATATCAAAACTATTATCTTATTGCCAAATAGTTATGACCCCCATGCCTCTGCCTTTGAGGTGTTTTACGGTCTATTCGCATAGACCTTCGCAAAGACGTTGGTGATCAGCAAACTATAGCAATCGCCGTTGACGGTGATGGCCTCGCCAGTATCATTTTCGAAGAAGTACGGACCGATGACACCTTCAGCTCAAAACTTACACCAAACAGTAACTTTATTTTTTATTTGGATGCTTTGGCCACTCTTGAATCTCGCGTGAATTGGTATCGTCTCAAAATGGGCTAAAGATGATTTTTAAATTTGGGATCAACTTTCAACTTCTCCAAAACCCAAAATTTTTAACACTTGCGCGTATTGCTCGGTACAGTTTTGTACTTGTCATGATGATTTGTCTTAAGTGACTGATTAAAAAACGATATTTTAACAGCTAATAAAAATAACCATATGGCACCACGAGCTGTCAAAATCACTGCCTATTGGAAAACCCTTTATAAAAAAAAATCTCATACAAATATCTCAATTTTGGTGTCGTTTGACAGAAAAAAAATTTTTACTTAATTTTTAATATGCATGTACTTCCAAAAGTCAACATCTATAAACTTCTACATATTTTTTTTAATTGCTTTATGTTTCCAAAAGGGATCTGTATGGACAATCAAGCCAAACATAACACCTGACATTCAATCTAAAAACAAAACTAAATTTGTTAATTTTTGTGATTTTTTGATAAAACTTTGTAATCGATTTATTTTATTTTGTGTAAAAAAAACTATCAATTCGTCAAAATTTTACCATTTGTAGTATAGTATGTATATTGAAAATAAAACATTCCCGCTTTCGAGATATTCAAGTTAAAGAAAACAGTTTTTAACACTTTTGTAAGAATTTTTTGGTTTACATGTGACATTTGACAAGATATTAGTTTTAACTTACAATTGTGTTATGTAGAAATTAAAATAAAATTGAGGTTGATATCACTAGCAATTCTAGAGATATTGCAGTCAAAGAAACATTTTTACTCATTTATGGTAGAATTTGAGTAGTTTTTAAATTGTAAAAAAGTCATTTCACATATTGAAAAAAATATATTGACGTTGATATTATTTTTTATTTATTGTATATTTTGCGATAAAATTTTCTGACTTTTTTTTCTATTTAAAAAAATCAACGGTAAAATGTATTCCAAGTCAAAAGACTTTTTTGTTAATGAGATACATACATATATGCGACCAAACAAAATTGCCATAGTAAACAAAATTTAAATAACTGTTAATGAAAGTCTTTTGAAGTTATAACCTGTTAGTTAAAGTTTAATTGGATTCGTTCATGGATATCGGCCACGAAAAAATGGTATCTTGAATGTACGAACGTATGTAAGCACACATGCACACAAAGCCATATGTACATACATATGTGTAGAGATGTTAGCTTTAGATTCTTGGGATGACCGACACGGCGGCGCTGCAGCGTCTAAAATGTTCATAATTGTCAAAAATTTCAATTTGACGAATCCAAACGATAATAATATATTCCCGTGAAAAGTTAACAATTTGTGTTATTATGTATTTAAATAGTATTTTTGTGACCCCAACTGAGCGAAAAGCTGGATCCGCCCTTGTGTACGTTTTCTTTTCATTTCAATATTTTCTCGAAAACAGGTCCTGATCTCATTTGCACTGCAATTTTTTTGTTTTTGCCAAAGACCAAGAAATCCCCTCTCTATTGCCACAAAAAACATCAAGATCAAATATAAAAAAAAAAAACGATCCTGACTTTTCCTACGTCATCAAACTAAAGGGTGCAAGAAGTAGGTAGATAAACCACACACAGTATTGTTCTGCATACTTCCTACGAAGCGAATTGGACGTAAACTTGCTTTAGTCAACGCATTGACAAAATAAAACTGGTTTGTCATTACTTATTCCTAAAATTCCAATAACCGGTTTTTCTATTGCATTTTCTCTTCTTGATGCAAAACGGACGAAACAACCAGCAATACAATATGTAAACCAACAGCATATTTCTATTACAGCAAAAACACATTCTCTCCGAGCGCTAATATCGCAGTGGGAACTTAAACTTCTATGTGTACGTGTGAAAAGGTAATTTCAAACTAAAAACAATTTAGACTCTTTTTAAAAAATTTATTTAAAAAAAACCATCACCGCAACTAGAATTTTTGAATTGGAGAACGATAGAAAAAAATAATGAAAAAAAATTAAAAAAATATGCACAAGCATCATTTACTCTGGAAAGCTAATTGTTATTTGAGCTTTTTCAATAAACATTTAAAGTGTTAATAATTTTTTTTCGAAAAAGTTTATCCGTCACTATTAACTAAGCTATTCAATAAAATAAAGCAAACAAATAAAGTTCAAAAGGCTAAATAAACAATGAGGGATTTTTAATATCCTCGAAAAAAAGTTTTTTGCGTTTTTTTAGGTTTTTTTATTTTTTTAAACTTTAAAATTGAATTATTTCAAAAACATTTTTCTCGTAATAAAAATATTTGAGACTAGCTTTACAATACTTTTTGTTTCGATGAAATGTAATTTTGTAGATCTTTTTGATATGTTAATAACTGTAAATTGGAATCTATTATTTTGTAATTGCAATATTGATGATATGTGTAATAATTTTTATAGAACTCTTTTTAACTGCTTTTACGAAACTATTCCTTTAAAAAGAACACGTTCTGCTTCAAATACTCCACCATGGTTTGATACGCGTATTAAAAACTTAAAAAATAAAAGGAACAAAGCTTGGGTAAAATATAACATAACTAGAAATGACGATGATTACAGAACTTTCTTAATTCTAAAACAACTTTTCACTGATTATTCTAACACCCTATATGACGATTACATTTGTAAAATAGAACATGATATTAAATCTAATCCAGATAGTTTCTGGAATTTCGTTAATAGTAAAAGGAAAACGTGTGGCTATCCGAATTCGATGTCTAATAATTCGTCAACTAGTCATGATCCAAAGGTTATTGCAAACATGTTTGCTAACCAATTCAAAGAAGCATTTGAAGAATCAGACTATAATAATTCCTCTTCTTTTTCATCTTCTTCTGACAATTTCACTCATTTAAAGGCAATTAATTTTGAAATAAGTGAAGATACAGTTGATCAACATATATTAAATCTCGATGAGTGCTTTACTCCAGGTCCCGATGGTGTTCCATCTTTTATATTAAAAAAATGTGCTTCTTATTTGTCATATCCGTTATGCTTCCATAAAAAGTTCTATTTTTCCTGTTATCTGGAAAAGTTCATTTATTATTCCTATACAAGTTAATAATATGTATAAATTTATCTCAACTTGCAACTTCTTATTTTCCCACGTTTTCCCACATTCCCATATTTCTAATTGCATCTACTTATTTTCCCACGTTCTACCACATTCTCCCAATTTACTTATTTTGCACTTCCGGCACACGCAGTGTCAAATAGCATTAAGTTTTAGGTAATTTAAGAAAAGCTTTAGAATTAAGAATGATATATAAAATAAAGTCAGTTCAAAAAAAAAAAGGCCCAAAGAATAAAATAATGAACTATAGACCCATTGCTAAACTATCTGTGATACCTAAACTGTTTGAGTCAATTGTGAGTAATGTTCTTTCTTTTCATTGTAGTTCTGTAATTGTGATAGCCAACATGGCCAACATGTCAAAAAGAGATCCACTGTTACTAATTTATTTAACTTCGTGTCCTTTTAGCTAGATGTTTTTGAAAAACGCGGGCAAGTTGATTGTGTATTTACTGACTTTAGTAAAGCCTTTGACAAGTTATGTCACAATACACTAATTTTAAAGTTATACCATCTAGGATTTAACAACAATTTTATAAATTGGATTTCTTTATACTTAAAAAATCGTCGTTATTCTGTCTTGTTTCGTACTGAAAGTTCAATTCAATTTGTTGTCAATTCTGGCGTCCCTCAGGGCAGCCACTTAGGTCCTATTTTATTTGTTTTATTTATTAACGACTTGGTCTCAAACTTAAAAAACTCGTCTGTCCTTGTGTATGCTGATGACATTAAGCTTTTCAAAAGTATAAAATCCTTCTCTGACTGTTTATTATTACAAGAAGACTTAACAATATTAAGGGAATGGTGCAATAAAAACCGACTTGTTTTAAATGTTGACAAATGTAAAACTATGAGTTTTACCCGTAAAAAATGTCCGTTTTTGTACAACTATACGTTTGATTCTTGTCCGTTATGTAAGGTTTCTATGTTTTCTGACTTAGGTATTATTCTAGATCCCAAATTATCATTTAATGATCATTTAAGTTACATAATTAAAAAAGCCAATAGGGTTCTTGGATTCATTAAAAGATTCTTCCATGGACATGGGAAAATCTACTTCCGCCTTATTCTCAAAGACTAGATTTGATCAGCCTCCCTTTTTTGACTAACCACAGAAAGTATATACAATTTTGTTTTATTGTTGGGATTATTAATGGTTCGATATCATTACCATCAGTTCTAAGTAAATTAAATTTCAGTTTCAGTCGTTCAAGTTTAAGGCGACAGCAACCTATTACTCAAATATTTAGCAGATCAAACTATGGTGTATGTAGCCCATTCAATCAATTAATAACAATTTATAACGAATTTCATTTTTGTTTTGATTCTGTAAATGATAATATAAAATGTAAAAATTTTAAACTTATGTTTTTCAACAATGTTTAATCATAAATGTTAATTATGATATTAGATTATATTATAGATTATATTAGATTATATTATATTATATTAGACTAGCTAATTCCCACCCGCTTCGCTGTGTGCATTTATGATTATACTGAAAAATATTATTGTTGCTTTTTCGAATTTTCGGAAATTATAGTGATGAAATGCCATTCAGATGTTTGTCCATAATTGAAATTAAGAAATTAAAAAGAATAAAAATGCTTTTTTCAATTTTGTCCCATTATAGATTTTAATGATTTAAATCTACTCTGAGAAGAAGGAAGGAAAAAATCTATCGAAATTCGACCCTTTCGTTAAAAAATCGGAAAAGATTCAAATGTACGAATACGAATGAGAGTTTCAATTTTGATGCATCTTGTTAAATGATTTTTTGTCATTTTTAGGATTACCAATATTTATTTCAAATAACTGCATGTCTATTTTGTTTAAAATTTATTTGTTTCCTTCTTGGGAGCAAATAAATGCAAGTAGTACAAGGTGTACGAATATGACTAAAAGTGACTGTATGGACTTTCATTTTGTAAAGAATTGTTTTCGAATACCATTTTTATATACCAACAATTCTCTACAAAATGCCAAAAACAAAATTGAAATCGGTACATAAATTCGCGCGTTAGGCGAACAACAAAATATTTAAGTGGTCCTAAATACATTTGAAACCAAAAAAATTACACATCGGTATATTGATCACTTCACGTTTAAAAATTTAAATTGAAAACGATTCAAAATAAAATAAAATAATTTAGGTTAAAAAAAAAACTAAGTTTAAAGCTAAATTAATGATAATGGGAATATATTTTCTAACACACAAAATTGAACATTTTTACTGTATACATGGAACTGTCGATTCCGAAAAATACTTGCACATTCTCGAAAACGCCTTAATACTATAATTTCAGCAAGTGCGATCAAAAATGGAAATTTGGAGAATCGTGTGCTTAAAGTATCAAAATCTATGGGAAACAATGTCAAAACTGTTAAAATATGTACATTTGTTGTTGATGTTGCAAAATTGCGTTTTTATGAATCGATTTAATTTTTTGCTATTTGTAGAGAATGGTGCGTTCGAATATAACTTTTTTTTACATAGAAACCATCTACAGAAAATTCTCTATAAAAGGCAAAAAACCAAATTAAAATCGGTGCATAAATGCGCGAGTTAGGCGGCCACACACACATTTTAGAAACTCATTTTTATATATATAGATTATAAGAACTATTTTTAACATTGTTATCGTTAGATTTTAACGAACTAAATAAACATGAAATATGTTGTAGATTAAAGTAGTTATACCTGTTCAAACACACCAAACTCATTGAAAATTGCATAAGATTGGACTAATTTTTTGACCATAAAAAAAAATTAAATAAATTAAAGTGAATCCGTAGCTTCTTTAGTTAACTTAATTTCTTTTGAAAACACCAAAAAATTAAATAAAAACCTTAGATATAAAAGAAATAAATGGTGCATTTTAAACTACTATCAGAATTACTATATTATACATACATTCAAAAATTATAATGATGCAGTGTATAGCCCAGTTTATTTAAAATGCTTTAATTTTTATTTCATTCAATTAGCATTCGAAATGTAAAAGTTATCGCTGTATTTGTATCGTTCCAGCCGTTTTTTTGGCTGGCCACCCAGCCTTAAACGCAAAATTTATATAACAACTTTTTTGTTTTTATTTCACATATTTGAAAAATTGCCAACTGCGCCAATTAAATCACGGTTTCGCGGTTTGATTTAAAAAAAAACTACACTCGTTTTTCTTTTTATGTTTTTATGAAAGTGATAAAATGTACCACGTAAGCAAAAAGTTGTTTTCAAAATTCATTCCGTGAAATATGAATAATATCATTCTTTTAATCTATAATGGGATGTCTTTGGAGTAACGGTTACTTACAATTAGTTCCTTTTTGAGATAAGAATAATTTGCTGTCAGGCGAGGGAAATGTGGGAGGTTCACAAGGTAGGATTAGGAGACGTCTCGGACGTAACTTTATCGGTCTATTTTTAATTCAAGTGAAAAAAATAAAGTTTTCAAAAAAAAACTAATTATGAAAGCCAAAAGTTGCCCAAAAAAAAGCTTAAAAATTAGTTTGAAAAGTAATTTTTCAATTTTTTCATGAAACATAAAATTTTTTGATTTGCTCTAATTAATTCTTAATGAAAAACTGAAAACTATGTGACTGTGTATCTAATAATTTTCGAGAAAATTGAAAAGTATACTAAAATTACTGTTTATGAATTTTTTGTTTTTTTTTTTAGTTACGTACATAAATACTTGAAATTTGAAAATACATAGATCAGTTTAAGCTCGCAGTATTATGCCATTTAATGTAATGTAATGTAGTGTAATAATGGCAATATGTAACATATTCCAAACTATAGGATTTGGGTTAAGTGGGAGGTTGGGTGTATGCAAAGTTTCTTTTGTATTTAAGTAAAGCTGTATTTAGAAAAAAACTTTATTTACTGTACATATGTAATTGTCATCAATAACATTAATTAAATTAAAATATTTATACCGCTATCCCCGAAGTTATCAGTGTGGGTTGCACTCAACCTCTTTTATATCATAAAATCATAGAATAATATTATTAAACGAAAAAACCTGTACCATACACAGGTGATATTATTTTATGATTTTTTTAATTAACAAAGTTTTTTAACTACATATTTATTTTGTTTTTACAAAAGTATATCTTACTAATAATCCCATCACATCTGGTATCCGCTCTTTCTACTGAACTAAAGTAAATAAGAATACCTACCTACAAAATTTAGCTACCCGTCTCCTTAAATTCCACAAAAAAGTTTCACTAACCTATTTATATTAATTTTGTATATACCAAAAATCATTTGATCTCACTTGATTTATCGTATTTAATTTTACTTTGTTATTCTAGACTCTACTATTTATTCAATTATTCATCCTTCATTATGTGTCCGACACTAACCCCTATGCATAAGTTAAACTTCATTTGAAAATTTTCTGAATCAAAGGAAATAGATACCTACTTTGAACTCGGAAGTTACACTTTGCCAACCAGTATCATGCTCAAAAAGGGACTATTTCTTTGAAAAGTTATGAAACTACTAAAGTTTTGGCGATTATGAGAGTCTCCCTTTAAATTTTATGGGTATATTTATGATCGGCCATTAAAATTGTGAGTCACGTTATTACTCCAAAGAAAGTGTGTCATAATTCATGTAGCCTTATACTTAAAGATGTTTAAAATGTTGAAAACATATACCATGCATAAGTTATTGTAGGTATGGGTATTTTCTTTTAGACGGCAAAAATATGTATTGTAGATATATGTTATGTGAGTATGTATGTAAGAGTTCATAATTATTTTTGTACCTATGTATGTATGTATGTATTTATTCTAAAGTTACACGTTCCTTTATTAATCTTAAAGAATAATCGATTTTGTAATACATAATTATATTACATTAGCCGTGTTTTATTGGTAATTGAAAATACTAGCTAGTAAAATTTTACATGAAAAACAACAACACCTCAAAAGTGAACAAAAAGTAAGCTAGTGTTTATCCGCAGTAATTTAGTGAAGATAGAGTTTCATCTAGTTAAATGTAGGGGCAGTCAAGAAGTGCAAAAAATATGCAAATGTTGGCAACATGAGGGTGTGTTCGGTAACAAATACACTTCTTTTACACTTCGCCTGCATTGAAAAGTGCAAGTGATCCACAAATTTCAAACCAAACATTTATTTGGGTTGAAATTATAAAAATGCAATTATTTCGTTGAAAATTTATTAAAATCAATACTTTACCAAATTTTTACAATTTTTAGGAACAATTCATAAGAGACAAAATAATTTTCTTTAGGATTAGTGTATTTTACCATCACATATTGTGGAAAATTTATTGAAATATGCTTGTTCTCATTAAAAAGCTGACAAAGGTTGCTTCCATAAATGCATGGTTGTGAAAGTCTGACGAATGCATACCTTTTTTAAATGCACATGTTAAATTTTCGATTTTCTTAAATGCAAGACTCAAATATTTGTTGAGCAAATGTGAAACTATAAAAAGTGACAAGCAAACATATTTTTTTTTGACTTTAATATGATTGCAATTGATCGCATGTATACAATGCATGTATTTATAAAAACACCCAAAATTATATATATACGGTATTGAGTAGAATAATATGGTAATTTTGACTCTACAGGCAACTTGAAGTAACTTCTTATAATTTTTATTAATTATTTCTTTATAATTTCATGTTGAATTTTGTCTTTTAATATTTTATTTATTGAATAAAAAGGATAAAATAATGTTTACTATCCAAATAAATGATCTGTGTAATAAATTCTATAATAATTTAAGGAAAATAGTGAACTACGATTATTCAACTGGTCTTTAAAGTTGCCAGAAACTTAGTTCCATATTTTTCGTTCTTCCATATAAACCAATAGAATTGAACAGGGAGTTGACAAAATGGTGAACTTTAATCTGTGAGTGATAAATATAACAAGAATATCAATATATTTTCAAAGTTTTAATACAAAATATAAGTAAAACACATTCGAAACCAACTCGGTGTGCATTTCCATGCAAACTTCAACTCAACAACCGTTTCCATGCATTTTCCAACTCGACCCAATAATTTACACAATTGTACATTCTTCGAACGCGCCCCATGAACAGCTGAACAGCTGTTGTTTATTTTGATTTAAAACTCAAATTGGATTTTTAACTAAAATGTAAAGATGTTAGCCAGAAATTTCTTTAACAAGTGAATTTGTATATTTACAACTTTTGTTTGCAATATGCATTTAATTTTTTGTATTTTCATGTGCACTTTTGCCTTTTATATTTTGTCCGTGACAGAAGATTTTGAAATTTTGACAACAATAATTTGAAGTAATGTAGGGACACCAAGAAGTCAAATGAAAAGTGAATATAACAAAGAATATAGCGTTTTATTGGTACTCGAATACTATGTTAGGGATAGATTCCCAATAAAACGCGCCTATTGTATATAGGAAGTAAAAAAAATAAGCCCTCAGGTTTCTTGATTATTTCAAAAGGAGTTTTAAGAATTAGCTCCTTAATGTTGAATTTAATTTTCTTTTATACAAAGTGTACAGATTCTTTTGAACACATTGCAAATTCTTGAAAAACAATACTTTTATTTGGAGACGTAGGTACATACATACATAAGTAAAATCTGGATGGAATTTGACACAGTGATATTATTTCTATTCAGAAATAGAACAATATCTCACAATATTAAAGTGTGTGTTCGATCCAAATACTAGTACATATGTATGTACATAATATACATGACAAATTGAGTACAGAAATAATATGCTCATAATTATATTACCTCAAAACTCCGTTTTTTAATGTCTCCTTTTTATACAAAATTTACTTTTTTATAAAAAATCTATTCACCAATTGTTAGATTTTGGCTGTGACGAAGAGCTGAGTTAAGACAAAATAAATTTAGTTTAAAAAAAACTAATAAGACACGCTTAGCACATCAAACTAAAAAAATTAAAAATAATTTTTAAATTAAGTTGAAAACAATAATGAACTTAAGATACTAGTCTTATTGTAAAAAAAGCGTTGGGGCCTTGTGGTATTTCGTATATCGAGCATGCCACGCTTTTTTCACAAAAACACTAGTATTTTAAGTTCATTATTGTTTTCAGCTCAATTTAAAAATTATTTTTAATTATTTTAGTTTGATCTGCTAAGCGTGTCTCATTAGTTTTTTTTAACTATATTTATTTTTCATTTTTTAGTTCGATGTGTTGTCAAACAAATTATTTTTTTAGTTTTCGTAATTTTATTTTAAAAAAATGATCAGCCATAGTTGTGATTTGAATCTACAACCCTTGGCGTGTGGCGCCTGCGATTTAGCCTATTATTAAAAAAAAAAAATTATCAGCCATGGTTGGGATTTGAACTAACGACCCTTGTCAAATCCGAGGCCAAAAATGAAACGTGGCCGCGCGTTTTTTTTAAATTCAAATTTTATACAAGTTAACTTATATCTACTTTCATACTAGACAAAATTCAGTAAACTAGCCTACTTTATGATACTTAAATATAACTTACTGGAAATTCATGAATACTTAAAACTAATGCCTTTCGGCCTATGAACTATTTTTTTTCTTTTTGTTTCTGTTTATTTCGTTAGAAAATTAAAAAAAAAACTAACATCTTTATTTTTTAATTAATTGCTTACATACTAAGTCCTTAACGTAAAACTTTAAACTACCCCTAACCTACCTTCAAACTACTTAAAACTAGAACAACCACAGCGGAAAAAACTATGTCCATAAATGTATGTATGTGTTGTTAATTATGTTTCTAATTGTCTTTTTTTTTTTATTTTTTTATATTTTTTTTATTTTATTTTGTTTGTATTTTTTTAATTATTTTTTGTTTTTATAGTGCCATGCACCGTCCCTACTCTACTTAATCTACTTAATCTAAGACTAAAAACAAGTATGTAAGCCGGCCAAGGCAAAAAATACCCCTCCCCGGTTTACCCCATATTAATTTCTTTTAGCCACCAAAACTGGTTCTCCTGTCTTCTCCTGTCAATACGGTCCTGTTCGGAAACAGCCCAACTGAACCAGAGCTCCGCTCCATCTCGGGCGAGGACGTCTCGTTCGTACAAGAGTCGCCGGTCCACGGTTCTACGTCTGACCTGGTAGATAAGCGGTACTGCCAATCTATCCTGTATCAAGCCGCATTGGTCTAAATAGAGGAATGCCTCTGGTGGGATAAAGCCGCTCAAGCGTGCCATATCGAAGTATTCGTCGTTTGGATAGAACGCCCCGAAAATCAAATTATTGGTCGAAGTCATAGCTCTCGCAATGTGACCCCGAACAAGTTTTATCACGAAATTGTCAATTCTGTTGATCCGAGCTCCGTTGTATAGGACCTCGTTTGAATAATAATGCAAATAAGAAGATTCTGGTGTCCGATACCAACCGAGACATCTCCGGAGACACTGCCTCTCGAACACCGGAAACTTCTCCATTTGGGAAGGGGAAATGTTGAACCAAACAGGACAACCATAGACTAGCATTGGCCGTATGAGGGCCATGTAGCAAATTACCTTCACTCTGGGGTCAAGCCGACTGCTGTAAAACAGCCGTTTCGTCAGAGCGAGGGCTCCTCGGGCTCTGGTCAGAGCAGCATTTATATGTCTGTCGAAATACAAGTACTGGTCCAACTAGATACCGAGGTACTTCACTACACTTTTGCACGCCAATGGCCGCCCGTCAGGCCCAACAATAACCATCTTGCGCCAATTTGTACATGTATCTCTCGTGGCCTTAGCCAACGGAGTTCGGAACAGAATTGCCTCCGACTTTTGGACATTTATTTTCAGTTTCCAGTCGTCGCAATATCGCTGAATCCTTTCGAAGTCACGCTGCAGGAGTACGACCGACGCACTATGGGACCAAATGAGCTTGAGCGTCTCAAAAATCTGTAACTTTTTTGTTTCTTCATCAAAATAAATGAAATTTGGAACGTAATATCTTGAATATAAATTTTCAGGTATTTTTAAAATCCACTAATATTATGAGTATAAAAAAAATATTTAAAATTTCAAAATAAAATTTGTATGTAGAAATCTTGAGGATAAAAGGATATAAATGCATAAAATCACCTCTGATATATTATTAAAGTATATTTAACATAAGTAAAATTCGAAATTTTAATATGCCAGGGTTGCCATACTCACTTTTTACTTTTCCTAAAAATTGAAAGAAATTATATTCATTAAATATACATATATTTTTCGAACTTTTAATCAAAGAATGTTTTTGAAAGTACGTTATAATAAGATAATTTTTGTACTTGAAGAGTTTATTAAACTTTTAATTTTTTTTCCGAACCAAACATTTTTGGCTGTAAAAATATAATACGCGAATAAAGCAAAAATATAACCAAACCATCAAAATAATTAATGCATGAAATTTTATGATTGGAATCCACGCAGAAGATTATCTTATGCAACAAAGCAAAAGTGTTCCAAAAACCCTTAAGTTGGCTTTTTGTAAAATCACAGTTTAAGGGGGGAGATTCGGAGGTGTTGCATGTAAGAAAACTGACTTATTCGTCTTGGTACATTCAAAACGTATGATACATGATTTTAGAGTAGAATTTAATGCTTGATCCATTAAAACCGAAACCAACAAAATTGAACTACCCTTTAAAAAGTTATGGCCCTTTTTATGTAAATTAATAGGGTTTCAAAGTGAAAATAAATAAATATAGTTTGAAAAAAACTAAAAAACACGCTTTTAAAACCCATCAAACTAAAAAAGCGGAAAATAATTTTTAATATAAGCTGAAAACAATAATGAACTAAAAATACAAGTGTTATTGTGAATAAGCGTGGGGCGCTCGATATATGAAAAAAAAATATGGCCAATGCGCGAAACGCTTTTTCACAATAACACTTGTATTTTTAGTTCATTATTGTTTTCAGCTTATATTAAAAATTATTTTCCGCTTTTTTAGTATGATGGGTTTTAAAAGCGTGTTTTTTAGTTTTTTTCAAACTATATTATTTATTTTTAACTTTTTAGTTTAACGTGCTTTAAAAGCGTGTTTTTTAGTTTTTTCAAACTATATTTATTTTCACAGATTTGATGTTTTTTTGTGATTTAAGAAAACATTGAAACATTTCATTGACCCATTTAGTTGATTGAAATTGTAAATGAAATTTGAATTATTTATTTATTATTTAAAATCTCGTAATTTTAATTTAAAAAAAAAGTCACCCATAGCTAGGATTTGATCCCACGACCCTTGACGCTCAAACTGAAACGTGACCGCGCTTTTTTTTTTAAATTCAAATTTTGTATTCATTTTAACTTAAAACTACTTACATACTAGACAAAATTCAGTAAACTAGCCTATTTAATGATACTTAAATATAACTTACTGGCCCTAAACGGGCGCTCTAAGGAATTCATGAATACTTAAAACTAATGCCTTTCGGCCTATGAACTAATTTTTTTTTTTTTTAATGTTTATTTTGTTAGAAAATTTAAAAAAAACTAACGTCTTTGACTTTTATTTGGTAACTTACATGCTAAGTCCTTAAAGTAAAACTTAAAACTACCCCTAACCTACCTACAAACTACTTAAAACTAGAACAACCATAGCGGCAAAAACTATATCCATATTATGTATGTATGTGTTGTTGGTTATGTTTGTAATTGTTTTTTTTTTTTAATTTCTTTTTTTTTTGTTTTTTTAATTTTTTTTTTTTAATTTAGATTTTTTTTGTTTTCTTTTTATTTTGTATTTTGTATTTTTTTTTTGTTTTTTTTTGTTTTATAGTGCCACCGTCCCTACTTTACTTAATCTACTTAACCTAAGAGTGACCGCGCTTTAACCAACTGAACCACCGCAGCACTTAAAATGAGGGAGTCTATTAATATTTATAAGCGCATATTAAAATCAGGAAAAAGCAGGAGCTGTGGGATTAAAATATTTAATCCTGGTAATCCTGATGAGGATATTGAGATAAACTTATGAAATTATTGTTTTGCCACCGGTTCTTGATATGTGTACAAAATTTTATTAAAATCGGTTCGTGTAAAGTGGGTCAAAATGGAGTGTAAAGGTGTCGTTTACATACATACATACATACATACATACATACATACATACATACATACATACATACATACATACATACATACATACATACATACATACATACATACATACATACATACATTACATACATACATACATACAAGTGAAGCTAATATAAGCGTGTTAAAAATGGGATAGATGACTATAAAACAGGTGATAGAATTTTATAACGGATTTACTTAAAATAGTTTTAAATAAGAATTTTTTACTATGGGAGAGGGGGTCTATCTCTACCTATTTGGACGGGAGGGGCGATTAAAAAAAATACTTTTAATACAAAAAAAAAATTATTAAAAAATAACGGTAATACGTACAATCGAGTACCATACATATATTTAAATCCAAAATTAAGTTCTTTCGCCTTATGTTTAAATCAAGTTACAGAAATGCGTAGTTTTCGAAAAAAACTAGTTATAAAGTTAAAATGTAAACAAAAATCAGGTTAAAAAAAAGTTCAAAATTTATTTTTTTCAAAATGTTTGGATTATTTGCTAATTTAAAATTTATGATTCGAGGCTCCCAATCATTTTTAACAATTAAAAAAAGATTATTATTAACTGTTCTTTACAAAACCGTTATTATATCTTGTCGCTTAAGTTATCGTATACTTGTCAAAAAATGCTCTTTTTACACAATTTTGCTCATCAATCAAAAAAGCGGACGTATGCGGAAAATTTTATTTTTGATTCTTAATTTACACTAAAAAAGCAATAGAAAAAAACCTTTAAATCAGTGGAGCCAAGTGGAGCTCACAAAGAAAACTCAAATTGAAAAAAACTCAAAGCGTAAAAAAACCCTTTTTCTTTTGTTTTCTTTAAATTAAATTTGTAATTGAAATTTAAAAAAGAAAAGTAAAGAGCAAAAAACAAACTTTTCAAAAATATATAACATCATTGTACTTTATCCACAAATTTATGAAATATGTGACTTCAAACTTCTCATTGTTCAAATTACAGAAAAAGAAAAAAAAATTGGCTATGTTCAGGAACCAATTTAGGTGTCAGAAACAACAAAATTGAAAAAAAAATTACTGTTTCAATAAGATGAGTTTTTCTAGTTTCAGACCCCATCATTAGATTTGTCATATTATGAAATTTTTAAATACCATTTTTGAGACGCTAAAGCTCATTTGGTCCCATAGTGCGACGCCTCCTCCTGTGTGCTACTGCACTCTTGTAAATTCGAACGTTAAAAGTAAACGTTAACACTCGTGGTGATATTATTTATAATTTCCGTGAAAGCCAAAATATATCCACTCGCTAACACATTTGGTGATCGACGTAGAGCGGAGATCTTACCAGGACACCACGAACTCTACTGATTTATAAACCTATGCGCAAATTCCTAAATATTGTTAAATAAGCGCCCAATATGTCCCATTAAAATTTAATTTCTTTGTTTACCCTTATTATTATTTTCTACCCTTATTCCTCTTTAATTAAAAAAAAACTAAGAAAATCGGTCAACCGGTTTGGCTGGTTAGTGAACGAACACAAAAAACAGATTTTCTTTTATATATATAGATTAACACAAATGCATTACACTTATAAATTCTTTTTACTAGTATGTAGACAAATAAATAAATTGTGATAATGTACTACCATACATTCATACAAGCATATATTATAGTTTTTTGTAATTTTTTTTTAAAATGACACATTTTATTTTCATTTTTTATAGAATAAACAAATCCAGGGAAAAAACTTCCATGTTCAATGTTGAAATCAGGCGAACAAAACTTTCAATGTGTAGTTTTTTGTATGGAACTATTGTGTCAGAGTGCAGCAGTCATGTGTGTTACACAGCATTGTGTTGCAGTTCAAGTCATGCACATACTTATATAAATTACGATAAAAGTCAAACGTAGAGAAAATTGAAAAGATAGCGCACAATCAACTAATCTGCGAAATGGGTTCCCAAAAGACAACATTATGTTATTGTGAGATAAACGAACGAGTATGATGAACTACATACTAGTACATAAAACTTTTGGAAATGGATAACATACTGTCTAGGTGCCTTTTTCAATTTTGTTTAGAATTCTGAATTGGGAATTATGATAGTATCAGAACTTCGATTAAGAAAATTGAACATCTTTTGAATGTGTTACAATTTCTTTGCATTACCTTTTTAGTGAAGTGCGATTTTTATGTATGCACATGTATGTACATATAGTTCAAGGCGTTTAATTAGTTATAAAGAAACATTTAGTTTTATTAATAACACAAGGGAACAAATTTAAAATTTTTGTATACAACTGTTAACATTTTTTTTGGTTCGGATTACAATTGAATGACATTACTTAAAACTTAGTATGGGTCATTTCTTATAAGATTAATAATGATGAAAACAAAAAACATAAAAAGGCATTGGTATGAACAAATATAAAACAAATAAAAAAGAGGCTCGGTGCGACTCACACTGATAACTTTCCATTTATTTTGAAAATTTGGCAGTTATTGAAGATTTTGCATTGTACATCGCCTTTTAACAAAATAATTTTTTTTTTTATTTTTAACTTCTCATAGGAGATATTGTTATCGGTCCGATTTGTCAAATTGAAATTTTGGACAAATATCTCGAGAATAGGCAATGATATTGTATTAAACTGTATTTTATTTTCAACATAATGCATTTTCAATACCTTGAAATATTGACGAATATCAAATTACCATAAATACAAAATGGTCAGTCTTTTTTTTTTGTTAAAACTATGTATTCGATCTATTTTTGGTTTTAATTTAACAATTTTAGTAAAAATACTTTATCAGACTTAAGAAATTTTATTATTTTTGAAAAGTAGAATGAATTCAAAATCAATGACATTTTGAGCACTCGAGATATTCAAATTGAAAAACAATTTTTGGCACTTTTTCGTAAATTTTTGTTGTAGTTTTTATTCAAAAAAACTGTTAATTAATTTTTTCTATATTATAAAAATAACGGTATGTTGAATTTTGTTCAAATTTATAGCAAAATTGTATTACACCGGAATGTGCAGTTTATTTGAAGTCAATAGCTTTGTCCGTTGCTGAGATATTTGCAACCAATCATAATTTTAACTGTTTTTTTTTTTTTAAATCGCTATTGTGAAACAACCATCAACTGAAATTCTATTAAAGTCCTTTCTGCATCTTTGGAAGTTATAACCTGTCGAAAAAAATTTAGTTGGAGTCGATATCTCTACGCGTTCTTGAGATATCGGACGAAAAATGATTCTCGAACTTTCAAAAGTACACACACACAGACATCTCTCTAAAAATGACAGATATATAATTGTGTTCAGTGATGAGGCTCATTTTTGGTTGAATGGGTACGTAAATAAGCAAAATTGCCGCATTTGGAGTGAAGATCAGCCAGAAGCATTGCAACAGCTACCAATGCATCCCGAAAAAGCCACTGTTTGGTGCGGTTTATGGGCCGGCGGCATTATTGGGCCATATTTCTTCAAAGATGATGCGAATCGCAGCGTTACTGTCAATGGTGAACGCTACCGAGCGATGATAACAAACTTTTTTTTGCCCGAAATGGAAGTTCTTGACTTGCATGATATGTGGTTTCAACAAGACGGTGCCACATGCCACACAGCACGCGAAACAATGGCGCAATTGCCAGGCGAGTTTGGTGAACAGTTAATTTCACGTTTCGGGCCGGTCAATTGGCCGCCTAGATCGTACGATTTGACACCATTAGACTATTTTTTGTGGGGTTATGTCAAGGCTAATGTCTATAGGGACAAGTCCGCTTCGATTGACGCACTGGAAGCCAACATCCATGCTTCATTCGTGAGATACCGGCCGATATGTGTGAAAGAGTATGCCAAAATTGGACTCAGTGGATGGGCTACCTGAGACGCAGCCGCGGTCAACATTTGCATGAAATTATCTTTAAACATTAAATTGCAAGGTTCAAACTATCGATTCAAATAAATATTTCATTCATTTTTCGAATTTTTTGTGTTTTTTTTTTTCTTAAGTTCTAAAGCTCTTAAAAAATCACCCATTATATTGTATGACCTTAAAACGTCCAGATATATCAAAAGCAATAACCTCCTATGGGAAGTAAATTTTTTAACTTCCCATAGGGAGTTATTCTAATC
Organism: Scaeva pyrastri; assembly: GCA_905146935.1. Lineage (NCBI taxonomy): Eukaryota > Metazoa > Arthropoda > Insecta > Diptera > Syrphidae > Scaeva > Scaeva pyrastri. The sequence goes on from LR989929.1 coordinate 41,112,992, forward strand.
GGTCCGATTTGTCAAATTCAAATTTTTGACAAATCTGGACGTTTTATGGTTCCTAGAATCTAAATTCGTCATTTGTAGAGAGATGTCTGTGTGTGTGTGTGTACGTATACGTTCGTACGTTCGTGCGTATGTACGTTCGTACGTTCGAGATACCCTTTTTCGTTAACGATATCTCAAGAACCAGTAGAGATATCGATTCCAATTAAATTTTGTTCGATAGGTTATAACTTCAAAAGAAGCTGAAAGGACTTTTATAAAAATTTGTCAAACGGTTTTTAAACTATAGCAGTTTTTAAAAAAAGTAAAAATTTTAGTTTGTCGCAAATATCCCAGGAACGAATAATGCTATTGACTTCAAATAAATTTTATTGGGTAGATTACAATGTTAAACAGGTTTGGTGTAAATTTGAAAATAATTAAACATACCGTTATTTTTTAAAAAAGTAAAAACTAAAAAAAAATGTTTGGCGCGCAAATATACAATGAAGGAAAAATGATATCATCTTCAAAACATTTTTTATTATGTGAAATGTATTCGTTGACATCTGGTAAAATTTTTGAAAAAATTTAATTGACAGTTTTTCTACAAAAAAATAAAAAAGTACAAAAAATTACACCAAAAGTCGGTAACAAATGTTTTTTGACGTGAATATCACGAGAATAAGCAACGATATTGACTTCAAATTTATTTTAGCTTAAACAAAATACAATTATTAATAAACGCTACAATTTTGACAAATATAGAACTGACAGTTTTCTCAAAAAAATAAAAAACCTTAACAAAAATTAGCCGAAAAATGTCAAAAGTAGTTAATTGACTTGAATATGTCCAGAGTGGTAAATCATTTTAACTTCGGATTTTATTTAATTTTTGCATAATAGAATTGTCAAATTATGATACATTTTTGACAAATGTCGAAATGACAGTTTTTTTTACTAAAATATAAAATTAAAACTGAGATTTACAGAAAAGTGTCATAAATTGTTTTTCGACTTAAATAATATCATCACTACAAACAATGATATTGACTTCAAATGTATTTTATTTTCAACCTACTCGTAATGCATTTGTCAATACCTAAAAAATGGTAAAATATTGACGAATATCAAATTGAAATTTTCACAATAAATACAGAACTACAAATATTTCTAAGAAAATTGGTAAATATTGTTTTCAGATTCAATATATCAGAGATTTTATATGTTAATAAAATTGTTATCAACTAACATCAAAAGTGAATCAATTATTATCAGGAACACCGAGTTTTCAAATTATGCATAATGGGAAGTTATCAGTGTGGGTCGCACCCACCCTCTTTTTAACACGCTTATATTAGCTTCACTTGTATGTATGTATGTATGTAACCGACACCTTTACACTCGATTTTGACCCACTTTACACGAACCGATTTTAATAAAATTTTGTACACATATCAAGAACCGGTGGCAAAACAATAATTTCATAAGTTTATCTCAATATCCTCATCAGGATTACCAGGATTAAATATTTTAATCCCACAGCTCCTGCTTTTTCCTGATTTTAATATGCGCTTATAAATATTAATAGACTCCCTCATTTTAAGTGCTGCGGTGGTTCAGTTGGTTAAAGCGCGGTCACTCTTAGGTTAAGTAGATTAAGTAAAGTAGGGACGGTGGCACTATAAAACAAAAAAAAACAAAAAAAAAATACAAAATACAAAATAAAAAGAAAAAGAAAACAAAAAAAATCTAAATTAAAAAAAAAAAAATTAAAAAAACAAAAAAAAAAAGAAATAAAAAAAAAACAATTACAAACATAACCAACAACACATACATACATAATATGGATATAGTTTTTGCCGCTATGGTTGTTCTAGTTTTAAGTAGTTTGTAGGTAGGTTAGGGGTAGTTTTAAGTTTTACTTTAAGGACTTAGCATGTAAGTTACCAAATAAAAGTCAAAGACGTTAGTTTTTTTTAAATTTTCTAACAAAATAAACATTAAAAAAAAAAAAAATTAGTTCATAGGCCGAAAGGCATTAGTTTTAAGTATTCATGAATTCCTTAGAGCGCCCGTTTAGGGCCAGTAAGTTATATTTAAGTATCATTAAATAGGCTAGTTTACTGAATTTTGTCTAGTATGTAAGTAGTTTTAAGTTAAAATGAATAAAAAATTTGAATTTAAAAAAAAAAAAAAAAAGCGCGGTCACGTTTCAGTTTGAGCGTCAAAGGTCGTGGGATCAAATCCTAGCTATGGGTGACTTTTTTTTAAAATTAAAATTAAAATTCCGAGATTTTAAATAATAAATAAATAATTCCAATTTCATTTACAATTTCAATCAACTAAATGGGTCAATGAAATGTTTCAATGTTTTCTTAAATCACAAAAAAAACATCAAATCTGTGAAAATAAATATAGTTTGAAAAAACTAAAAAACACGCTTTTAAAGCACGTTAAACTAAAAAGTTAAAAATAAATAATATAGTTTGAAAAAAACTAAAAAACACGCTTTTAAAACCCATCATACTAAAAAAGCGGAAAATAATTTTTAATATAAGCTGAAAACAATAATGAACTAAAAATACAAGTGTTATTGTGAAAAAGCGTTTCGCGCATTGGCCATATTTTTTTTTTCATATATCGAGCGCCCCACGCTTATTCACAATAACACTTGTATTTTTAGTTCATTATTGTTTTCAGCTTATATTAAAAATTATTTTCCGCTTTTTTAGTATGATGGGTTTTAAAAGCGTGTTTTTTAGTTTTTTTTCAAACTATATTTATTTTTAACTTTTTAGTTTAACGTGCTTTAAAAGCGTGTTTTTTAGTTTTTTCAAACTATATTTATTTTTAACTTTTTAGTTTAACGTGCTTTAAAAGCGTGTTTTTTAGTTTTTTTTTAACTATTTATCTTCATTTTAATCCCACGAGTAATGAACAAAAAAAGTTCCGCCCTCCCAGAGGTCCGCGTAGAAGGGTAAGGCTAAATTCAACAGGGTGCGCCTGGTGCCCTGAGGTTGACGCTAGCGACATGATATTTTTATTCACCCTCCTGCCATTCATCCCTCGGCACGTTTCCCACCAGTATATTGGATTGGGTGATTTATAATACGTTTTACGTACGCACATGCACAAGGGTGCCTGCTCTATACATACAACCAAAAAAATATAGCTGTCATTTTTTATCCACCGAACGGACATCCCCATGACTTGTCTTTTGCATGGCTCGAACCGTACTGATCGTATAGCTTGATTACATTTACAATCCTCTTTGTGTGTGTAGCAGTAAAAACCGTGGCAATAACAAAGCTTAGAAATATATATTTTGTTCGTAATTTTCAAGGGAGCTTTCAAGAATGGAGCTTTTTATAAGCTTTAAAGGATACCTGGAACCATAAATGTGGCCGTTGACTTCTTTTTTTCACAGATTTGATGTTTTTTGTGATTTAAGAAAACATTTTATTGACTTATTTAGTTGATTGAAATTGTAAATGAAATTGGAATTATTTATTTATTATTTAAAACCTCGTAATTTTAATTAAAAAAAAAAAAAGTCACCCATAACTAGGATTTTATCCCACGACCCTTGACGCTCAAACTGAAACGTGACCGCGCTTTAACCAACTGAGCCACCGCAGCACTTAAAATGAGGGAGTCTATTAATATTTATAAGCGCATAATAAAATCAGGAAAAAGCAGGAGCTGTGGGATTAAAATATTTAATCCTGGTAATCCTGATAAGGATATTGAGATAAACTTAGCAAATTATTGTTTTGCCAACGGTTCTTGATATGTGTAATTTTATCAAAATCGGTTTGTGTAAAGTGGGTCAAAATCGAGTGTAAAGGTGTCGGTTACATACATACATACATACATATACATACATACATACATACATACAAGTGAAGCTAATATAAGCGTGTTAAAAAGAGGCTGGTTGCGACCTACACTGATAACTTCCCATTATGCATAATTTGAAAACTTGGCGTTTCTGATATTAATCGATTTACTTTTGATGCTGATTGATAACAATTTTACTAACATATGTTCAAAATTCTATAATGCAAAAAATAAAATAAATTCGAAGTTAAAACGATTGAGCACTCTGGACATATTTAAGTCAAGAAACTACTTTTCACATTTTTTGGTAAATTTTTGATTAAGTTTTTTATTTTTTGTAAAAAAAATGTCAATTTGATATTTGTCAAAATTGTAACATATTTTAATAATTCTATTTTGTATACACATAAATATTTTTTAAGTCAATATCGGTGCTCATTCTGGAATTTTCAAGTCAAAAAACACTTTTTACCAACTTTTGGTAGATTTTTTTGTACTTTTTTATTTTTGTTAAAAAACTGTCAATTGAGTTTTTTCAAACTTGTTTTGAAGATAATATCATTTTTTCTCAATTGTATATTTTCACGCCAAATTTTGTTTTTTTAGTTTTTCAATTTTAAAAAAATAACGGTTCATTGAACTATTTCCAAATTTATACCAAACCTTTATTACATTGCTATCTACACCATAAAATTTATTTTTAGTCAATAGCATCATCCTTTCTTGAGATATTTGCAACCAACTAAAATTTTCACTTATTTTTAAACTGCTATGGTGAAAAAACCGTTCGAAAATTTTTTGTAAAAGTCCTTTCTGTATTTTATGAAGTTATAACCTATCGAACAAAATTTAATTCGTGTTAATATCTTTATTCACTCTCGAGATACCGTTAAGAAAAAAAGGGGTCTCGAACGTACGAACGTACATACGTACATACATAAGAACGTACATACGTACGAACGTACGTACACACACACACAGACATCTCTCTACAAATGACGAATTTAGATTCTAGGTACCATTAAAATGTCCAGATATGTCAAAAATTTCAATTTCGCAAATCGGACCGATTACAATAACTCCCTATGGGAAGTTAATAATCTCGAAAGTGGTAAAAAACAAAAAGGATAGAAAAGAGTGGCAGGTAGTAGAGAAACCAAATAAGTATTTCAGAATGAGCTGTGATTTTGTAGGAAAGGATCTTATTTAAAGCTTTTAAAGCTTTTTTCATTTCATAGGTCATTCTTCTCCATAAACGTGACAGCTTGAGACATCTGTATATGATTATTTGTGATACCACCTTTCACAAGAATTACGTACAGTGAATTTCAAAAATATTTGTACTTAAATTATTAGAGCAATTTTTAAAATTTACCTTTATTTCATGAGCTATGTACCTATATTATATGACACACGAGTATATTTTAATTACGGACACAGGAATCAAAAAACTTCAAACTATTTTACTATACCTATTCACATAAATTAAATTTACATTTTAAAAAAGAATACAAATAATTTCACAATTGTCGTATATCTTGCACATTTTATGCCTTTACACAAACACACACAAACGGTTTTATTCTACGCTGTACCTACATATAGTTGTGTTTTGTGTAGGCATTAGAGAGGGTTCGGAGAACGATAAAATTTAATTCGTTCGCGATCGAAAAACCAAACTGGGAATTTAATTTTTAATTCAATCGCGAATTTTATTTTTCGGATCTTTGAAAATAAAATTTGTGTTCGCGAACGAATTAAATTTTGTTGAGAACTGAAAAATTTAATTCGTTTACGAATTTATCACAGAAGATCCAAAAAAAGATCCATTCACGAACCGATCGCAGATAAAAAAAATATATAAGTATATCAATTTTTAAATGCTATTTTTATTGTAAATAGAAATGTATTTAAATATTATAATTAGAAATATAAAAACTGCTCACATTATTTATTTATTTCTTTTTTAAACCCCGAAATATTTTTGCTGGCGATGAAATTTAATAAAAAAATGTTAAGAACTTGCTTTCATTCGGAACAAAAATGATCGATGTTTCTTATTGTGACAAAACATACATAGATACCTTATACGACGCAGGACAAAGCGGCTTGGCTTCAGTCGCGGTGGCGTTTGTCGACGCACGTCGTCGGCGTCGGTCGGTGTGGTCGGCTCATAGCAATAAAATAGTTCTAGGAAAAGTGTATGTATTTTAATGCACTGGGAAATTCCCAATTATTACTTATGGCGTACAGTCAATAAATTTTATTGCGGATGAAAAAAGGGTACATATATTTTGCATACATGCAATTGCAGGTAATTGTCTGGCTACACTTCTACTTTCCAATGGTGTCGGCCGGTGGTGGCGCGGCAGGCGGTTTCTCATTTAAATAATCATCAATACTGACACCAAAATTTTCAAAGTCACTTTTCTTTGACACCTCAAAGGACTTCACCTATTTGTTTCTTCTTAATAAGAAATATACTTTTTTAATTAGCATTATTTTTTTCGTCCCATAATGAACATTTTCTTATAACAGCTATTAATACATACATAATTAAAAACAACAGCAAAAATCAACCAAACATCACTAAGAACATTCAAGAAATAATAATATTTTTTCCGATCCTTTTCAGATCTTTACGGATCCTTTCGGATCTTTTCAAATTCTATTCGTGAGAGAACAAAATCCGAAAAAAAAAAATATTTTTTCCATCTCTCACGAATGAAAAAAAGAGAAAGAAAATAATTTAATTCGGTTCGTGAGAGATCTGAAATTTTCGGATCCCGAGAACAGTATCCGTATGGGAATTTTATTTTTTTTCGGATCGTGACAAGATCGGAAAAATGTGAGAAGTATCCATATATTAATCGGTTCGCGAACGATATTTTCCGAACCCTGAGAAAGAATGAATAAGCAACTGGAACTATGGAACTATATAATATGAACGAATACTTTCACTTTGGAGTGGATGTGGATGTGTGGTATTAGTTCTTTTTCGTTTAATTTTGCTGGGTGATGTTGGAGCTATGAACCTATTTGCTTTTAGTTTGGGGAATGAACTGGAACGATTCCGCAGAAGATATGGTTCCTGGAACTATACAGGTCCGAAACTACCCATCTCTACATCTGTATATAATTATTTGTGGTATGATGCAAAGTCGTCTAATTTTGTGCCGTCCAGTAACATAAATTTTCAATTATATTCATATATGTAGCTACCTACACACAAGTAATCGCCATGATTGATACCTATGTTTTCTTTTATATTCAACACATAACCGCTCGATTTTTTTTTGTTTACAAACTATTACTCAAAAAAACTTTCATACGTAAACCTACTATCAACAAAGCAAAAAAGTACCCTTGCCATTAAAATAATTATGTCCTAGTTATTTTCAAAACTTTACTCCATATGAAAAAAGATTCCCTTATACAATGCATTCATACATCATGTGTATAATATAGTTTTTGTTAGTCACAATCCCTCTTCCATCCTTCCACTTTCTAAACCTCAACTTAAATGCACACTTGCATAAATAAACCAACCATTTTTTTTAATTGTCTTCTATATTCTCGTTCAACACGATTCGCATAAAAATTGCCTGTTATTTCTCAACTTGAAACACCGAAGGCACTTCTCAAGACCCCTTCAAATCCTATTTAAGGGACGCGGACGTTCCATGTTTGAAAGTCTACAAACCATTATAATCTCGTGGAGCAGGCGGCAAACGCTCGCTAGCATGAATAATTACCCTCACTTTAGCCCCTATGGAGGCTAAAAAGAATAAACACAAACTAAACCAGAGTGCACTATTACTTGAAGTGTGACGAAGGAGCAGAGCTTACAAGAGGACATCAAGAACGTTGAAAACGTTTAAAAGTGGCTGTGATTTAATTTCTTCAAAAGTTTTTTTTTTAATTAAATGAAATTAAAAGTAAGTTATAATCAGATCGGAAATTATGTGTGCGATACTGAAATATTAATGAAAATTGTTAAGCCACTCAATAACGCGTAAGGCTTGTCGTTAATAATGATGAATTATATTTATTGGACGGAGTAAAAAGCCATTTTCAAAAAAAATATTTTTAAATATTAACTTTATTTTCACTATCAAATTAAATACTTCAATAGTTCCTAGGTATATGGTTCTTACATACTACTCGGCAACTACTGGCAAAACTCCTTCTGTGATGTATCTATTTATATCGTTATCCTGATGAGTTAAATTTCTTGTCCTCATGGTCTATGGTTGTGTTGGTTAATTACTTTTTGTATCCTTCCCATAGGAGGTTATTGTTATCGGTCCGATTTGTCAAACTGAAATTTTTGACATATCTGGACGTTTTAAGGTATCTGTGTGTGTGAGTGTACGTACGTTTTCCTACGTTCGTACGTTCGAGAAATATTTTTCTTCGACGATATCTCAAGAACGGGTAGAGATATCGACTCAAACTAAATAAAAACAGTGATTGAAATAACTATTTTGTTGCTATAATTGGATAAAAAATATAAAAAAGTATAAACAAATATAATTCATTGTTTGTCGTTTCCTTACCAAAACCTTGGTTCAGGCCATGCATTTTTATTAAAAAAAAGAAAAATGTTGACAGCGACAGGAATCGAACTTAGGACCCCTCACGTCTAGAGCGGAGATCTTACCAGGACCAGTGTGCACAAATTCCAAATTCCAAAATTTAATTTCTTTGTTTAACATATTTTCCATATTTTTTTATAATTTTTTTTTTGCGCCCTAAAAATTCTACTCTTAATCCTCTTTAATTTAAAATAAAATTAAGAAAATCGGCCAACCGGTTTGGCTGGTTAGTGAACGAACACAAAAAAACAGACTTTCTTTTATACATATATATTATCTTATTATTATAGGTATAATGCTTGTAGATCATTAGCGATCCTGTTTATTTTATTATGTCCTCTTACTGTTTTGGTACTGTTAAATGTTTATAACTCCCCCCATCGCTCAAAATGAATCGCCCCAATTCATCACTTTGTTTCTGAAGTAAGGCAAGCCCGTCTTCTAATGTCATCTCTTTTTGTGGAGCTGATGTTGATATTGGTTCGATAATATCTTGTATCGGTATGTTATTGTTAATTTTGATTTGATTTTTCTTAAAAAAAAGGCTAATATAATAATAACAATAACTATACTTATGGTAGGTACTAATTCCAATTACTGACTCTGATTTTGTTATATTTAAGTAACTTAATGTGTCAATATTCTTAAATTCGAATTTTAGCTCAGTGTTTGCGTCTATTATGTATGATTCAACAACATAATCATTTATGCCATGTGTTTTTATATAACTAAGTATTTTTTGAGTAGGGTTTGTATAATTCTTATTATCTATGTTAACAGTTTCGTTAAATGTTATTAAATCAATTCCATTTATTTTATCATTATTTACAGTGTGATTATTTTTAGATAAAATAGCTCCATCTTTTATTATTTCTAATTCTTTCTGTATTTCGTTAGTTTAATTGCTTGTTGTAGGGAGTTTGTTTAATAAATCTGAAAGACACGATTTTTCGTAATTTATTTTACAAAAATATAAATTTGTTTCTTTCTTACAATCTTGAATATTGTAAAATGTTTCGTTACATTTTGCTATGTTCTTATTAATAATTATTATCTCATTATTTTGTTCGATTGCTCTTGTTTCAAATATATTACAATTTTTATAAATGATTGGGGATTTTATTAATATTATTATAACATCTTTAGTTTGAACAATCTTAAAATCACTAACATCTAATAGATCGGATATTGACATAATTCAATGTTTATTAGTTGTTATTTTTTTAATATTTTTTATTCAATATAATTGGGTTTAAAACTTTAGCTTTGCTTAAGGCTAGGTGGCCAGCCAAAAAAAATCGGAAACGCTGAAACTTGTCCTTAGGTAATGCCTTTGTGAAAATATCTCCAACTTGATTATGGGTTGAAACGTACTCCAATTCAAACAATCCATTTTCATATTTTTCACGAATGAAATTGAAGCGAACATCAATATGCTTTGTACGCTTGTGGAATTCAGGATTCTTTATAAGCCTGATAGCACCCTGGTTATCTACGTACAAGACTGGTTTCGCAGTTTGATCCCTGATCAAATCTTGTAAAAGCTGCTGCATCCAAACTAGCTCTTTAACCGCCTGGCAAGCAGCTACAAACTCTGCTTCGGTTGTTGATAAGGCAACGCACTGTTGTCTTTGCGAAGCCCATGAAATGCAGCTGGCACCCATCATAAGTACAAAACCACTAGTAGAACGTCTAGTAACGACGTCTCCAGCATAGTCTGCATCGCTAAAACAGTTAAACTTAAATTTAGTATTTTTAAAAAATATACCATATTCGTCCGTTCCCTTGAGATAACGCAAAATTCGCTTCACCATAGTGACGTGTATTTGTGTGGGTTTGTCCAAATAACGACTTACACATCCAACCGCAAAAGCTATATCTGGTCTAGTTGCCACCATAAGATACATCAAACTACCCACTGCTTGTCGAAAAGGAAACTTTGTTGCCTCAGATCCTTCATCGAAGCCGCCACTTGAATTAATTGAAGTATCCGCAGGAGTTGATACAGGTACATCATCCTTCATATTAAATTTCGATATCAATCGCCTTGTGTATTTCAATTGATTCAGGTGAATAGAACCGTCAGAAAACCTTTTTATTTCCAAGCCAAGAAAGTGTTTTGCCGGAAAAACTTTAACTTCCAACTTCCGTTCCAGATTTTTACATAGTTTGAAGATGTCATCTTTACAACTCGCTGCTAGAAGACCGTCATCTATGTTAATACCCAGAATCATTTTTCTTTCATCCTGGTGATTACCGTAAACACACGAATCAGCATCAGATGGCAACAAATTAAAATTCTTTAAAATTTGGGAAAAGGTCTTATTCCAACACCGTGAAGCCTGCCGTAGTCCATACAAACTTTTTTGTAATCTACAAACTCGACCTTAGATTTCTTCATTAATATATCCATTTAAGAAGGCTGTTTTAATGTCGAATTGTATGAGGTGCAAATTTTCCGATGCTTGAATGCTTAAAATAGCTCGAATTGATGAGAATGTAGCCACGGGACTGAATGTCTCAGAATAATCAACCCCAAACTTTTGACTAAAGCCACGAGCTACCAATCTGGCCTTAAAACGTTCGTCTTCGTTTTCTGTTGCACCTTTTATTTGATAAACCCACTTAGTGTCAATCAGCTTACGATCCTTGGGTAGATGCACCAACGTCCACGTTCTGTTTTTATTAAGTGAAATTATTTCCTCGTTCATAGAAACTCTCTACTTTTCCGAGTTTTCACAATTAATTGCTTCCTCAAAAGTCATTGGTATAAATGATTCAGCTAGAAAAACAAGGCTTTCTTTCATGCAGCAATGAACTTCACTCCGAGCATTACTTGACTTGCTTCTCAAGCGCTGACTTATAGTAGAAGTTAAAATTCTGACATCATTTTTCTTATGACCTCCATTTTCTGCTTGTCTATCATTTTCACCACCAACAGCTTCTTCAAAAACATCTTCGGATTCACTATCACCACCAACAGCACCACCTACAGAACCACCAACTCCATTGTCACCAACACCGGAACCATCATCACCAACATCACCGCCACCAACGTCTTTGCCAACACTATCACGAGCATCGTCACCAGAATTGCCACCAGCATCCCCATCATAAACATCGCCACCAGCATCGCCACGCAATATACATTTTGGATTTTCAAAACAACTTAATTTTGTGATTGACATACCTTTTTCGTTGAAAACCACATCTCTACAGATCTCTATGGTATTGGTTCCTGGAAAATAAACTCTGAAGCCTTTTATGTAGTCCTCATATCCTACAAAAACTCCTTTCTTGGATTTCTTATCCCATTTCCGACGTTTTTGATATGGAACGTGAGCAAAAATGTCTTCACCAAAAACTCTAAAGGTACTTATCTCAGCCTTTTTCCCAAACCAAAGCTCGAATGGAGTTTTTCCTTTCACTGGACTAGGGCCAGTTCAGTTAAGGACAAAAACAGCAGTGTTAACTGCCTCAGCCCATAGATTAAGGTCCAAGCTTCTACCATGAATCATAGTCCTTGCAGCTTCAACTATGGTTCTCATGTCCCTTTCTGCACGGCCATTTTGCTCCGGAGTGTACGGAACTGTCTTCTGATGCAGTACGCAATTCTGGGTTAAAACACTTTGCACACCTTTATTCGTAAATTCTAGGCCATTATCTGTTCGTATGGTTTTTACCTTTGCTGCAGTCTCTGCTTCAACTATACTCAAAAATTTCACCACCTTTATAAGAAGTTTGAAGAGTTTTGCCTGTCGAACTCCCACTACAAGCAATGTATTATCTCGGTAAATTTCGCATTTTGAGCTGTCAGAAAATAGTTTTAAGCCTTTGGCTAGCGCACAATTAAGTGAAAATAAATTGAGACGAATCTCTGGAACAAATAAAACATCGGCCAAATAATTTTCTTCCCATGTAGAGTTATTATAAGAAACGACGTTAATATCCCCTCTACCAAAAACATTAATGGTGTTCCCATCTCCAAGTCTAACGCAAATAGGTTTCTCAAATTGTTTATAATTTATAAACCACTCTTTTCTGCTAGTCATGTGATCACTAGCGCCCGAATCTAGGAACCATGCATCTTCCCTAGAAACACCTTCGGCTAGAAGAACCTCGCAAATAAACGCATTACCCCGCCTTGAACTAGAACCAAGACATTCTTCCTTTTCTCGTCTTCTATGGCAATCTTTCTTCCAGTATCCCCGTTCCTTACATATGAAACACTTTCCTGGTTTTGCGTTCTGCTTCCCTTTATTAGTTGGCTTTTTCCACGAACTTTGCTTGTTCGCAACTAAAGCATTAGTAGCCCCAAAACTAGTTTCATTGTTTGAACCCATACGAGCCTCTTCCATTACAAGTCTCGTGGTCAGATTTTCGAGTGTCTGGTGGTCTGCCGATTTCGACTCCCATGCACTATATAAATAACTATGCGAAGGTGGAAGAGTCATAAAGATTTTTGTAATGACCATAGATGACGAAACACTTTCCCCTACTTTGACCTACAGAGGTCACAATTATTCGTTGTGCCTTACTGTCAAAAAGAGACCAGACTCTTATTTTAGCTGGAAGATCTTCTATTTTTAGTCCTTCAGTGAGTTCTGTTGGCTTTAATGCTTCCCCCATTACATATTTAAGCAAATCAGAAGAACTTAAAATAATTTTAACTTGGAACTTCCAAACGTTCCATTGATCGCCATTAATGAGCTTCTCAATTATTATCTCATCGGTTTGGTTCGACATCATAAAAAAAAATTCTTACCAAGATATTTTAATTCAATAAAATGTCTGCACAATTCTATAGTCTTTGCACTAATCGTCAGCAAAATCCCACTATACCAATAATGTTTGCGTTTCAGTGCACAAGAAATAATTAAGTTGCTTTAATAAATAATTACTTTATTATATTTAATTTGCTAAATTTACTTTTCTTTTCTAACTACTCATGTACATAACCGAACAAACCAAACTTTCCATAACCTGTTGTGATTTATGTTAAAGAAAAATGACCGTTTGGTTTCAAGCTTCGAGAAGAACTGTTTTATTACATAAGAAATATCAGATGATTAGTTATATACAAAAACTGTAATCATTAAAATTTAAAGAAAGTGTCAATGGAATGATACAGTAAGGCAAATTCCAAAATAACTATATCTCAAAAGAGAGCAAATGTAAATTGAGGGTTACCATAAAGCAAATTTGTTAAAACATTATTATAAAATATTAATTCTTAACATAATTGAAATAAGAATTAAGCATTCTAAATAAACATGGCTACTACACTGCATCATTATAATTTTTAAATGTATAATATAATAATTCTGAGAGTGAAACAAACTACAATTTTGTCGTTATTTTCATAGTAGTTTAAAATGCACCATTTAATTTTGGTATAACTAAGATTTTTATTTTATTTTTTTGGTGTTTTCAAAAGAAATTAAGTTAATTAAGGGAGTGACGGATTGACTTTAATTTATTTATTTTTTTTTATGGGCAAAAAATTAGTCCAATCTTATGAAATTTTCAATGGGTTTGGCGTGTTTGAACAGGTATAACTTCTTTAATCTACAACATATTTCATCGAAACAAAAAGTATTGTAAAGCCAGTCTCAAATTATTTTATTATTACATTATTTTTTTTTAAATAATTAACTTTTAAACTTTAAAAAAATTAAAAAACCAAAAATAAACGCAAAACACATTTTTTTGAGGACTTTTAAATATCCCTCATTCTTTATTTTGCATTTTGAAATATGTTTTTTTTCTTTATTTTATTGAATAGCTTAATTAATTATCTCGGGAGTGACGGATTGACTTTTTTGAAAAAAAAATATTAACACTTTAAATGTTCATTAAAAAAGCCCAAATAACAATTAGCTTTCCAGAGAAAATAATGCTTGTGCATATTTTTTTATTTTTCTTCAGTATTTTTTCTATTGTTCTTCAATTCAAAAATTCTAATTGCGATGATGGTTTTTTTTTAAATAAATTTTTGAAAAAGTGTCTAAATTGTTGTTTTTCCCTTTGAAATTTCCTTTTTACACGCACACATAGAAGTGTCAGTTCCCAGTAATTCCACTGTGAAATTAGCGCTTCGAGAGAATGTTTTTCATTTGGAACAGAAATGAGCCCCGCCCACCCGCTCTCAAATATTTTTGTTGTTGGTTTACATATTGCTGGTTAATTCTTCCTTTTTAACACGCTTATATTAGCTTCACTTGTATGTATGTATGTATGCAACCGACTCCTTGAAAAAAGCGTGGGGCGCTCGATATACGAATAATATGTCACAAGGCGCCCAACGCTTTTTTCACTATAGAACTAATATTTTTAATTCATTATTGTTTTCAGCTTAATTTAAAAATTATTTTAATTTTTTTTAGTTTGATGAGCTAAGCGTGTGTTATTAGTTTTTTTAAACTATATTTATTGTATCAAGAACAGAAAATGCAATAGAAAAACCGGTTATTGGAATTTGAGGAATATGTAATGACAAACCAGTTTTTTTGGCAATGTGTTGACTAGAGCAAGTGCACGTCCAATTCGCGTGGTAGAAAGTATGCCGAACAATATTGTGTGTAGTTCTAGTTTATCTACCTACTTCTTGCACCCTTTAGTTTGAAGATGTAGCAGAAGTCATGATCGTTTTGTTTTTTTGTTGTGGCAATAGAGAGGGGATTTATTGTTCTTTGGCAAAACAAAAACAATTAAGTGCAAACGAGATCAGGACCTGTTTTTGAGAAAATATTGAAATCGAAAGGAAACGTACATACAGCACAGACTGAGACTTACCTTTTCTTTGGTTATTATTGTTGTTTTTTCTTTACTTTTCCCACTTAGCGTGTTATTGATCTTATAAAGATACTCCTTTTAAACACGCTTATATTAGCTTCACTTGTATGTATGTATGTATGTATGTATGTATGTATGTATGTATGTATGTATGTATGTATGTATGTATGTATGTATGTAACCGACACCTTTACACTCGATTTTGACCCACTTTACACGAACCGATTTTAGTAAAATTTTGTACACATATCAAGAACCGGTGGCAAAACAATAATTTCATAAGTTTATCTCAATATCCTTATCAGGATTACCAGGATTAAATATTTTAATCCCACAGCTCCTGCTTTTTCCTGATTTTATTATGCGCTTATAAATATTAATAGACTCCCTAGTTTTAAGTGCTGCGGTGGCTCAGTTGGTTAAAGCGCGGTCACGTTTCAGTTTGAGTGTCAAGGGTCGTGGGACCAAATCCTAGCTATGGGTGACTTTTTTTTTAATTAAAATTACGAGATTTTAAATAATAAATAAATAATTCCAATTTCATTTACAATTTCTATCAACTAAATGGGTCAATGAAATGTTTCAATGTTTTCTTAAATCACAAAATAAATACAATAATGAACTAAAAATACAAGTGTTATTGTGAATAAGCGTGGGGCGCTCGATATATGAAAAAAAATATGGCCAATGCGCTTTTTCACAATAACACTTGTATTTTTAGTTCATTATTGTTTTCAGCTTATATTAAAAATTATTTTCCGCTTTTTTAGTATGATGGGTTTTAAAAGCGTGTTTTTTAGTTTTTTTCAATATGAAGCAAAATGCGGTATGCTGAAGTGTTTGCAGGAATGTTTTTTTTTTGATGTCCTCATCTTCAAGCGTCCTGTTTTCAATGTTTCATTTTGATGTCTGAAATCTATAACAAAAATTGGAGCACGTGATATATTTTAGGAAAGAAGAGGCTCGGCAGTGTTTTTATTGTAGTAAGTTTTTTTTTTTTTTGAAAATCGGTATAAGTTTTATAAAACAAGTTTCAAATGAAACATTGAGGTCTTCATGAGGATATACATCATAGTTTAGATATACTTTTAAGTCTGTTAGATTGCAACGATCAAACGTTGTAGGATCAGCAGATAGTTTTTTATTTTATTTTTTCAATTTGTAGTGCAAAAACAATGTATCGTGGTTTTTCTATTTGTGTTGTTGTCTTAACGTTCCATATATGATGGTCAGAGTTCGATAACATGGGGTATTCATAGAGATCGCAGTTTCGAGAGGTAATTTTCAAAAAACTGTTTTTATTTATAGATTTGTATAGGTTTAATTTCATGGTGTCTGATATAATACATTAAACATATCATATACAATTGGGGGCGCTATCTCTCTTTTGTATATGGAGTTTAGTGAATATATTTATACCTGCTAGAATAAAGGGATTCCATAAATAGAAAAAATTCCTTTGTCCTTTTTCGTGCGCATCTTAAAATTTTCTGTTTTTTTCTAAAAGACATGAGGTTTTCTTGCAAACGTGTTTGAACTTGTTTGAATTGCCTCCATGGTCCTTTAGTGAAAATGTATAAAAACCAAGTTGATATCCTCACAACGCTATCATTCCCAAAATATACTCTCAACAAAACAGACAGTATGGACTCATTCCAAAACTATATTGACGAATTCGAGAGGACCTGCTTAGAGTACTCAGGACTAGTTTCAGCGCTGAAGGTGCTAGCAAACAAAAAACCTAGGAGCCTGGTGGAACTCAAGAAAGTGCGTGTTTGCAGGTCTCCATGACTTGGCCGTGGATTTTGACTCACCTGAATTACCAGAATTTGTTAAAATTATTATAAATTTAAGACAATAAAATATTTTAATTACAAAAAATAAAATAAAATTATGTGTTTTTATTTTCGCTAAAGGTATCTACACTCTCTATCTGATTTCGGTTTTTCTTCTTCTGATTTGGCTTTTCTTTGAGGTGCATAATATTTCTGTTCAGTTTAAGTTTTTCTATTTTATTTTTATTTTGTTTTGTTTTTTTTTTTTCATTTGATTACACAACTGCATGTAAGTTGATTCAATGCACTGCCCGATTGTCTACGTGATTTTTGCGAGCTAGTATTGCCCCCCATACCGCTCTTCGTTTTCTGTCATCGGTTAAAAGTTGTGCTTATGATGAGCTTAGCAAAACAAGAACATAAAACTTGAACTATAAAAGTTGTTTAATTAGAATAAATTATAACAAATATTATTTATTTTATTTAAATATGTTTACATTTTTATTTTTCATCTTTTAAATTCAAACAATTCTGTCGACAACTTGCAGGGATATTTCTTGATGTTCTCATCTCCAAGCTCGCGTAATAATAAGATCATGTCGAGCATTAGGAATAATTTTTGTATTATCTTCGGCGAATCCCAAGAGTTTGTTCAGCGGAATGCAGTAATTAAAATGAAATGGTTTCAATTTAATAGCAGAGTCAGGAGACCACGATGCATTTAGTAGCATTTCACTTTCATTTTTAGTTAAAGATATATAGTTTTTGATCGTTGATGTATTCCCAACATTTCGATTACAGTCGATTTCCTTGCCATTTAGTTCATATCGTATTTCATCAAAGAGAAAAGCTATTGCATTATTTACAAGTTTTGTAGTAAGGATTTCTTTTCCATCTGCTTTAGAAATTGTTCCTTCAACATACAAAAATGATGTCATTTCGTTCAAAATTGTTTTGATATGGTGATTAAGTATGATATTCATATTTAGAAATACTTTCATTAATCTCAGGTTCTTGAAAAATGTTCAACATGTTTTCTTTTCTATTTTGTTTGCTTTTCGATGCTTTAAGGTGTATCCTAATGATAATACAAAGTCTTGATTATCTTTTGTAAGAGGAGATGTTACTCCAGTTGAGTTCGAAGTTGGATTAAGCATCAAATTGTTTTGTGTATTATTTTTATAGGAAATTTAATTTATTTTATTATATTCACATACAATCATGTTTCCGGTTTTAAATGCAATCGAGCGGTTTTTTTTTCAACTCTGAAATTGATGTCTTTTCCGTCCTGATCAACAATCTTTAATAACAGTGATGTTATCCTCTTGACGTTCTCAGGTAAATAAATGACATTCGTTGGAGCTTCTATGATTTTATAGCCTGGACTTACTTTCACAGCAAATTCATGCAAGATATGTATGTGCAGATTGATTATTAATATACGTTCCTTCAATGATATTACATTCAATACAGACAGCATTTACTCTATTTATATCAACATAAAGATCTGATTCATGTATCAAATTTGATTTAAGAAGTTTTTTACTAAACCCTAGAATTGCTCCAATAGAATTTCGTTTAGAGAAGTCAATGTCTTCTGAGCTGATTAATTCACATTTCAAAGTATTGTTATTTGCTTTGATTTTAATTTCACTCTTTTTTGCTCCACTTTTTTTGTTTTTATTGATTTCATAAAGTTTCTTTTGTATTAAATTATATATATCTTCTATCTCATATGAACCAATAGGAAAAGATATGACATTATCACCTGCATACAATAAGTTATTAAACTCATCTACATTTGGAATAGAATTATATGTTTGGAAATCTATAAGGGCACAGACATAATTAGATTTCAGTAAAATTGTTGGAAAATACTCAGCATTAAGAGTTGATTCATTTCCACTTAAAGTAAGTGTTAACGACATCTCGATTAAAAGATAAATGAAACACTTTTGCTTTTTCACCATCACTTTATTCATTTTTAATTTTTGAAAACAGCATAACATTGCTCTAATAAAAACTTTAAGCATATTTCCAAGATAGCTTACTACTTCCGTAGGTGGTCTTAAATTTCCAAAACTATCAAAATATTTAACAGTATTATGTTGTTCTATGTTTTTAATATATGCTACCCAATGAGTGCCCACACCAGCTTCATTATCCAGATTTATAACACCACACTCCTTATCCATTGATACTTTTGGTAGAGAGTTTCGCATAAAAACCTGTTAATGATCCTACAGCTGATAAACCGGCAAGAATAGGAGCTAGGAGTGGGAGAAAGCCACCACTTTTTGGAAGTGGGATTATTCTAGGTGTTTGAATATGGTCTTTTTTGTTATTTTTAATTACATTCTTTGCAGCCTTCACAGCAATATTAGCAATTGATGTTGTACCACAACAATTGATATTGTTTTTAATAGCATTTTTTGCTTCGTTTATAGCCTTTTTAAACATGTTTTGTTTGCAAACCTTTTTTGATTTCGTCTTATTAGTTCTTTTAATATCGTTTTTGGCCTTGCTGTTACCCATACCAAATTTAGTTTTAGCTTTCATAATGTTTGTGACTGGGAGACTTAACTTTTCAGATGCTGATGAGTCGTTTGCTTTGAAACTTTTCCACGCCTGCTCGGTTAGAATTTTATCGGCAATGTGTCGGTCTGAGAGAGAGCTACTTTTAGAATATGCAATATCGTGTAGACGACAAGCCTCATCCAATGGATTGATTCCTTTATCACCTCTACGCAAACGTTCCTCCAATTTCGTTCCAGGTCCATAGTAATTATATGAAGGAATATGTAGTTCAAATGGTAGTTTATCTATAACTTTATTCAAGAGCCCTTCTCCTTTAAAAGTTTTTCTCTTTTTATTATACCGAGTCCGAATGTTATGCTCAATCATATTATGGTTAGCAGTAGCACACCTTCTTAGTTGAAGGTTGGAACATTTCTGACAACAAGAATTTTGATTCCACTGTAAAAATTAAAAAAAAAAAACATGGATCATTATTTCCAAACAGCATTCGAGGTATTATCGTTGGACCATCAAACTGTGGAAAAACGAATGTAATGCTAAGCATTCTTCTTGACCACAATGGCTTAAATTTTGAGAATATTTATATTTATTCCAAATCCTTACATCAACCAAAATATCAATACTTAAAAAAACTGATAACATCAATCAAAGGAATGGAATACAATGGATTTTCAAACAATTGTGAAATAATGGATCCTTCAGAAGCTAAACATAATTCGATATTTATATTCGATGATGTCGCTTCCCAGAAGCAAAA
This sequence comes from Scaeva pyrastri, assembly GCA_905146935.1. Lineage (NCBI taxonomy): Eukaryota > Metazoa > Arthropoda > Insecta > Diptera > Syrphidae > Scaeva > Scaeva pyrastri. The sequence continues at coordinate 41,133,274 of LR989929.1, forward strand.
CAATATAAGAGACTATTTTTGTATGGGCCTTCACAATGGAGTTGATAGATTTTACTTGTGTCAGTCCTATACTCATATACCAAAACATCTAATTAGAGACAATGCCAATTTTATTATTCTTTTCAAACAAGACGAATTGAATTTGAATCATGTTTACAAAGATCATATCAATTCTGATATGACATTTAATCAACTCAAAGAGTTATGCTCACACTGTTGGACTGATATTTTTGGATTTCTCGTAATAGACAAGGAGAACAGTACTGAAAAAGGTCGATACAAAAACAGCTTTCATAAAATTGTAATACTATAAATATACAGATATCATTTAAAATCAAAACATTCTGTCGATTACACTGTTTGAGAAAACTAGTCCTTCATATTAACGTTAACAATACAAAAAAAAATTGAAGAAAACGTGTTAAAAGATTTAATAAAAACAAAAAATGAGCTAAGACATAAATATTTTCAACTGAAAACCGGTAAAATGACTAGAGAAACTGAGTTAGAAGAGACTTTCAAACCTATTGTTGAACCATTGAACAAATTAGTTGGAAATGCTACAAAAGAAACAACAAAGCAGGATGATGACACAAAAATATTTAAGCGTCGTAAGCTACATTTTAAATCTTTTGATGAATATGAACAGGAAGAAAATCATGATAAAACAAGATTCCCCTCATTAGAAATGGATAGTACAGATGATTCCATTTTGTTTAGTACACCAAAAAATGAGTTAACTTCAAATAAAACATCTTTAAACATTCACAAAATATTGACAGAGACAAATCGAGATACAGCATATGGTCTATATTTTGACGTTATTTCAATTCTATTAAAATAGGAAAGTGTAGGTTTGTCATGAATGATAACGAAATTATTATTGATGATGAACCTTTCACCCGAACACCTGGTCTCATTGAATTAATTCTAAAGAAAAATCCAAGTAAACATATTTATACCTGCGATAACTTAAAAGAATATGAAAAAATCTTACATAAAACTAATGCCCACAAAGCTAATCACGATAGTTCAAGTCGAATCAAGGCAAATAGAGGGACAAAATATACTAACATAATTAAACAACTTGCGGCTGGATATAAAAGTGAAACAGAAAAAACTGGTAAATCTTATTCTGATATAACTGAGATGGAGTATACAAACAAAAATATTGAATATGTGTATTGGAACGATTCCAATGAGCTAGTTAATAGACTAAGACTTTTAATGGCGTCAAAAAATGCTGGTAACAATAAACATCAGAATGAAATCAATTCTATAATTGAAGAATTGAAGGAGTCAAATATCATATATTAACGCTATTCCAAACTAGATTCTACACACAAAAAATATGAACGTGGACAAGTTCGGTAGAAGCTGTAAGCCCTCTCTTAAAAGCGCTGAAGATGCAAGTCTTTCAGGAATAGGATTTTAAATTCTAGCATCGGGTGATTTTGATATGGGGCATAGATATTTAAACAATATAGGAAAAAAACCTCGACATCCAAACCAAGCTGCTTGCAAGGGATATGTTGATGATCAAATAAGTCTTAAAGAAACCGATATTAAAAATCACATTAATTCATCTTTAAGTGAAGTTTTATCCACTTTTAATAAGGAAATTCATATGCTAAAAACTCACATTGACTCTTCGATAAAGGAAAGAATAAAAACTGTGGAATAGGAAAACATGGAATCATCCTCAACTTCTCAAAAACTAAATGTTTCCACAGAGGAAAAGTATATTGATGATAAAATAAAAGAAAAAGTTGAGTACATTATGAAGACGCTATTTCCTAATTCCATAACATGAAAATAAGTAAAAAAAAAAAATGATGCTATATTTTTATACGTTTTATAAGCGTGTATTTTTATATAAATCACTTTTACATATAAACATATAAATATATAAGGGGAACATTTACAATTTTCATAAAATAAAACTAAATTTGTTAGTAAGCATTCAACGCTTAAACCACAAGGAACTTCAGAAATGGACACAGAAAAAATAATCAAAGATATTTGTGATTTCATAAACACGAATGGTGAGCTAATATTGGATGAGCACTATGGAGAATTTATAAGCTGTATTTCTCTGTTAAATAAATTCAAAAATACGATATACATGGAATCATTTCATGGGGCTCATTACTCCAACTGTTGTTGGTCATCTGACCAATGTGATGAAGGACCGGATACTTGTGCTTGTTACCTCATGGAAAAAAGTTTAATGAAAATTAAGAAACTAATGTTATTATATGTATAATAGGTTGCAATACAAAGAATTATAAAAAAAAAAAATATATAAAAGTCTTCCCTTTATTTTGATTGAATTCACTCTTTGGTAATATGAGTAAGCGGGAGGTTGCAGAAGAATTACATAAAACTGCCCGTAGAAACTTTAAACGTCGTCATGTTATCATTAAAGGTTATGATGATTTGTGGCAGGTGGATTTGGTTGAAATGATTCCTTATAGTGAACAAAACAAGGGGTTTAATTATTTGATGACAGTCATCGATACTTTTTCGAAGTACGCGTGGGTCATCCCACTGAATAACAAAAAGGGTATTACCATTTCTAAAGGAATGGAAAAAATATTTAATGATTCTTCTAGAATTCCAACAAACTTACAAACTGATGGCGGAAAGGAATTTTTCAACATACATTTCAAAAGCTTGATGAGAAAATATAAAATTAATCATTATTCTACATTTAGTTCATTGAAGGCTTCAATAATTGAAAGATTCAATAGAACTTTTAAAAAAAAGATGTGGAAAGAATTCAGTTTAAATGGCAGCTATAAGTGGATAAATATTTACGAAAAATTGCTTCATGATTATAATCACTCTTTCCATAGAAAAATTAAATGTTAACCTGCAGAAGTAAATAAAAGAAATTCAAAGTTATTATTACCACTTTTTAAAAATAATGCGAAAGAAGTACGTAAACGAAAATTTAAAGTTGGTGATAAAGTGAGAATCAGCAAGTATAAACATGTATTCGAAAAAGGGTATACACCCAACATGACTACTGAGGTCTTTACAATAAGAAAAGTCCAAGAAACCAATCCCATCACATATCTTCTCGAAGACTACGAAGGAAAACCAATACAAGGCGGTTTTTATGATGCAGAATTGATGAAATCTAAATGTAAAAATGTTTTTCTAGTCGAAAAAATTCTGAAAACAAGGGTGAATAAAGTATATGTAAAATGGTTTTGATTCCCCGCAGAACATAACTCTTGGATTGATAGAAGCGATATCTTATACATAGCACATGAAAAAAGAAATATGAAAATAAATAAGATTGAAATAAAAATTGTCTTTTTGAAATGTATATTTATTTTTGTTTAATTAAATTTTTTTATTTTTTAATCTATTAATTATGGACTAATATACATTTATACATTTATATAAAATTATTTCATTTTCACAAATTTTAGCTCATACGTTGTTGATCCTAGTTGTCTTACAATCGAGTCATTCCATATGAAAATGTCTAAAATTCGTTAAAATTAATTTTTCGTGATTTTTGATTTTTTTTAAACTTTGTGGAAATCATCTTTATGGTCTCAGAAAATAAAATCCAATATGCTTTAATTTTCACATGTACCATTCCCCCGCTACACCCCTTGAAAAATTTAAAAATCGTCATTTTAATGGTGTTTAATTTTTTTTGTTAAAACTTTAATATATGTGATATCCATTTGATTGAGGTGTCATTATAAAGATAATAAACTGTTGTTTCTGCAAAAAATATTAAATTAATCAAAATCAACACCAAACTGTATCAAACATGGTGCTGAAGTTGAATTTAGTTTTCCTATTTATCTTCATATTGGACTCGCTCCCATTTTTCGGTCGGTGGGTGTAAAGAGTTTTTTTCTTCTCAGAAATAAAGTTTACATATTTTACTTTAGAATACAACAAAAATTGACTCATTTTACTCATCCTTTATATTTAATATCACTGCTTTAAGATTCGGGTTTTTGAAAAAACCCAATGTTTAGGTCCAAATATCACGATGTGGGGGATCAGATATCAACATGAAATTTTCGGTATTATTTAGTTCGTAATTTAAACTACAAATCCTATAAATATCGTTTTGTTATTCGTACCCCTTCCATATCAAATAATACTTTGAACTAAGCATTAAACATAAAATAATATACACAGAAAACCTTGTCGCTATAAGTATTATAACTGTACGTATACATGGTGATTGGTATGGTAAGTGAACAAAAAAGCTATAATGAGTAGTATGGTTTAAGACAAGAAAAAAATCGTATCGGAGGAGATTTTCATCTCCACCCGTTTAGGCGGGAGGCCCAATTTTATAAAAAAAAATTACTTAAAACAAAAAAAAATTATAAAAAATAACTGTAAACCCTACAATGCCATGTTATACCTTTTTGGAAAGCTATATATTTTTCCTTTTATGCTCAATTAAATTTAAATTGATTTTGTCAATAACTTTCAAAAAATTAATTTTCGAACTCAAAATTTTAGATTTTTTTTTTATTTCAATTTTTTTTTTCAAAATTGTATGTAATTTTAAGTATATATTTGATCTCAAAAGTTCAATGCTCCTATTAATTTTCAATAAAAAAACTGAAAAACGGATGCTAAAATAAGTATATACATACATACATATGTATATATGGCTTAGTTCTTGAGAAGAGAGTAGAGTTTGGGCAGTGATTCACACCGATATCCTTCACTCATCATAATAAATAATATACCACAAGAATTGATATAAAATGAAAGATATTGAGAACTAAATTCTGAAGAACAATACTGCTCAAGGAAAAAACATAATACAACTATTTTAGTAAGATACTCTGGACAGATGAAGCGAAGTTTACCAGAGATGGAGTTACCAATTTCCACAATTTGCATTGCTAAAGATACAACATTCCACAAGTTAACAAACAAAACAAATAGCAGCTACTCCTTAGCTACAATGTGTGGCTTTGTCATTGTTGGACGGACAATAAATGGAATACGATTTTTGAAAATGGTTTTAAATGGAGAATCCTATTGTAGGATGCCGAGAACATAAAAATGACAAATAAAACAAGAGACTTTTTCGTTTCGACAATTTATTACAAACTGATTTTATTTGACAAAGCCAAAATGATACCACGGTGCAGCAAAGCTTAATATGTAACATAATGTAGTATGTATAGTATGTACTTTACATACATACATAGATAAGCTTGAAGGGCATACTGTTTAGTCATTCGATTTTTTTTATGGTAGTTTAGAATAGAATTAATATATAAAGTAAAATATATAGGTTTGACAATTAAATATCGAGTAAAAGTGTAAATATTTAATGTAAATGTATTCGATTATGTACAGGGTGTTTCATTATCCATGTTTATAAATAATATTTGCTACACTATCTTCAATCCTTAATTCTTTGCCAGGCTTATTAGACAGACAATTAAATATTTCAACATGATAGAGCTCCAGCACACTTTACCCTGCCCCTGTAAAATTGAAAGGAAAGTCGCATTGAATGACCAATGACCATTATACATAGTATTTATGATAGATAGAAACTAAAATAAGATACATTTTAGCATCCGTTTTTCAGTTTTTTTTTTTATTGAAAATTAATAGGAGCATTGAACTTTTGAGATCAAATATATACTTAAAATTACATACAATTTTGAAAAAAAAATTTGAAATAAAAAAAAATCTAAAATTTTGACAGGTTTACTAATTACAACTGTCGACGATGCGGCAAAAGGGGACACAAAGCGAGAAATTGTAGATCGCAAACAGAAACTGCAAGATGGGCAAACGACGACTGTGGATTTATCACACAAGAGTTTTTCAATTGTTCCTATGGAAGAGTCGACACATGTAGTAGAGCACTTTGGTGTTTGGACAGTGGAGCTACGTCCCACATGTGCCAAGATAAGAATTTATTTTCGCGCAGCTAAATGAAGGTGATTTTGGCATAGTCAAACTAGCAAATGACAAACAAATTACCATTTTGGGTATCGGAACTGTAAATCTTAAAAGCAATGTAAATGGCCAGGTGGTTAATTGTTTTCTTTTCAAAACTCTATTCGTTCCAGACTTGAAGGAAAACCTAATTTCAATAACAAAAGCAACTTCAAATGGCATCAAAGTTGTTTTCGAAAATAACGTGGCAAAATTATTTAACATTGAAGGAAAACTTTTAATTAAAGCGAAACAACAAGATGGACTTTACTTTATAAAAACCACCGAAAACAAAGCATACAACAACACAGAAACCAAGAACTACAACAACACAACAGCCGTCAAAATTAATAGCGAATCAAATATGCATATACCCATATATAACAAGAGCGATCAATCATGCAAACACAACATTTTTGAAATTTGGCATAAAAGGCTTGGGCACTTAAACAGTGCATCTTTAAAACAATTACAATGCGAAAGCCTGGTGAAAGCCCTACCCCCGTTTAACAGTTGTGATCTTAATTGCACCACATGCATACAAGGAAAACAAACCCGACTGCCTTTCAATCAGAAGTTGGAAAAATCAACATCAACCTGCCTGGAGCAAATTCATTTAGATGTCTGTGGCCCAATGAGGACAGAATCTTTAAGTAAGTCACTCTATTATATTACTTTCATTGACGATTTTTCTCGAAAAATATTTGTTTATTTTATTCGAAAGAAATCAGATATCTTGTCCAAATTTATTGAATTTAAAAACTATGCCGAAAACCAATTAAATTTAAAAATAAAAAGGATTAGGTCAGATAACGGGGGTGAATACATAGGCAAAGAATTTACTGATTATTGTTGCATGCATGGGATAAAACAAGAGTTTACCTGTCCAAATACACCTCAGCAAAATGGTGTAGCAGAGCGAGCAAATCGGACACTAGTTGGAATGGCTTGGTGTTTAAAACTTGAGGCGAACCTACCCGATTATTTGTGGGCAGAGCTAATGTTTACTGCGGCATATTTAAGAAATAGATGTCCTACAACTGCAAATTGTAACAAAACCCCAGAAGAACTTTGGACTGGGAAGATTCCAACAATATCTCACTTGAAAGCAGTAGGTTCACGTGCATTTGTTTTGAATAAAAAAGACAATTTAGGAAAGTTTCAGCCGAGAAGTGAAGAATTTGTTCTTATAGGTTTCTGTGAAGTTAGTAAGGCGTATAGATTTTGGAAGAGGGGAACTCGTTCGATAATTAAAAGTAGAGACGTGGTATTTATTGAAAATATGAAAGAAAATAGAAACGTGGTTAACTGTTATGAATTTGTTACAAACGAAAATAAAGAATCGAAATGTTTTAAGGAAAATTGTGATGAAAAACGATTTAATTTAAATGATTATGGAATGGAAAATGGAAAAGTTAATAAAAAAGAGACAATAGAAAGTAAAGTTAAAATCGAACATGAAAAAGAAAATGATAACGTTGACGTGGTTGATAAAAATAAAGTTTCATGTAGAAAGAAAATACTTCCAAAAGCGGTTACACTTCGAAGTGAAAAGGCTAATCCTGCTGAAGTCGGTGACAATAAAACAGTGAGAGATGTTGAAAAATCGGAAAATGTAAATGCTTGGAAACAGGCTATGAAAATCGAATTTGATATGTTGAATAAAAATAAAACGCGGACGCTTGTAGATCGACCTAGCAACAAGAATATCATCGGTTGCAAATGGGTGTTTAAAACTAAGCGAAACAGTGATGGTACAATCGAACGTCGCAAAGCTAGATTAGTTGCCAAAGGTTATGCACAGATATATGGGAACGATTATCTCGAAACATTTGCACCAGTACCGGAAATTAGTTCTATCAGGATTTTGTATGCCATTGCTGCCAATGATGATTTAGAACTTTTTCACATTGATGTTTCTACAGCCTTTTTATACGGTGAGCTTGAAGAAGAAATTTATATGGAGCAACCAGATGGTTTTATTGAGGATGAAGGGAAAGTTTGCATGCTGGAAAAATCTATTTACGGACTTAAACAATCAGGACATCAGTGGAACAAGAAATTAGATAATATTTTAAAACAAATCGGTTTTTTAAATTCAAATTATGACAAATGCTTATATTTTTACAAAAATGGAACTAAAGTCACATACTTAGCTGTTTATGTAGATGACTTAATTATTGCGACAAATGACATGAATTTCTATAAAACAACTAAGGAAACACTTGAAAAGAATTTTGATATTCGCGATTGTGGGGAGCCCAAATTAACAGTTGGTCTTGAAGTTTCTCGAAATCGAAAAGAAAAAACTATTTCGATATGTCAATCAGGTTACATAAAACATTTATTAAAAGTTTATAATATTAATCATTGCAGGCCAAACAAGATTCCACTACCACCGAAACTCAAACTACAGAGGGAACCAGATATTGAAGGAGAAAAGCAGAAAGTGCATCAAAAGGATTATCAAGAGCTTATCGGTAGTTTGCTGCATCTATCAATATTTAGCCGACCAGACATAGCATATAGCGTAAACGCCCTTTCTCAATTTAATCAAGATCCTAGAGTACAACATTGGAATTCTGCCTTATCAGTTTTAAGGTACTTAAAGGGGACTTTCAATTTTAAAATTACATATCGTCAAACAGGAAAACCAATATGTGCCTATGCTGACTCAAGTTGGGCTGAGGACACAAATGACCGGAAGTCACAGTCGGGAATGGTCTTCGTGTTATCTGGTGGACCGGTCGATTGGGAATCACGAAAACAAAACTTCATTACTTTATCTAGTGCTGAAGCAGAGTACGTTACACTTACTTCTTGTGCAAAGAGAGCAAAGTACCTTAAGCAATTACTCAGTGAAATGGATTTATTTAATACGGAAACACGGATGGATTTGTTATTTTGGAGTATCTTCCAACTCAAAAAATGCTGGGCGATTGTTTAAAAAAACAAAACCAACAACTATTTCAAAACACCATTATTGTTTTAATAATTTATTGAATTATAATCTGTCTGAATTTTTACAATAATTTTTTCTTATTTTATATCCTACATTCATAATGTAACATAGTCTAACTGAATTAATAAAATTAGAACTATAATTATTGTAATTTTAGATGTTTAAACATATCCCAATATTTTTGGAATAACTATTTTTGAATTTAAGCGTTGAGGGGGTGTGTTGAAACTAACTCAAAGTGGCAACACTTAAGTCAAATATAACACTTTTATATTTTATATCATATTTTCTATTTTTCCTTTATCCTATTGTTCATTACTGAAATAAAGCCCATTGAAGAAAGTTATCACGTGTTTTAATTCCAATAATTTTTGAGGTAGAAAAGTCTATGAAAATAAATTAGTAATTATTTAAAAGAAAGAATTTTGAAAAATTAAATTTTAACTTACTGAATACTCTCCAAGATCTGCTACAATGCGATCACCCCATCGTGTTTTAACTCTTCGCAGGGCGGAAATGTTGTGTTTTATATTGATATCCAGCTCGGATATTTTTTTGGATGGTTTAAAATTGTGTGTTTCGTTTAAAGAGTTTGCTTCTCTTGCTGCGAAATCATCCAGGGTAAATATTGAATATTCTTCTTCTTTAAAATATATGATGATTTTTTTTCGGCTTCTCTCGGTAAACTCTTTCCGTTATTATGAAATAGTTTTCTTTTTATAGAAGATCGTACACTCAATAATCATGGATTTTGTTTTAAAATTTTCATGTTCATTTATGTTCGCATTTTTTTTTTTTTTAACCGATGACAGAAAACGAAGAGCGGTATGGGGGGCAATACTAGCTCGCAAAAATCACGTAGACAATCGGGCAGTGCATTGAATCAACTTACATGCAGTTGTGTAATCAAATGAAAAAAAAAAAAAACAAAACAAAATAAAAATAAAATAGAAAAACTTAAACTGAACAGAAATATTATGCACCTCAAAGAAAAGCCAAATCAGAAGAAGAAAAACCGAAATCAGATAGAGAGTGTAGATACCTTTAGCGAAAACAAAAACACATAATTTTATTTTATTTTTTGTAATTAAAATATTTTATTGTCTTAAATTTATAATAATTTTAACAAATTCTGGTAATTCAGGTGAGTCAAAATCCACGGCCAAGTCATGGAGACCTGCAAACACGCACTTTCTTGAGTTCCACCAGGCTCCTAGGTTTTTTGTTTGCTAGCACCTTCAGCGCTGAAACTAGTCCTGAGTACTCTAAGCAGGTCCTCTCGAATTCGTCAATATAGTTTTGGAATGAGTCCATACTGTCTGTTTTGTTGAGAGTATATTTTGGGAATGATAGCGTTGTGAGGATATCAACTTGGTTTTTATACATTTTCACTAAAGGACCATGGAGGCAATTCAAACAAGTTCAAACACGTTTGCAAGAAAACCTCATGTCTTTTAGAAAAAAACAGAAAATTTTAAGATGCGCACGAAAAAGGACAAAGGAATTTTTTCTATTCATGGAATCCCTTTATTCTAGCAGGTATAAATATATTCACTAAACTCCATATACAAAAGAGAGATAGCGCCCCCAATTGTATATGATATGTTTAATGTATTATATCAGACACCATGAAATTAAACCTATACAAATCTATAAATCGAACTCTGACCATCATATATGGAACGTTAAGACAACAACACAAATAGAAAAACCACGATACATTGTTTTTGCACTACAAATTGAAAAAATAAAATAAAAAACTATCTGCTGATCCTACAACGTTTGACCGTTGCAATCTAACAGACTTAAAAGTATATCTAAACTATGATGTATATCCTCATGAAGACCTCAATGTTTCATTTGAAAATAACAGATATAGCTTGTTTTATAAAACTTATACCGATTTTCAAAAAAAAAACTTACTACAACACCAGGCAGACCGAATATGATAGTTCATTTAGACATTTTTCAAGTACATAAAACATATTTTCTAACCACTATTGATAAATTTACTAAACTAGGAAGTGTACACAAGATAGATGATAAAAATATGTGTACGGTAAAAGTTAAATTAGAATAAAGAATTTCATTGCTAGGTAAACCAGATATGATTGTAATGGATGGATAATGAATTTAATAACCATTTGATAAAATTATTTTGCCGCGAAAGAAACATTAAAGTTCATTTCACAACACCAAATTCTCACACTGGGAATTCAGATATTAAAAGATTTCATCTTTCACTTTTAGAGCAAATAAGGATTCTTAAAAATCAGGACAAAGACATGGATATAGAAGAATTAGTAATTAGAGCTGTAGGTTTTTATAATAATGCGATTCATTCAACGACTAAAACTAAACCAATTGATTTTATCAATCGACTCGACCTAGATCTCAAAAAGATACAAAATTTTATGCAAGACATCAAAATCAAAACCATTAATAGAATTAACTCAAAACGTGAGGCTATACCAGACTACAGTAATCAAGGGAGATTATATATAAAAAATCCAAAAGCAGTTAGGCAGAAAACAGCTAGGCGATATTTAAAATATAACCCAAATAATACAAATAAGATTGATATAATACAAATTAAAAGACCATTAAAACCTTTTGCAGATCTCAATGATAATAATATTAATGATCGGAATCTCAATTTCAATGACTGAAGGTTCATTAGAGATAAACAAACTGGAAACTGAAGCAGGATATACAGTTTTGGAAACTGAACGAATTGACTTAATACAAAATTATTCAAAGATCATCCATATAATCAATCTAAGGGAAATCAGCGATACAATACAAAAAATGAAAATAAGTATTTCTAATATGTATTTTTTAAGACAAAAATAGTTGGTTGATCTTAAATCTCAATTATAAGATAAATGAACTAGAACATGCATTATCAACTATTTAAAAACCCATTCTCAAATTATATAATGGGTGATTTTTTAAGAGGTTTAGAACTTTAAAAAAAAAAAAAACACACAAAATTCGAAAAAATGAATGAAATATTTATTTGAATCGATAGTTTGAACCTTGCAATTTAATGTTTAAAGATAATTTAATGCAAATGTTGACCGCGGCTGCGTCTCAGGTAGCCCATCCGCTGAGTCCAATTTTGGCATACTCTTTCACACATATCGGCCGGTATCTCACGAATGAATGCATGGATGTTGGCTTCCAGTGCATCAATCGAAGCGGGCTTGTCCCTATAGACATTAGCCTTGACATAACCCCACAAAAAATATTCTAATGGTGTCAAATCGCACTATCTAGGCGGCCAATTGACCGGCCCGAAAAGTGAAATTAACTGTTCACCAAACTCGCCTGGCAATTGTGCCATTGTTTCGCGTGCTGTGTGGCATGTGGCACCGTCTTGTTGAAACCACATATCATGCAAGTCAAGAACTTCCATTTCGGGCAAAAAAAAGTTTGTTATCATCACTGAAGCTGTTTGGCAGTGACACAAGGTACTAAACACACTTCAGCTGTCAAAACCAGTGTTGCCAAAACCAAACCAGCTAAAAAATCACCCGTTATAACACAATTAATAAATTATTAATTATTATAACACAATATTGAAACTTCGCGAACTCGACCGAGCGCCCGTCACCGTTGATATGGAATGAATAATTATCCTACTCATCATATAATATAACAATTTTCAGTTGTTAATTAATGAAGTAAAAGATAAAATAGAGAAAATACAAGAAAATATCATAATGTCTAAGCAGTTCGGTAGTTCGAAATTAAAATAGATACATAAAATGCAACCTAGGTTCACAAAGAAATGACATAATTTTATTTGTGGTATTAATTCCAAATTTCGTAAAACAAGAATTTAAAACATTAACTATTAAACAAACCCAAATAAAAACTATATTCAACTTGACATTGAAAATAACTAAAATAATACTGATAAGTGATACAACATACATTGTTAAAGAAGAAAATAATATGTCGAAAATGAAAATAGCAAATAAATGCTTATCAAATATTTTACAAAACAAATACACATAATATTGTAAAAAGAAAAGTTTTAAAGAGAAACTTATAAATGAAATTGATATTGGAAACTTGTTGTTACTAAATGTAAACACAACTTTAATTACCAAATGTAATAACCTTACATAAGCATTAAATGGAAATTATTAAATAAAATTTGAGAAATGTGAAATAGTTATTGACAATTATAACATAAAACGCTTTAGTAGCGAAACAAATATTATAATACCAAATCTAAATATACTGTCAAATAATTTGTCAGAAACTTTGCCTACTTATAATTTTAGTAACCTTGAAGAAATTAAAGAACAAATTACTAAAGAAAATTTAAATTCAAATTTAAATTTTATAATTTTTATTTTTATTTTTACTATGTTTATTTTATACATATTTATTAACGAAATGCGATTATTTATTAAAAATCGAAGAGGCTCGATTCCTAAGGGGGAGAGAGTCATATCCGATGACATTCCATTATCATCGGATATAAACAAAATTGAAGACAATGTTGCCTTCTGCAACATTGCACAAAATGTCTTTGCACATTAACATATCCGATGATATTTCATTATCATCGGATATAAACAAAGTTGAAGACAATGTTGCCTTCTGCAACATTGTACAAAACGCCTCTTTATTAATGTTGCCTTCTGCAAAATTGCAGAAATATAATCGCCATTCGTTCTTCTTATCTTTATTTTATAATTGACCACCCACGATGTGATTGTTAAAGCAATGGGTGTAGTATTAAGCTATTGAACAAAATAAAGTCAGTCTTTGGCTGAAATCGAAACTCGAAACACTTAACTACTCTTTCTGTCTTTTAATATTGAAAATATATTGAAAATACATAACTCACTTTTATTGGCTTACGATCGTATTTGTTTTCGTTTCAAACAACACAGGTAGGTATTTGTATATGAAGAAATTTGTTTCTTCATGTTTGGCCAGTAGTAGATAGATAGATAGATAGATACAGATTTTATTGAATTAAAGTAAAATTGACATTACACACCAAAAATGTTTACAAAAATCATTAAAACATGGCAATTGCCGTCTGCCAGATTGACAACAAAACACAATAAATGTAAAAAGCCCTCAATATAATTACTTTTAAATATTAAAAAAGGTATTTATAATTATATTTTTTAACTATAAACAGTTCATGATAGATTACAAATAATTTAAAAAACAGTGAAAAAAAACACAATCAAAAATTTTCGTTCATTATAGCACTTCTATATCTAAGCGCAGTTTTGCAAAATTCGTAAAGATTGACAACATCCATTTCATTCAATAAACTTATCACTTCATCTTCCGATAGAAAGTCTTTTCTGAATAAATTCCTTCTGATTTCTCTAAGAATGGCGCATTTTCCCAAGAAGTGGACAATATTCTCTCTTTCTGATAGGTTGCACATATTACACTCTAGAGGTAAATCAGGTCTGTGTAAAATGAAATTTAAATCTATTAGTTCACTACGTAGTCTGACCATCATAGAAATCACACGGACATTATTGGAATCCTTAAAAAAGTTGTTCTCTGCAATGTTATGATTTAATCTGCTGTAAGTTGTTCTGTACAAGGAATTAGACGCTTCAGCAATATATTCAGCTCTACATTTCTCATCAACCTTTAAAATGACTTCATACAAGATGTGTTTTGTATGGCTTTTATGTCTTGTGAATCATTCATTTTTAAAATGTTAAGCAAGAAGTCCGCTTGCAACTTCAATGTTTTTATAAACAAAGGAGAGAGACTCGTTTCCAGCATTATTACGTAGTTTGGCGTATTTTTCGGCAAATGAAATATTCTTTTTATAAAGTGCGTTAGGAGTTTTTCAACCGAATTGTACTTTTTACATCCCCATACCTGCGATCTATATAAAGGTATGCTCTCAGCTACTGCTTCACATACTTTAAACTTGCTACTATGTGCTATACACTTATTCATGAAGCATTGTTTCCAGGTCGTATTAATAGCAATTTTCGCCTTAACCAATTTCTCCTTCAAGTGTTTATCCATATTTAAATTATTTGTAACAGTAATGCCAAGGTATTTGTATTCTCGCACACATTCAATATTTTCGTGATTATAGCTCCATTTTTCATTTGATGCATTACGTCCACCAGCACATTTAACAACCATAACCTTGGATTTATCTATATTTACTTTTAAATTTCATAGCTGACAATACTCGTAAACCCTGTTAATCATGAGCTGCAGAGTTTCCGGTGATTGCGCAAACATGACTATATCATCTGCGAACAGAAGTGCCTTAATCTGCATCCCTGCGAAATCCACTCCACCCAGCAGGTAGTCTAAAAGGTCATCAATGAATAATGCAAACAAGGTAGGGCTTAATGTATAACCTTGTCTTACTCCCGATGAGGTCGATACTCCTGAGCCTTAGCCTCTTTCCATTTCAGTTTGGGCAGGAGCCGCATAAAGGTTGTTTCCTCATCATGCTTAGTTTGAAGTTGTATTGTCACAACAAGAGGAAGGTGGTCTGAATATGATACTTCTCTGATCTCAAAATCTTTCACGAACGGTTCCCAATCTTCTCCTATGATAGAATAATCGACCACTGATGTCCCGTGGCCACCCACAAACGTTAAATGTCCTGAGGAGTCGCCGGCACTGGTTCCATTTAGTATGCGCAGACCAAACGTATTACAAAGCTCTAATAGTTTCTTTCCTTGTGCGTTAGAGCAAGGATCTTTTGATTGTCTGCGGCAACCTCTTAACTCATTCATCACTCCTGCCTGCGTTCCAACTCTCGCATTCAAATCTCCAATTAGCATCACGTTTGAGGCATTTATACCATTGAATGTATATGATAATTTTTCGAAGTCGTCTTCCCAGTTGTTACAATTCAAATACATCGGTAGTATCGTAAGACGGATGTTGTAAGTTTTGAATTCTAGAAAAGAAATATCATTGTATGTTTTGAATGCGCAGCGTGCATTTAGTTTTTTCTTAAATCCTAGGAAACATCCTCCACTTGCTCTTCCTCGTGTGTGATTCCTCGTTGCTGGTATCCACTTAAACGTAAAATCTAATATTTTATTTTCAATTCTTGCGAAGTTATCCTCGGTAATGAAAGTTTCATATAGAAAAATTAAGTCATAATTATTGATGAAATTATAAAAGTCATTAAATAGAGATTTATTATTTAGACCTGACACATTATAAGATTAATTTTTAATTATTCATTTTTTAAGACTAAGTTATTTTGTACTTCTTTACTAGTTTTATTTTGGCAGACGGCTTTAATACTAAACATTATTTTTCCTACTACTAACGACACCACTGAACCCAGGGACTTGGACTGCATTATCGACGTTTATGGTTTGTAAGCTTGCTGTCATCTGAGCCTCCGTCAAAATATTGTTGATCATGCTTAAGCCATCAGTATCGTCACACGTCAAGCTGTTGTTATTATCCAGATAAAAAGACTTGTTTTCAATTAAAAGTGTTTGACCACGAAGTACGACTTTAATGTTATGGTTCTTAGCATTAATTTTTGTTTTTATCTGCATCAGTTGTTTACGTTTCTCCCTAGTCGCTTTGGTGTAATCACGATGAATAGAGATTCCGGTATCGCGCAATTTGAAAGCAGACTTTAAAATGCGTGGTATAGAATCACTGTTCTATTGTCTCTCAACCGAATCAATTTCGTTTTTGTTATAGATGCTGAATTATTTTCTTGCAATAGTTCCAAGCAGACGTTTCTAGCTTTGTCTATAACATATTGATCGTCTCCTTGCTATGGAATGTGCAGCACCTGGTTGTTTCCTTTGGATTTTTTTCGAGAAAATCAATTTGCCTCTCAAGTACAAAACATTTGCTTTCTACTTACTGCAGCTTAGACTTAAGCAATTCATTGCTTAGTTCAAGTGACTCCATTTTTTTTTTTTTGACTTCAAGCAAGTCAGATTTCGTTGGAAAATTTTTGAGTCGACCATCAAGCAATGTTGCTAGAGAGGTTTCAATGGTTTTTAAATCGACTAATTGCACATTTCCGATGTTCGTATTTGTTTCGATGGGGGCTGGATTAACCTCGGAGGAGAGTGTAGAACACGGTCTTTTTAACACCGGCCGTTGGGGGTGGGTGCATTTATAATTATTATCACTATGCAGCTGGGTGTTATTGCTGCCTTTGTTCTCAGAACTAGTGTTGTTGTTTACATTGATTTTCCTTGGTGGAGTTCTTTGTATGCTCTTCATTTTTTTGAGTGGTGGTTTTCACTAATATAAAATGCCTAATAACTGCTCACCTTTTGAAAATATGAAATCCTTGTAGTTTATTAGATAATTAAAAAATATTTGCACGACAAAAAAACTTTTTTAACATTAAATAAACGAATATTTTCTGGAGCTTAAATACAATGTCAACCAAACTTTAAGAGCCAGCGTTGCCAACCCAGTAGTATATTCTCTTTTTTTTGCATTTCATTTGTTTTATTGTAGATTAAATTACAAAAGTCTTACAATTAATTAATATTCTTAAGAGTTATAGAGTTATAACTTCAAGTTTTGTTCTTTTCAGCTTTAATATACATAATTTATATAATAGCTGTGTTTTATTATAGCAATGATCCAATCTGGATTAGATCAAGGAAAATAAAACAACTCGGATCATCATTATGTTATTTTTGTATTTCAAATCTAATTTTTGGATCTCAAAAATAGATCCAATCATAAAACAGGATTTGGTTTTGTTGTTGTAACGTTAATAAATAGATGATCTGATCTGGATCACAGGGAAAATAAAACACAGCTAATAATGGAAATTCATGTGTGGCTTATTAATATTGTATTAAGGGAAACTTCTACAAAAATTACACATAGGGTTGCAACAAGGTTGACATTAGCTATTTCATGTAGACTTAATGTTGAGAATCGTTAAGGTAATTTAAGTGTTATTTTTAGTATTTTGTTTTGCATGATTTGCAATTTCTTTTTATGACAGATCGCGCAGTCGTACCAGACAGGTACACCGTATAGCAAAATAGGCTGAAAAATGGTTTTAAATAGAATAAGTTTGTTTTGTGTACTCAGCTTCGAATTTCTACTGATAAATGGATAGAGTATTCTAATATACATAATTCAATTTTTTAATAGTGACTGCAGTATGGTTTTGAAAAGTTAATTTTGTATCTAATATTATACCCAAATATTTGCATTGATTTTCCCAAACATTATATAATTTAAGGTGTGTTGATGGTAAAAAACTGCTTTTTCTGCAACGACGTGTAAAGAAAACATCTTGAGATTTACTAGCATTAGCTTTAGTTTTCCACTTCTTAAAATAGTTTTCGATATCTTTAGGTGATTTTTGCAAAGAAGACATTATATTTACAGGGCTTACACAAGAAGAGTATATTGCAGTATCATCTGCAAAAATTGCCCAAAAATATTAAACAAGAAAGGACATAAAACGGACCCTTGAGAAAATCCAAAAGGGATATCTAAATAATCTGAATTGCTGTTTCCAATATAAACTGAAAATAGTCTATCTTTCAAAAAACTCTGTATGATTTTGATCAAGAATAGAGGAAATCAAAACATTTTCATTTTATATAAATAAAAAAGGAGCAGATCTGAAACAAGCGGAGTGGCGAAGTAGATTTGTTTTGTCCCTCAAAATTGGAGTAGATTTGCTTCGATTGAAGTGAGGTTTTAACCCTGTACGTGAGTGAAGTATTAAAATAAATAAAAAGAAAACAACTGTCATTTTGCCTAGCCGAAAGAGAGAGTGGATATATAAGAATAGGAATAAATAAGCTTTTCAACCGTATAAAAAAGTAAAACAAAAGTGATTCTTTTAAATATATCCAATATTTCATTTAAAAAAATACAAAACAATATGCGGTGCTGTGTTAAATCGTGTAAAAACACCTATAATAAGGATAAAAAAAGTTTTCCTTTCAGAAGTAAGTTTTGGCTCCTATTCAACACAAAGTAAATTGAAGTGATGTTTTTTAGGTAATTACACTATCGTAAAATACTTTTTAATTGATAGTTTATGGTTAAAAAAGCAATTCTGTTGAAAATAAAAATATACTTTTATAATGTGAATACGCTGAGGGTGACCTGTCAAATTATAAATTCTCGCACAGCGACGGATTAGTTTTTGTTGGTGATGGCAAGGCGCTCAAAATCGTTGAGCGCCCGTAGTGCAGAATTATGAGATGTATGAGCGAATTATTATCAATACACAAAATGAATTATTAGGAAAAACCATTTTCGAAGGGCATATTGTAACAAAACTACCACGAGGTGTTATGCCTCACCTTCCCTTACCACCATTACAACCCCTAGCTACAGGCACTAGAGGCTGATCCTGGCAGCAGGAAGGTGAGGGTGTCCAGGCAACGGCAGCTTGGCATGCTTGCATAGGCACGACCTAGCTCGCCGGAGGGGGGGTTCTTGCTACCGCTGCACTGGACGGTGTTACGACTTCATGCCATAAACGATTCCAAAATAAACTAAAGATGGGGACCCGAAATGTCCAGCTGTGTGAGGGGGGAGTGATCCCCATAGAGGGGGAGGGTCGAAGTTGTTGTTGACCCTCGGAGGATTTGCCCACCCATGTATCCGAAAGATACCACCTTGACTACTGCAACCTCCATTATCTGCAGTAGTCCCTTACTCGACCTTGCACCCACCTATATCTTACCCTTACATCTTTACATCACCTTCACCTCTTTGAAATGTTTTAAGCCACCATGGTCGGATAGACTGAAAAACTTAGAATACCTCAACTGCCTTCCCTAAACAGAACCGCATGCATCCCAACTGAGATGAATAATAAAAAAAATAATTCTTTTTTTTTTGTACAACGTTATAAAAATTTAGGTAATTTTTATTACAAAAAAAAAACTTAAAACTAAATTACAAATAATTATTATAATCATCAGGTAAGTATAATTTAAGTCTTTTTTTTTTTATTTGTTTTTCTATACAGGTAATAATTCTTAAGTTGGTATTGTATTATTAGTTCTTATTTTTTTTTATTAACATATTTATTAAATTTATATTATTTTTATATACTGTGAAGTTATAATAAAATTACAATAATATATTAACAATATATTATAAAAATATTAATATTAATTTTAAATAGTTTTAAGCTAAGTATTAAGGTAAGTATAGTGTTTCATTTACTATAGGTTTTAAGGTATGTATTAAGGTAAGTATATTATTTCATTTACTATAGGTTTTAAGGTAAGTATTTAGGTAAGTATAATGTTTCATTCTATATAGGTCTAAGGTAAGAAAAAAAATATAAGTAAGAAATAGGTAAGTTTTTTTTTTCTAGGTAAGTATCCAACTCTTTATTCTGTATTTAATATATATATATGTTTTTTTTTTTTTTCTTTTTTTTTTTTGAAGTGTAAAAATGGAAATTTTAATTATAAAAAAAAATCAGGTAAATCCTTTTGTAGATAATAAATTAATAAACAAACTTACCAACCTTTTTACTCCGACCTCCCAGCTGCAGTGCACTACGGTGGTGTCTCGTTGGCTATTTGGGAAAGTTATTTTTGGTTTGTTATTTATTTGTTTTATAATACAAAAATTTCCGTTTTTTTTTTTTTTTTTTTTTTTTTTTTTTTTTTTTTTTTTTTTTTTGGATATTAATTTTCAATTTTAGGTGTTTATAATATTTCTATCTATATGTAGTTTAGTTATGTAAACGTTTTTTTTTTTTCTTTTATTATTTATAACCTTTTAAAACCTTTTTTTTTTAAAGGAAATAGCACTTAGCTAATTTTAACAAAAAAAAAAATTTAACAATAAAAAAAATAAAAGTAAAACTAAAATTCCTAGAGGTAACACATTCGCACAATACACTATTTTTCACAACACTAGGTAATACGGATAAAGGAGCACAATATGAAGATAGGGTAAATTTGTCGGAATTGGGAGCGCGACTGGATCACGGGAGGGAAAAACACAAAGGACACACTTTCTTTAAGATGATGATAATGATGATGATGATGATGATGATGATGATGATGATGATGATGATGATGATGATGATGATGATGATGATGATGATGATGATGATGATGATGATGATGATGATGATGATGATGATGATGATGATGATGATGATGATAATGAAGATGATGATGATGATGATAATAATGATGATAATGATGATAATGAAGATGATGATGATAATAATGATGATAATTATATTGGTGATAATGATGAGGATAGTGATGTGGATGATAACTGTTTCTATTGATGTTGATATTACCGATGAGAATGGATTATGGCGGTCTATGGTGGTTAGGGCTATGGCGTTGGTGACACTATGGGTTAGGGTTTTGTTTTTTTTTTTTTTTTGTTCTTTGTAAATTTATCACTTATCTTTAATTTTGTTTTTTTATATAAATATATGTATGTATTTATTTGGTTTTTAACACGTTTATTTAATTTCTTCTTTTTTTTTATCACAAAAAAAGTATATACATATATAATTATAATTTCGTCGTAATCTTTTTTTTTTCACTACTGTATTCTTGTTTTATTATTTTAATGATTACGGTTATAATTTTTTTATATTTATTAAATTTTCTTTTTTCTTTCACTTTTATTCACCTGCCGCTTTTACATGTCTTATCAATCTCTTTTTTTTCAGTTCGAACTAACTGCAGCCTTTTCTCCTTTTTTTTTTTTTTGCACAAATAAAGAACTTTGTTTTTGTGTTAGTTTTTTGTAACTTTCTTTTTTTTCTTTTTACTCTTTAGATTTAGCACCCGCACTCGATTATAGCTCGTCACCAACTGACCTACTTCGCATTTTCCTTCAACCCATTTAGCCTTGGCCTAGTTTGGCTCCTCCTCCTTTAGACCAATTTGTTATTTTTTTCTATTTTATATTTTTCGCCAACGGTCCATACCTACACCCGAATCATTACATAGCTAATCACCTCACATCGATCAGCGGGATCGATGATCGGATGATTAGCTATGTAACTGACCCCCCTGCATGTATGTGCCTACGTATGTAGCACACACATCGGATGACACGGTGGTCAGTTAGATTTGGGTGTTCGGTTTCTATGCAGATTTAGCGATTTAACTGACCATCTGGTATGTATGTACTTATGTATGTACTTTCGTGTGTACGTCGGGTGGTGTGATGGCCAGTTACGATCGCTATTTTGCATTTTCTGTTTTTGTAGGTACACTCGGGATCGCGAGATTATGTCATTATTATTATTATGGTTGTTATTATTATTATTATTATTATTATTATTATTATTATTATTATTATTATTATTATTATTATTATTATTATTATTATTATTATTATTATTATTATTATTATTATTATTATTATTATTATTATTATTATTATTATTATTATTATTATTATTATTATTATTATTATTATTATTATTATTATTATTATTATTATTATTATTATTATTATTATTATTATTATTATTATTATTATTATTATTATTATTATTATTATTATTATTATTATTATTATTATTATTATTATTATTATTATTATTATTATTATTATTATTATTATTATTATTATTATTATTATTATTATATTATTATTATTATTATTATTATTATTATTATTATTATTATTATTATTATTATTATTATTATTATTATTATTATTATTATTATTATTATTATTATTATTATTATTATTATTATTATTATTATTATTATTATTATTATTATTATTATTATTATTATTATTATTATTATTATTATTATTATTATTATTATTATTATTATTATTATTATTATTATTATTATTATTATTATTATTATTATTATTATTATTATTATTATTATTATTATTATTATTATTATTATTATTATTATTATTATTATTATATTATTATTATTATTATTATTATTATTATTATTATTATTATTATTATTATTATTATTATTATTATTATATTATTATTATTATTATTATTATTATTATTA